>JAMKYM010000079.1:1200000-1625275 GCA_026541065.1 Canavalia ensiformis | reverse complement strand
CCTGCTTAATCGCGAGACATATTACCTTTTGCTCCACAGTTTCTGCATTTATCACATTAATCCACCTGGACCTGAGTTAGACATGCTACATCATTCACAAGGTCCCTTGCTAAGTATTGCCTTTCAACATTAGTCCTGCCCTGACCCCCTCTTAGAAGAGTAACATCAAGTGATTCAAACACAGCAGAGCAATAATTGTAGGCTTCAACAAGTCTAGGTGAGAAGGGGGTGGTGGTTGTGTTCACATCTTGCTCCATCACTGTTATAAGCTTTGGATTCAAGCTTTTCACCAGGTGAAGAAACCGGTCTTGTCCGTTTATTGTTGAAACACTCTCATCAGGCATGTGAGGAAGCTGGAATGCAAAATTCACCACAAGTGCTTCCCCAGGATGACAAGATTGTCAATGATCCCATCACTGCTGCACTTTCATATGGGATGAACAACAAGGAGGACCTCATGTCTTAGCGAGGCAGTATTCCAATTTCACTCCAGTTCCTGCCACTGATTAGTGATTAACACTATCAGTTCTAAGCTTCAACCTCGGTCTCCTCTTTCCTCTTCCTGATTCTGTACTGCCTCAGTAACCATCTAAAAGCCATGATGATCATGAGGTAACAGCAGTCATACGCTGGGGAAATTGTAAATTGGTCAAGGGCATCTTATATTCCAGTTGACAAGGCCTTCAAGTTATACATCCTTAATGGTACCTTAGGGGGTGGTTTCAGTATCTGGTTGTTATCACACATCTTTTACCACCTTAGCTACTTGACAAAGAATAAGGCTCAGAATCTACAAAGCTTAGGATTATGCACCCAGATGGCATCACGTCGCGGCTGGATACTAACAAATTAGTTGAATTAACAAGGTAAAAAGGGATATTGCACCTCAAAGATATAAATGCTGTTGTGGCCACTGTCAGGACTAAGAGGATCATTCAGTGTGGGGATCTGGGGCCCAACCAAGTTCGATTATAAGGTCAACTGCCAGACTCAAATGGTGGTTCTTGGAGAAGGCTTTGCTGAGGTGCTACATGATGCATATTCCGCTGAAGAAAGCAACAAATGTGGGTAGTAGGTTCTGGACTATAATGTTTGGGCCAGCTTGGGTTTTTTTTACCAAGGTCCTTGGACTATGATTACCAGCCAGCTGACTAAGGAATTTTTCCTACTGATTCATTAAACCCCCTAATTGTTATCAGCACAGCCGGGGAAAAAAGGCCTCAGCCTTGGGATGTGAATAAGTGGGCCTATTGGGCTTTGTTTTTTTTTTTTAGCACCAAATGTTCAAAGAGGGAGTTGCTTTTCACACCCTCCTATTTTGCATTTCGCACCCCTTTTTCATAGAAAAAGATAAAATTATTCTTGCATATTTAGCTTTCGAAAATGTAAATTCGAGAGATTTGGATTTTTTTCCGGAAACATGGATTCGGAAGGTAAATTGTATAGTGTTCATTAGATTCGGAAAGGTGTATCCAGAATAAAAATATGAATTTTCAAACATTTGTTTTCGAAAAAAGACTGAAGTGAATTCCGGATTCATTATTTTAAAATGTTGCGTGAAAGAAGTGTGAATATATGTTCCGGAAATATGTTTTCGTGACACAGTAAATGAATTTTTGGATGTTCCGGAAATACGTTTCCATAACGTAGTGAATGAATTTCCGGAAATGTGTATTCAGAAGATTTTTTTCGAAATGGATTTAATTACTCTCCGGATAAACATTTCTGAAAGCTTAATAAATTTATTATGGAAAAAATTTTTGGAAGCTAAATCCATTTCCAAAAATTATTTCTAGAAACTCCTTAAATCCATTTCGAATAATAGAAACAAAGGGTAGTTTTGGTATTTAATTTTACCAAAAATAAAAGGGATGTGAAAAGGAAAAATTTAGGACTGCAAAAAGCAACTCGCATTCAAAGATCTAACAAGCTTAGTTCATAATTCAGCCTAATAATACTACGGACTACCCAAAATTATCACAAAGAAAATGAATGTGTTATTTGAGCTTGATGTGAGAGTTTTGTCCCAATCAAATTAAAAAGGAAGAGGGCCCAATGGATTCTGAGCAATTGGGCCTATTGGGCTCTATTGGAACTATGAATAAGGCTTGGGCAATTTGAATCTGCATAACTTCTTTTTTCCAAAGCAAATAAAAACCTGGAGCTTTAGATAATTGGGCCTATAGGGCTTAATTCCTTTTTCTTTTTGTTTTTTTTAAGAGAATGGGGCACTTGGCTGCAAAAAATATGAATACGACCAAACCCATCTTACAAATCAACCAAGTAATATATCACCCCTTAGCAAATGTTTGCTTTTAATTGGAGGTATAGGACTATCATATGATTAGGCTTAGTAATGGAGGTCTAACCCAATAGACTAAAAGTTTACTAACAATAAAAATCAATTCAAATTAATATTTAAAGAAACTGCATTTTTTCTAAAAATTCTGAAAGACTCTCAATTTTCTAATAATTACGTGACGAATTCTAATGTGAACGAGTAACGTTTTATACTATTCTACAATTTAATTCGCACAGCTTATGTTTGGCTTGAACCCTGTGCATATGTGAGTTTTAGGAAATTATGTTTTATTTAATTTCATTTAAAATTATTTTGACTTTTCTAAAAGACTCTCAATTTTCTGAAAATCATGTGATGAATTCTAATGCGAACGAGTAACGTTCTCTACTGTTCTACATTTTAATTCGCACAGCTTATGTTTGACTTGAACCCTGTCCACATGTGCGTTTTAAGAAATTATGTTTTATTTAATTCCATTTAAAATTATTTCCACTTTTCTAAGATTTTCAATTTTCTAAAAATCACGTGATGAATTCTAATGCAAACGAGTAACGTTATCTATCACTCTGCATTTTAATTTATTCAATTTTAGGTACAACTTATGTTTGATTTGAACCTTGTGCACATGTGAGTTTTAAAAAATTATGTTTTATTTAATTTCGTTTAAAATTATTTTCACTTTTCTAAGATTTTTAATTTTCTAAAAATCCTGTGATGAATTCTAATGTGAACAAGCATTTTCTACCGTATTTTAATTTGTACATGTTTAAGAGCAACTTACATTTAACTTGAACTTTGTGCACATGTGAGTTTTAGGAAATTATGTTTTATTTAATTTCATTTAAAATTATTTCTGCATTTATAAAAGATTCTTAATTTTATGAAAATCACGTGACAAATTTTAATGCAAACGAGTAACGTTGTTTATCATTCTGTATTTTAACTGTACATGTCGAGGTCCAGGTGTAGCTTACGTTTGGCTTGAACCCTGTGCATATGTGAATTTTAGGAAATTATGTTTTATTTAATTTTGTTTAAAATTATTTTCGATTTTTAAAATTCTAAACTTTCCAAAAATTTACATAACAAATTCCAATATGAACGAATAACATTTTCTACCGTATCATATTTTAATTCGTACAAATTTAGATATAACTTACACTTGATAGGGATGGAAGTAGGCCGAGTCGAGTTAGGCTTTGGGTGTTCAAGCCTGGTCTGTTTAAAAATTTTGAGGCCCGAGCTCGGCATGCACGATTCAAAGGCTTTTTTCCTGTCAAGGCATCGAATTGTTTAAAGCCTACAACTGTACCGCTTTTTTAAAGCCTACATTACAAAAAATCAATAAATAAACTTAAAAACATATAAATAATTAATTAAAAATCTTACAAATTTAAAAGTGCCTACAAGATAACATAAAGCTAATTAAATAGGCCTAAAAATATATATATATATATATATATATATATATATACTAATATTATGTAAATAAAATATATAAAATAAATATTATATAAATATAATATATTAAAATAAATATAAATATATAAATATATAAATATAAATAGGCCCAATAAAGTTAAATAAGCTTTTTTATAAGCCTAGGCTTGACTTGTTTATCTAAAAAGACTTTTTAACAAGCCTGAGCCTATCTATTTATTAAACGAGCCGAGCTTAACTAGGCTTTTTAACACTTGACTTGAATTGTGTGTGTACATAGATAAAATTATTTACAAACTTCTCAATTTTTCAAAGTTATTTTTCTAAAGATCAAGTCTCTTCACTAGAATTATGTAGCATTGCATTTTCCGCTACACCAGGAATAGGTAGGGGAAGATCAATTTCTGTCATGCAGTCTTTTTTCCAAAAATCTACTTTTTTTATATTCAAGGGATCAAACGATTTTCAAAATATCAAAATCATGCACTCAATAAATTAAAGGGTACCGTTCTTTAGAATAGGTGAGTAGGGTGCCAACAACTTTCCCATTCATAATTGGTTTCTAAACATAGAATTCTTCTTCTGTTAGAGTTTTTTTCAAATAATTTTTCTTTAAAAATAAAAATTTGGTGTCAACTTTATGATCTTATTTAATTTTTTATAATATTTAATAATTTCATCATTTTATTGTAATTACGGTTACAATATCAATGAAATAAAGTTGTAATAAATGTTCCATGGTTGAAAAAATAATTAAGTCCAAAAATTTGAATTAATATGGGATATAAAACCTTTTGGAATATATAATTTTCACAACTCATCCATATTCTAAAAGGATTTTAAAACTTTTAAGAAAATAAAAGAATTTTTTTTTTACCAAGTTCACATTATGTGTGAAAATGTATTAAATATAATTATTTTTGGACTAAAAAGAAAACTCTAGATAGACTTTTAACAAAATAAAAGAATTTTTTTTACCAAGTTCACATTATGAGTGAAAATATATTAAATATAGTTATTTTTGGACTAAAAAAGAAACTCTAGATAAATAAACATAATATACAATGTACTAGTGAATTCTATAAATGAAAACCACTTGAGTATAAATCATAGATTCACTTATCATATTAGATGTATGAGATACATTAGATTCTTATATCCATAGATCCTAATTCATACAAATAAACAAGCACACAAATGTACAAATCAAATTTAAATAAAAAGAACAAAAGAAGAAGAGGAGAATTAAAAGATTAAGCACCACTTCAAGCCTCCATGGAAGAGGAGGAAGAAGATAAGCTTAGATTAAACTGTCACAATGGTAAGAAAACTATTGATAAGGTTTAAGTGTAGCTTCATGCAAGAATCAAAGATAGAGAATTAGAGTAACCTATATATAGGAAGATGAGGGGGAGGCTACACAATCTTAATGGATCTGCCACCTTAGAAATTAGAAATTCCATTGAGACCCATTAAAATAAAGGTTGTAAGCTACTTTGGCCCTAATCTAACCTATCTAATACAAAATATCCTATTATGCCAACCTATCCTAATAAAGAACTATACATCATCATCATCATCTATAAGTGTTCTAAGTAGATCTATGGTTTATTCTAAATTATCCTTGAGCTCCTTCAACTTAACATCCTTTTGTGATGATGTACTTGATCCTGCATCATCCATTTTTCATTCAAGAACATTTATCCTCGTATGAAAATCATTTGCAGCAGCTGTATGAAAAAATATAAATCAATAATATTAAAGCTGACACTAACACCATAATCATGAGGAATATAAATTTTATAAGTATTAGGGTTAATTCTCTTAAGGATTTGATAAGGACCATGCTTTTTAAGGTTAAGTGATGCAAAGAGCATTTTTTAGAATATTGCTATAAAGGCACCATCAAGCAAGAGTATTGGGCCTATTGGGTTTATCACCAGAGCTAGAGTTAGAAAATTGCAGAAGACCTATCTCAGGCTCCTACCTCTTCCCTTATCACATGAATCTATGCATCTTAGTTTAGGACTGAGATAGTTTTCTTGTGTTTTAGGTTCTTAACGGATCCAATTTGTATAGGCTTGGACCTAATTTCTTTGTACCTTAGGATAGTTTTTTGGACTTGTCTTGGCCTATTTGTGAGGATGCATTAAGGGAGGCATAAGGGACCATTATTAGGCTCACATAAAAGCCTAAAATCATCTCCAAATGCAGGTTCAAGGTTGCATCCTATTCCTTCCCTTTAGGTGTTTAAACTAGCATATATAAAGGTATACTATGTATCATTTTCAAAACTTAATGTCATAATTCATATTTGAGACTTGTGAGAGAATTCTCCTTCTCCCCTTTTCCTCTCCTCTTTGAGTTGGAGAGAGTGTGTGCAACGAATTCTAATACAAGCAAGTAGCATTCTCTACTGCTTTGTATTCTAATTCGTGCAAATTCAAACACGGCTTATGACGGTTTGAATTTTGCAAGCACTTCTGCTTTCAAATTACTGTTTTCTTAAAAATGTCTGTTTTAATTTCTCCTAAATTGTGCGATGAATTCTAATACAAGCAAGTAGCATTCTCTACTGCTTTGTATTCTAATTCGTGCAAATTCAAACACGACTTACGACAGTTTGAATTTTGCAAGCACGTCTGCTTTCAAATTACCGTTTTCATAAAACTGTCTGTTTTAATTTCCCCTAAACTGTGCAACGAATTCTAATACAAGTAAGTAGCATTCTCTACTGCTTTGTATTCCAATTCATGCAATTTCAAACATGGCTTACAACGGTTTGAATTTTGCAGGCACGTCTATTTCCAAATCGTTGTTTTCCCAAAAACGTCTGTTTTAATTTCTTCTAGGCTGTGCAACAAATTCTAATACAAGCAGGTAACATTCTCTACGACAGTTTGAATTTTGCAAGCACGTCTGCTTTCAAATTACTGTTTTCCTAAAAATGTCTGTTTTAATTTCTCTTAAACTGTGCAACGAATTCTAATACAAGCAAGTAGCATTCTCGACTGCTTTGTATTCTAATTCGTGCAAATTCAAACATGGCTTACGACGATTTGAATTTTGCAGGCATGTCTATTTCCAAATCGTTGTTTTCCTAAAAATGTTTGTTTTAATTTCTTCTAGACTGTGCAACGAATTCTAATACAATCAAGTAACATTCTCCACTGCTTTGTATTCTAATTCGTGCAAATTCAAACACGACTTACGACAATTTGAATTTGCAAGCACATTTTGCTTTCAAATCACCGTTTTCCTAAAAATGTCCATTTTAATTTCTTTTAAACTGTGCAATGAATTCTAATACAAGCAAGTAGCATTCTCTACTATTTTGTATTCTAATTCGTGCAAATTCAAACACGGCTTACGACAGTTTGAATTTCGCAAGCACGTCTGTTTCCAAATTGCCGTTTTCCTAAAAATGTCCGTTTTAATTTCTCTTAAATTGTGCAACGAATTCTAATACAAGAAAATAACATTCTCTACAACTTTGTATTCTAATTTTTTTAAATTCAAACACGGCTTACGACAGTTTGAATTTTTCAGGAACGTTTATTTCCAAATCGTTGTTTTCCTAAAAACGTTTGTTTTAATTTCTCCTAAATTGTGCAACGAATTCTAATACAAGCAAGTAGCATTCTCTATTGGTTTATATTCTAATTCATGCAAATTCAAACACGGCTTACGATAGTTTGAATTTTGAAAGCTCGTCTGCTTTCAAATTACCATTTTCCTAAAAATGTCTATTTTACTTTCTCCTAAACTATGCAATGAATTCTAATACAAGAAAGTAGCATTCTCTACTATTTTGTATTCTAATTTGTGCAAGTTCAAACACGGCTTATGAAGGTTTGAATTTTGCAAACACGTCTGTTTCCAAATTTCCGTTTTACTAAAAATATCCGTTTTAATTTCTCTTGAATTGTGCAACGAATTCTAATACAAGAAAATAACGTTCTCTACTGTTTTGTATTCTAATTCGTGCAAATTCAAATACAGCTTACGACAGTTTGGGTTTTGCAAAGCATGTGATTCCATAAAATCATTGCTTTCACTCATTTCGTCCAAAAAACCAATCTGTACCTAAGGTTACTCTTTTTATTTTCCAAGAGATCAGGTCTCTTGACCAGAACTATGTAGTCTTGAGTTTTCCATTGCACCAGGAAATACGTAGGAGCAGGATCAAGTCCTGTCAGGCTATTTTCCACTAACTTATTTATTTTTATTCTAATTAAAGGGATCAAACAGTTTTCAAATAAATCACACACTCAGTTTAAGGGTACCGTTCTTTGGAATGGGCGAGTAGGGTGCCTAACACCTTCCCTATTTGGAACCGACTCTCAAACCTAGAATTTCTTCCTCAAGTTAGGGTTTTTCCAAATGTTTTCCCTTAAAATAAAATTTCTCTAATATTTTGTCTCTTTCTTAGAAAATGTTTTAAAATACCAATTTCTTAAATTTCTGTTATATTCTGCTTTAAAGTCTTCTCTAATCCAATTTTTATCTATGATAAAGGGGTTTTCTTTATTAATTGTCATGATTTATGACCTGGTTGGGGAATAATTGATACTTTCTTCTTCATATATTGGGATAGCTACCTTGGGGATCTGATTATTAGTATTAATACGGGAGTTATCTACGGAGTGTCTATGGCTTTCTACTTTATGTTGTTGTGGCTCATCAATCCTTACCGAAGTAGATCTATTCATTCTTAGTCTAATATTACTTCCTTCTTGAATAATTTCTTTAATTTGGGTAGTTTCTATTTTAGGGTTTTCAATAATATCTTCTAATATCCATTCTTTAGGTACTTTTCCTACCACTTCTTCATGCTTGAGTTTTTTAGAAACTTGTACCTTAGTTTTTTTAAGATTTGCTTCTATTAATATTGTTTCATTTTTAGTGGATTGTTTTAATGCCTTAAATTTATAATCAATCTTGGTAACTTATAATAAATTCTATAGATTATCTGATAAGGAGCATTCTTTTCTTCTATAATATCATCTGGTGTTTAATATATAGTCTTAGTGCTTTAGGAGTGAATTCATTTTTAAGGTCCATGGAAAAACTAGGATAACAATTGAAGAAGGCCGGACCATCATGACAATTACTTTCTAAAGTTGCGATTAGAGAGTTTGAGAATCTCTTAAATCTTGTATCCCGTAATATGATTAATATAGGTGTATTAATTCCTAATATAAACTTTGGCTTGACTGCTACCTGAATTGATCCTATATGGATGAAGTTAAACCCTTTTTCTATATGATCTTTAATCATATTTTCTTTTAATAGTTTAATAGTGTTGGTTTCTCCTGAGTAACTATACTTTAGCATACAAATTTCTTCATCTATATTGAATAAAAAATATTGACTTTTATATACTTCATTTTTCTTTACAATTGGTATAGACTAATTATGTAGTCTTTCTTCTATCTTTGCTATTTTTAATTCAGGAGTTCTATTAGCAGCACTTGTTGAGGCTTCGTTATCATTTCTCTTAACTAATTGGTTAGCTTTTTGTTTGTTTAGTTCACTTAGTGTTCTTCACAATGCTGCCATTCTTTCAAAAATTACTTTTAACCTTTTAGTCGTAGATTACTCGGCGGAGACAGCCGACTAATGGATTAGCTCTCCTACTAATGACCATGTTCTAGGGCTTAACACTGATCAATTTATCTTCTACTAAGAGGTTATAATTAATTTTTGAAAAGAACCCTAAGTTAATAAACAAGTGTAAACACCCATTTAAGTCAGACCCCATTTTTTGGAATTAATTAGTATATAAATCAATAAGTAATAATGAAAAAAACAGAAGACAGCAAAAAGAAAGGAAACATAAAACAGATAAACGAAAAAGGGGAAGTAATAAAATTGGAAAAAAAAAATGAAAACAGAATTTGAAATTCAATAATAAAAGATAAATATAATTAAAGTAGAATGAATGCAAAAAAGTAAAAAAAAAGGAACTAATTGAAAAGGAAATAGAAAATAGAAAATTAAATCAAGTTCAAAGAATAAGTAAAAATCAGAAAAATTATAAAACAAAAAAAATTATTACAAGAAAAAAAGAAAAAAAAACTGAAAAATAAAGATTAAGCAAAAATTAAAGAAAATAAAAAATAAAAAAATAAAAGAAAATCAGAAAATTAAAACAGAAAAATAATAAAACTAAAAATAAGATGAAAATAAGAAATTAAAATAAATAATGAGATTAAAAATCAAAATAAAAAATATAGTAATATATATAATCAAAATTAAAATAAAAAAGGGGGTAATAGACTTTGAACAAAAGGAAAATTTGGTTGAGAGTCTTCAAGGATCTCGAAGGAGGTTTGTTCTTGAGCACAAGGACGACACCAGATAACCCACAAGGTGAGGTTGGCGGGTGATGCTAGGAGGATAAATCTGAAGCAAGTCCTTGGTCGCATCATAGTGATTGAGAGAGGCTAGAAGGGAGACCAATACGGAAGAGAGCTTGGATTTGAAGGGAGACCATGGTGGCTGAATGCATGGAATTTAGGGTGCGCCTTCTCCTCAAAACCCTGGTAAGGTCTCAAAATCTTACGCAGATGTTTGTATGAAGATGTTTCTTGAAGCCTAAGAATATTAAGGTCACCGCAGTAGTCTAGATATGTGCATTAAGATATGGGACTCGTGGGGATAGAATGATCTTGACACTTCTCCATACCTTTGGTCAAGAACCACGAAGTGAAATAGGAACCATAATTGGTGATAGGATGTGCCAAGAATCGTATTCTTGGCCACTGTATTGGTGCATATGATTATCCACATGGTGACCCGATGACTACCTTGAGCAAACAAGCCTTTAGAATTTAGTTTTGCTACGTGGGTTTACCTTCACGCTAGCACTCACGTAACTTATTTAATTTGGTCTTGTTTTGGTTCTTGCAAGAAATGTCTAAAGCATGCAATGATAGCAAATGAGACATGCAATTCGTGATGAGGATTAGCCTACGGTGACTTAGCAGCAAGCGACCAATTCCACCACTGTGGAAATCGACATTGGTTCAAGTTCAGTGCTAACACAGTGACCATTGTGGCAATAGATACAAATGCAATGGCATTACACCGAGGTTAGTGTAATTGCTAAGGCGTAGGGGTCTTTAATCCACTCATGGCTCCAACAAGTTTAATTCTGGTCATGTAACAAGGAATGGTGTAAGTGGCCATTTATTCCGATTGTCTTGACCTGTTTGCTGCATGGTGCAAATCCAGTAGGAAGTTTCTTCCATACGTGAGCGAGAGAGCTGGCGTTTTAATCCTTGGGTCTCTACATGCCTTAAAGCTTCTCCATGACCTCTAAGTGCGGTGCTAACTATGCCTCAAGGGACATATTAGGTGACTTGGACAGCACATGAAGGTTTCATAACTTCATGCACTAGTGTAGTAAGAATCCCACACTAATTGAGGAGTTAGAATCATGAGGTATTGGGTGCAAGGATTTGCTAAGATTAGCCGATTACAGGTACTGGTTGCATGTTCCCCTTTTGTCAACATGGCAGACAAAAAAGTCACTTACAGGTCGCTCCATGATCGATGTACCCACTCGTTCAAGAGCCACATCAGAAAGCGAAGAGTCCGAGTACACCTAACTTAGTCTAATCAATGTGCAAGATGGCCAAACTCAGCGAATAAAGGGTCGTCTTCCCGGCTACGATCACTCTATTGAGAAACTAATACCCCCGGGGAGGTCTCACGAAGAATTAGCTACCTTGATACGCAAAGTGCCCCGGTGAATCTTGTTCGGGCTCCAACATTATCGACCGGCAGGCGCTAGAGTCTCGCGTAAATTCGCAAGCCCTCGCGCGGGCTGCATCGCCTGAAGCACGTAGAAGCATGCAACGAGCTGCTTACTTCAGCTACGGGGCGGGCACGCCAAACATCAGCATGCCGAAGGATCCCAGTGGTCTTTAGCTAACAATGCGCGAAAGATGCCATGCGTAAAAGAATCACGCAGGATGTGGGGCCCACCCGCCAGATCACGCAAAATTAAGGAAAATACCTGAAGCCGTAGAATATTAGGCAATGCCGATTACAGTATATCATCCATCAAGTATAGCTCAAATGGTCAATTCGATTAGTTGCTCGGTGACAAGCTCGATTCGAGTCACTCTGCAGGGCCATTTTTTTAATTTAATTTAGGATGCTAATGAGGAACTTTCCGTTGGTTAAAATAAAGTTCTGTAGGTTAATAACAAGCTGACGATTTGGCCCCAGTGGTGGAGTGTCTAGTCTGTAACCTCTTTGCCCCTAATTCGAACCCTACTTGCAACATTTTTCCAAAATTCCCATTTTACCCCTATTAGTTGCCATAATTCCACATCAATACCTCAAAGCCCAAATTACCAGTCAGCCCTTGACCATTTTCAATAATTCCAAATCTGCCATCACATGGCAAATTACAATTCTGCCCTTAGCAATTCCTTAAATCCCCAACGTGTCCTCGTTGAGCAAATACCCAGAATGCCCCCAAACAATTCACTAATTCCAATTCTGTCCCCGGAAATTAATAAAAAATTTAAAATTTCCAGAAATTAATAAAAAATTCCACAAATTAAGAAAATTAACAAAATTTCCAGAATTTAATAAAAAATTCTAGAAATTCAAAAATTAATAAAAAATTCCAGGAAATAAGAGATTAATAAAAAATTCCAGAAATTAAGAAAATTAATAATAAAAATTCCAAAAATTAATAAAAATTAATAAATACCCAAAAAATTCATAAAAATTCTAAAATTTCTAAATAATTCGTAGAAATTCTAAGACTCCCAAATAAATCATAAGACACTTAGAGTTCCTAAATTAAGTTCATAAAAATCCTATAATTGCTAAATAATTACATAGAAACCCAATTACTCCAAAAGGCAAAATCTTTTTCCGAAATGTTTTGTGATTTTCAAGTCTCACGTAATGGACTCTAAATGGGGAACTGACGGTTTACCTGCTGTTCAACATTTAGTAGTTCGTATAGGTCCCCGTGCTTCCTTAGCCGCCTCGGGCCTTGTGCATGAGTGGACTTGAGGTCTTCTTCAAAGACTTTAAAAACCTCTTTTTCTAATATTTTGGAATTCTAGGTCTCACGCAATGGGCTCTAAATGTGGATCTGGCGGTTTACCTGCTGTTCAACATTTAGTAGTTCGTATAGGTCCCTGTGCTGTCTTAGCCGCCTCGGGCCTTGTGCATAAGTGGACCAAAAATCCTTCCCGAAGATAAAACTTTCTCAAAACTTCTTTTAAAACACTTTTCGAAGGTCAAGCCTTCACGAACCAGAACTACGTAAGCCTTGAGTTTCCCATTGCACCGGGGAATACGTAGTAGCAGGATCAAGTCCTGTCAGGCTAACCTCTACCAAGTATTTATTTTCACTCTAATTAAAGGGATCAAACCATTTTCAAATAACCACACACTCAGTTTAAGGGTACCATTCTTTGGAACGGGCGAATGGGGTGCCTAATACCTTCCCCATTCGTAACTGACTCCCGAACCTAAATCTCATCCTCAAGTGAAGATTTTTTCCAAGTATTTTCCCTTAAATAAAAATTTGGTGGCGACTCCACGTTAATTCAAACAACCTCTTTTTAAAATTTTAGCAAGTTCGCCGTCTCGTCGGAATTACGGTTGCGACAAGGAAACTAATTGGCTCAAAACCTAAGTCTCTCATGTGACTTAGGCTCTCATACTACAATCTTATAGATCGTTATTACTAGGGAAAAGACTACAGAAAAGGATGGAACAAAAGATGGAATAAAAGAGAAATTAAACAGATTTGACAAAATGGCCATGAACAATATAAAAAATATTTTTAATATTAAAATAACAAAGAGTTTGAAAATATAATAATGAAAATAGACTTGAAAACTTACAATTGAAAACCAAAAGCTCTTCAGATGTTCTTCAGGGATAAGAATCCTATTCTTTCAAGGGGTATGAGAAGCTATTCTAACTCCCTCCCCCTGTCTCAAATTCTTATTATATTTATAATAGGAGGGTCTGATGCCCATCATACATAAAGACAAACTAAAATAAAGAAAAGATTCTAAAGTACTATTATACAGAAAAAGAAAAGATGTTAAAGGACAATAATTTAAAAAGAAAAGTTACATAGTACAAACAACTTTAGTTAAAATAAAGATTCCTTGACAAAGGTAATACTTTCTGTCATTCATACTGGTCTTCTGTATCACTAAAGTAGATTCTGTGTCCGGAGGTTGCTTCATCATTATTTTCTTGACTTGATCCAGTAATACTTGTTAATTTTTCTTGAAAATCTTCCTCAGATGTGGCTAAGGCTCATAGGGCTAATACTTGATTTTTTCCTGCTAAAAATTGGGACTTCTTTTTGCTGTAATTTGTTGATACTTTTAATTGAAGGATTTTGTTATATTTACTTATCAATCATATGTTTACTAATACGATTAACGTCAAACTTAGGCCACCACTTTACCTTAGAGGTTCGGACCAAATATTTAATAGTCGAATCCTCTAATAATGAGGCTATATCATAACTCCATCCAGTAATGTAGCTTATCCCAAAAGAAGCAATAAGACAAATGAATTGGTCTTCTCTCGGTACGGATACCTTGTTCTTATAATACTCAAAACTTATGAAAACTTCTTTAGGTAATATGTCCAATACAGGTCCAAAGTCAATAAACCATTTTTTGAACCATTGAGAAAACTCAAGATTAATACCTTTCCGGAACCAAAAGAACCAAGAATGAGGGCTTGGAGTAATAAATAATACATTGGTCCATGCCTGAATATAATCATAATATGTATAATATTGGGGATCAAATTTTTTGGAAAAAGATTTATTTTCATACATTTTCTTTCCCCAATCTCATAATGATAATACCTTTAAAATCTTTACTTTTGAGAATATGATATTTGTAGTTGAATGATCTTCTGTATGAATCAACTCAACTGATCTAGTATCTATTAATACAAATTCATAAAAGATAGGTGTTTTAAGAGGATGGAGAGGTGTATAATGGAATGGCTTTGGGAATATAGTTTTATATAAGTCATGTTTATTAATCGATGTCCATTCTTTTTCAATAATACATATAGGGGTACTTATAGGTTTTTCGTAGAAAGAAGAGTCTTATTTGGAGGAAGGAGTAGTAGATGCTCTATATAGGTCAGTGGGAGTAATAGGTTCCAAGGTTTCATACTTGTTTTGGGTAATAATTTGGGAAGATTTAGTCATTTTAGCTATTTTTTCATTCAGGGTCATAGGTGGGGTTATGGGCAGTAATAAAGAAGAAGATGCTTTTAATACCTGTGAGGCTGAGGGCTTTGATAATACTGATCCTTTAATATTCTTCGTTACTACAAAACCTTCTTCTGATAATATGGGAGGCCCATATTTATCACTACTCATATTTATGTTTTTCTTGCTCATCTTGGATGTTTTGTAAGAATTGTCTGGTTAAGAAGTCAGGAAGAGAACTTTTAGTACCCTTAATATGGGTTATCTCAAAATCAAAACAAGATAATATCACTTGCCATCTGGAAAAATTAAGTATAGGAAATTATAAGTGATTATAGATGGTATAAAGACGTGTTTATATCAAAATTTATTATTAGAGAAGATACGGCGGTACCATATTGGAAAGAAAGATTTGTAGATGCCATTCCTAAATTATTTGCAGAAAAAGTAAGGCAGGAATTACAGTCACAATATGGCTCGCACATCCCTTATGAAATATGAACGTTCGTACAATTGTATAACACTATTATTAAAACAGGAATACAAATATGTAGATATGTTAAAATACAAAATAGTATTAGAAAAGACAAAATGAATAGTAAAAACGAATTAGGACCCTTTTGTCAACAATATGATGTTGATCCTTTAAGAGCCCCAAGCCGACAACATAAGCCCTCTATTATGTCTGGCCAAAAATCAAGGAGTCATTATCCAAAAAAGAAATTTATAAATAAGAACCTCCAAAGAAGTTCTAAAAATCCATAGAAGAATAAAAAATAGTTAACGTGCTGAAAGTGCGGAAAGAAGGGACATATATCCCGGAATTGTAAAATACAAAAGAAAATTAATGAAATAAAAAATGAAGACATTAGATGAGCCCTCCTAACCATTATGATAAACTCAAATTCTGAACCTGAAACAGATGATGAAAATTTACTAGTGAAAAAGAAGAAGCACAAGATAATGAAATTTATTAATTAGATAATTCCGAAGAAGAAGAAGAATATGAAAAAGATTATTGCTTAGGTATAGGGTTATGTCCTTGTGACAATTGTATTAAAGAAATCAATGTCCTAACGAGAGAACAAACATATAGTTTAATAAAGATTATAGAAAAACTAGAAGATTCACCTATAAGAGACGAGTTTATAAATAATTTAATCAATCTTATGAAAAACAAAGAGAAATTCAACCTACAAAAATGAAGGAAATATATCAAAGGTTTAAAGAACCTAGAAATATTACCATAAGAGAATTGTAAGAAGTAATAAAAATTCTAAAAAATGAGATTACGGAACTAAAGCAACAAAATATAACTTTAGAATATAGACTATTAAAACTAGAAGGAGAAAATGCTATCAAGGAACATCACCCTAAGAATGAGGAATCATATATTTATTTATTAAATTTAATTAAAAAAGAAAAGACCCCTGAACCATATATAAATTTATTAAGTCCTCATTACTATTCATAAATGGTGATGCGAGGTAGACATAATTATAGGAGCTGAAAAATTTCATATGACCGCACTAATTGATTCAGGTGCAGATCTTAATTGTATACAAGAAGGAATAATTCTCGCAAAGTATTATGAAAACTTGAAGGCATGTGGGAGACGGCACCCATTAAGTAAATATAAATTATCTAGTGTAAAAATTTGTAAAGATAAAATATGTTTTAACACATCATTCATATTAGTTAAAAATATCACAACTTAATTAATTTTAGGAACTCCCTTTTTAACTTTATTATATCTATTTGAAATAACTGAAAAAGGGATCACTACTAAAGTTATTCCTGAAAAATCGTTACATTTTGAATTTATTTTCATTCACAGAGTAAAAGAATTAAACCTATTACAAGAAGCCTATCTTACTAGGATTAATCTAATAACCCAAATGCACAATTAAATAAAAATATTAAATAAAGAGATTTCTTATAAAAAAAATAGAAGAATAGTTAGAATCATAACTTATCAAAATTAAAATAAAATCCCTACAAAAGAAAATCGAAAGGAAAATTTGTAGTCTTAATCCTACGGCCTTTCATTATCGGAAAAAATATGAAATTTCTCTACCATATGAAGAAGGAATTAATGAAAAAGATATAAATACCAAAGACCGACCAATTCAAATAAATGAAGAATATATAAAGTACAATAGGGAAGAAATCAATGATTACTTAAAAAAAGGGATTAATTAGACCATCAAAATCACTGTGGAGTTGTACAGGATTTTATGTAATGAAAGCCTTCAAAATAGAACGAGGAGCTCCTAGATTGGTTATCAATTATTAACCATCAAATAAGGTATTAGAATGGATAAGATACCCATTACTGAATAAAAATGATCAGATAAAAAGTTTAGTAAATGCAATTTTTTTTCTAAATTTGATATAAAATCAAGATATTATCAAATATCAGTAAAAAAAGAAGATAGATATAAAACTATTTTTGTAGTTCCTTTTGGGCATTATAAGTTGAACTTTATGCCCCAAGGATTAAAAAATGCTCCAAACGAATTCTAGAAAATTATGAATAATATTTTTTACCCATATATGAACATTTCTATTTTATATTTAGATGACGTATTAATCTTTTCAGAGGAAATAAATCAACACTTTCGACATTTAGAAACCTTCGTTAAAATTATTAAACAAAGTGGATTAGTAGTATCAACAAAGAAAATAAGTCTCTTCCAAACAAAAGTAAGGTTCTTAGGCTTTGAAATATATAAGGGAACCATAACTCCTATTAACAGATCCTTATAATTTGCAGATAAATTTCCACATGAAATAAAAGATAAAAAACAATTACAAAGATTTTTAGAATGCCTGAATTATATAGCAGATTTTATCCCAGATATTCGGGTTATATGTGCTCTTCTCTATAAAATACTTAGAAAGAACCCTCCTCCGACCAAAGAGACATGAGTCAAGTTATTAGAAAAATTAAAGCTATCACCAAAAGTCTTCCTTACCTTGAATTCCAAATCCCTCTTTGCTAAATTAATTGGCAAAACATATGCTTATGACCATGGTTATGGAGGAATTCTTAAACAGGTGTTACTATATTCACAAAAAGAACAAATTGTCAAATATCATTCAAGTATCTGAAATCGAGCCCAACTAAAGCATTCTACTGTCAAAACGGAAGTTTTATCAATTGTTTTATGTATTACTAAATTCTAAGATGATTTATTCAATAGAAGATTTTTAATTAGAACTGACTATAAAGCAACTTCCAATGTTTTACAGAATGATGTAAAAAATCTAGTCTCCAAACATATTTTTGCCAGATGGCAAGCGATATTATCTTGTTTTGATTTTGAGATAACCCACGTATCAAAGATCTACTGAAAAATGCTGCTTCCTGACTTCTTAACCGAGAGAGTTCTTACAAAACACCCAAGATGAGCAAGAAAAACATAAATATGACGAGTGATAAGTATGGGCCTCCCATGTCGTGAGGAAAGGTTTGCAGTAACGAAGAATATTAAAAGGATCAGTGTGCTCAGAAGCCGCTTCGCCATCACCGTCCATAACCCCACCCGTGACCTTGAATGAAAGTATAGCTAAAATGACTAAATCTTCCCAAATTATACCCAAAACAAGTATCAAACCTTGGGACATATTACTTTCACTGACCTATACAGAGCATCTACTACTCCTTCCTCAAAAGAAGACTTTTCTTTCTATGAAAAACCCATCAGTACCCCTATATGTATTATTGAAAAAGAATGGACATCGATTATTAAACATGACCTATATAAAACTATATTCCCAAAACTATTCCATTATACACCTCTCCATCCTCTTAAAACACCTATCTTTTATGAATTTGTATTAATAGATACTGGATCAGTTGAGTTGATTCATATAGAAGATCATTCAACTACAAATATCATATTCTCAAAAATAAAGATTTTAAAAGTGTTATCATTATGAGACTGGGGAAAGAAAATGTATAAAAATAAATTTTTTTTCCAGAAAATTTGATCCCTAATATTATACATATTATGATTATATTTAGGCATGGACCAATGTATTATTTATTACTCCAAGCCCTCATTCTTGGTTCTTTTGGTTCTGGAAAGGTATTAATCTTGAGTTTCCTCAATGGTTCAAAAAATGGTTTATTGACTTTGGACCTTGATAAGTGTCCAATAAGACACTTATTTGGAACATAATTTGATATAATTGCAAGTGATTGAAGTATAAAACACCATTGAAACATGAGAAAATGACATAAAACTGAGTAACGCCTACACAATATGAAAAATGCAGTTTTAAAGCCTTTTATGTGATAAATTTTCATAAACCTGATGTACTTTAATTTCTGTAATTTGTTATAGGGTTCTGCGTTGTCAACGCAACAGGACTTACATGGAGCACATGAAGATTTGAAAGAAAAGAAGCTATCTGTTATTCGCATCGCGTTGGCAACGCAGCAGTGCCGCGTTTAACATGCGACGCTACAGAACAATATCTATAAAAAGCCCAGAATAGAGCGAAAAAGAGGACACTTCTGGTATTTGAGAGACACAAAACAGAGCTGCCTTTCTGCTATTTGTTACGCCAAAAATGCCTGGTTTCTGAGTCTGTTCTGGGTGAAGGAAGAAACCCTAGTGTTGAGGACGAAGGGCAACCGCAACGTGTTTTCATGCTCTTGACTTTCATCCTCTCCTCCGTTGTCTTTCTTTATCATTATGTGTAACTAGATTTCTGTTAGGGAAGGAGGAATCCATTGTTGAACCTATGTAACCTGGATACGTTATATGTATTCAAGATTGTTTTTCATTAAAGTTGATTATTCATCTCTTTACTCAATGCTTCTATGACTGGCAACTTATAGATTGAACTAAATTCTTCTTCATAATTGGGAAATTGGTTTTTGATTTGGAACTGAGATTGAATAACACAATTGTGAATGCTCTAGGGATAGAGATTCGCGATTGTGGGATCGTTTGAATTCTCGAACTTAAGGCTCACATCAAATTAGGAATTGCAAAGGGATTAGAATTCCTAATTTGAGTGAAAAATTGATGAGTCAAGGGATTGATCTTCAATTAATATTTGTGAATTCGATCTTTAATTACCTCTTATCTTGAATGCAAGTAATGATCCACTGTTACATAGGAGAAGTTTTGGCGATATCCAACCCTATCACCTTCCATAATCGATTAAATATCCATTCGTAACAGTTGTTGAGTATTAGACAGTCCAAAGTTTATTTTGATTACGTTTTAGGCAAACTGGAACAGAGTTCCAGTGTAGTTAACAGAAGCCATCAATTACTGTTACTCTCTGTTTACGTTGCCTACGCGCGCATTTGCGTTGCCTACACACTTCTATAACTGAGTTCAGTTAATGGACCAGTAGGAATTCAATACTTGAACCAAATCCTTGTGGAGACGATACTCTTACTCACTCTTTACTCTATAAAACGATAAGGTGCGCTTGCCTTAATACGGTTTTACACCAACAGACCTATATTGGACATATTACCTAAAGAAGTTTTCATAAGTTTTGAATATTATAAGAACAAGATATCCGTACCGAGAGAAGACCAATTCATTTGTTTTATTGCTTCTTTTGCGATAAGTTGGATTACTGGATGGAGTTATGATAAGCCTCAATATCAGAGGATTCAACTATTAAATATTTGGTCCGAACCTCTAAGGTAAAGTGGTGGTCTAAGTTTGATGTTAATCGTATTAGTAAACCTATGATTGATAAGTAAATATAACAGAATCCTTCAATTCAAAGTATCAACAAGTTACAGCAAAAAGAGTCCCAATTTTTTGCAGGAAAAAATCAAGTATTAGACTTGTTAGCCTCAGCCACATCTGAGGAAGATTTTCAAGAAAAATTAAGAAGTATTACTGGATCAAGTCAGGAAGATAATGATGAAGCAACCTCCGGACATGGAATCTACTTTAGTGATACAGAAAACCAGTATGAATGACAAAAAGTATTACCTTTGTCATAGAATCTTTATTTTAACTAAAGTTGTCTGTACTATGTAACTTTTCTTTTTAAATTATTATCCTTTAGCATCTTTACTTTTCCTATATAATAGTACTTTAGAATATTTTCTTTATTTTAGTCTGTGTTTATGTATGATGGGCATCATACCCTCCTATTATAAATAGGATAAGGATTTCTGAGAAAGGGGGAGGGAGTTAGAACAACTTCTTATACCTCTTGAAAGAATAGGATTATTATCTTTGAAGAATATCTGAAGAGCTTGTGGTTTTCAATTGTAAGTTTTCAGGTCTATTTTTATTATTGTATAAGCTTGGATCCAATTTCTTTGTACTTTTAGTATAGTTTTTTGGGCCTGTCTTGGCGTATTTGTGAGGCTGCATTAGGGAAGGCATAAGGGACCATTATTAGGCTTACATACAAGCTTAAAATCATCTCCAAATGTGGCTTCATGGTCGCACCCCATTCCTTCCCTTTAGGCACCTAAACTAGCCTATACAAAGGTATACTATGTATCATTTTCAAAACTGAATATCATAATTCATATTTGAGACTTGTGAGATATTCTCCTTCTCCCTTTTCTCTCCTCTCTAGGCTAGAGAGAGTGGTTCTTCCCTATCCTTGGCTTCTCTAAGGTGGTGAATGCAACGGTGGCTTATCCAACTCATGATAAAGCCTCTCTTGAAGCACTTGCACTGATCCTTCTCCTCCACTTTTCCTCTATCAAGTGAAACCTTCATTGTTCAGAGATCTTCATCTAATCATCCTCACATCATTAAGTTTATTTTTTCTAAGTGAAGGAAAATGATCTTTCCTAAGGTGAACCCGAACTAAATCCCTTATCTAAAAAATGACCTTTGCTCAATCCTTATTAGCAACCCTAACATAACACTTATTTTTGTTTTCAATTTATGCCTTAAACTTAGCATGAAGATACTTAATATATGGTGACTTTTTTTGTATTTATGTGCAAAGTTATGTTAGTCAGGTAAAGGCAACAAATCAGGTGGGTTGAGTAGTTTGAAACCATATACCACCTTAAAGGGAGAGTTTTGTGGTAGAGTGAGGAATGTTATTGTAAGCAAATTCTACATGTGACAAGCTTTCTTCCCATGTTATAATATTTTTACTAACCATAGCCTTAATTGTAATGGCTAGGGTCTTACTCACCATCTTTGTTTGACCATCTATTTGGAGGTGATAAATGGTGGAAAACAACTTTTTAGTTTCTAGTCTACTTCATAAAATTCTTCAAAAATATCTTAGGAACTTACCTTCTTTGTTAGAAAAATGCTTCTACGAATATGATAAAGTCCTACCTTCTCAAAAAAGAAAATTTTAGCAACATGCATTGCATCATCTATTTTATACCAAGGAATAAAGTATACCATATTAAAAAAATGATTCACAACCAAAAAAATTAAGTTCATTCCCCTTTGGATTTTAGGTAAACCTAGGATGAAATTCGTGCTAATATCTATCCAAGAGGAGTTAGAGACAGGTAGAGGTGTATATAATCCATGTAGTAAAACCTTGGACTTAGGCTCCTTACAAACTAAGCATCTATGACAAAACCTCCTAACATCCTTATACATATGGGACTAGTTAAATCATTCCTGAAAGATGCGTAAAGTTTTTTAAGTACCAATTGTCTCATAAATCCTTCTTCTTGTGATTCTTCCAACCACAAGGTATGCACAAAACCATTTTGGAAAACACAATATATTATGCCTAAAAAGGTATCTATCATACATAAAGAATCCATTACATGCTTTATTTTCAAACGAGTTGAAAATTTAGGCAAAGTCACTATCTTATTCATACAACTCCTCAATGTTATTAAAAACCTAACATTTTTGTTTGAAGGGGTAAGCAAAATGGGCCTTCTAGATAAGACATTAACCATTTTATTCAATTTCTCTTGCTTATGCTTGATGACATAAGGTGCTTATCCTAGAATTTTAACCTATTTAGCATGCTTTTTATTCAATTTTCCTTATCTTTTTAAATACTTGAGAGATTTATGATCATTGTATACCATAAAGTCTCTTGGCAAGAGATAGTTTTACCAATTTTGAAGTGCTCAAATAACACATAAAGTCTTTGATCATATGTGAGATAGTTGAGGGTATTATTTTTTAATTGCTCTCTAAAATAGGCTACATGGTGCCTATCTTAAAAGTATGATAACCTCTATCCCAATGTTGGAGTTATCATACTCTAACTCATAATCTATTAAAGTATGACAAGGCTAGAATGCATGAATTAGTAAGTTTAGCTTTTAAGGCGTTAAAGGATTCCTCTTAAGAATCCTTTATTCAAAATTAAAAATTTTCTTCACCAAATCATTCAAAGGAGAAGATATGACACTAAAGTTTTTAAGAAATATCCTATAGAAACTTTCAAATCTATGAAAGTTTCTTACTTCTCCTACATTGGTAGAGGTGGACCATTCTTAAATGACATTTACTTTCATGGAGAATAGGTTGGACCCATAAATGTCCTTAAGTAGATCATCTAACCTAGATATTGGATGTTTATACTTAATGTTTATGTTATTGATAGCCTCATAATCCATGTACATCCTCTAAATTTCATCTTTCTTTGGTACTAATAAAATTGGAATGACACTAAAACTTAGGATTTTCCTAATCCATCCATTTGGTAAGAGTCCTCCTAATTATCTCTTAACTTCCTTATTTACTTCTATAAGCTATTCTATTTGGTAGGGAAAAATCAGGAATAAAATCAATCTATGCTCAATGTATATTTTGGAAGGAAACACTAGGGGTAGCTCACTATGACATACATCCTCAAATTTGCCTAGGAGGGTTTGAAAATATTTAGGAAACTCTTTTTCTTGACTATTTAGACAATACTATTTGTACAATCCTAAATACATGGATTGTCTAGCTAAAAAAAATTGTTTCACTTCACTTCCTTGGACTAGAAGTGAAGGTTATGAGTTTTCCAAACCCTTTCTAGTTTCTCCTTTCTTTTATGATTTTTTTCTTTCAACGTTTTCCCTTTCCTCCTTCATTTTCTCTTCATCCTAATTTGGTTGTTGCAAACTTCACCAGGATAAAAGGAACTAAGGCTACCTTTGGGAAATTAAAAGTAAATGAGTACTTATTTGTACGTCGATCATGATGGATATTCCTATAAGATTACTAAGACCTTCCTAAAAGTACATGGATTTCTTTCATTGGTACTACATCACACAACAATTTATCTAAATATCTACCAATATAAAAGGAAAGAAAAAATTATCTATCTACAAGAACATCACCATTATCACTAAATCATTGAAACTTATATGGATTAACATGGGAGATAGTTACTATTCCTAACTTATTGACTAACCTAACACTTGGTACATTTGTACAACTATCTCCATCAATGATGAGATAACATGTTTAAACTTTAATTGAACACCTTGTGTAGGATATTTTCTCTTTTACTCTCTTTCCCATTCTTAGCTAGACTTATTAATAGACTCTTAACTACTAAGAGGTCTCTTCATAAGCATATTCAAGCCCTTATCACTAGATGATGATGAAGGTTGGGAAAGGCTCGAGGAAGTTGATCCTAAAGATATGATTCTTTTGTTTTTTCTCTTTTTGGTCATGGTTTTTTATTATGGAAATAAGAGACAACGATGTCTCTTCCTAAGAACTTAAAGCACTTAATGGACGAAGTTCTTTCTTTTTCCTTTTTATTTTTTCTGAGAGTTTACTAGCATTTTAGTATCTAACTTATTTAGCTTTTGCAAATTAATCCCTTACTTAAAAAAATTCTTTTGTTAGTTTTCAACTTTCAAGACTATCTTTCAAATTTGTCCTTATTGTAGATTAATTTACATTATTTTAAGTAAGTGAGAGGACTAACTTGCATGATTTTAAAAAGTTAAGGACTAATTTGCATGATGTTAAAAGTTAAGGATGAATTTGTAAAAACTAAATAAGTCAAGGACTAAAATACTAGTAAACTCTTTTATGGAACTTGAGGGTTGAATGGATTTTGTGAACTTGGAGTTCTTGTTCTCTTTTGATTTGTGAATAGTGGATTCTCTCTTTGATTCCTTCTAATTGGAGGAGTATCTATTTGAGTAGGTTTTCTTATCCTTTATTTGGAGTTGTTTTTCTTTCGAGCTTGGTGATAGAGTTTATTCATGCTTATCTAGTTATATAATTCTACCATGTACCTAATATCAATATTAAGATTATCAAGGAACATAAAAATTCTTAGTTTTTTTAACTTTATTTCACATTAGCTCTAATAACAGCTATTTTCTTCTCTATGTAATAGTTATTTACATTCTTACTTGTTTGATGTAACCTTTGAAGCCTATTGTGTAAGTTTCTAAAGTAGTATAAAAGCATATGCTTATTTCTTAAGATAACCTTCATTTCCTTCCAAGAATCTATGGGATAAAATCTTTCCCTTTTTTTAGTCAATTTATTCTACCAAATTAGGGCATAATCAAATAATTCTAAGAAAGTCAACTTTATTTTCATTTCCTATAAAACATTATGACATTGAAACAATTTCTCCACTTTTAACATAATATTAGGTCATTCAACTCTTGAAACTTATAAATTTTTATCTTAACCCCATATTGTTTATCTTGATCATCTGTGGATCTTCTATGCCTATTATTTTCTTTATCCTTTGAACCATTTCTATCTCTAGAATGATGTCTATGTTTTTCTCTTGATTTATTTCTAGTTCTAGAATGTTGTGTATATCTTTCTCTTCCACCACCATGATATCTATTCCTAAGGAATTCATAAAAAATAAGTTTCTCTTAAGATGTTTCTTACCTATGTGACTCTCTTTATAATGATTAGTCCTCCTTTGGTTAGAACTTCTAGGATCCCTAATTCTTTTTCTATTAGGTGAAGTCTTGTCATTCCTTAGATCTTCTATTTTATCTTTATATTTTTCACTAAATCATTTAAACATTGAGGTGATTTGTTGGCTAAGAAATTTCATTTGAATTCTATTTGATCCTTGGTGGTTAAAAGGTTCTTTGTTACTCATGGATTCTCCACACATATTTTTAGATTTGAAGGAAAATAAATTCAATAACATTTAAGTTCATAAAAACTAATCAAACAAGTAACTAGCACACAATCCTTATAATTTCAACATACAAATAACCAATTAATTAGAGATTTCACCAATAACCATAAACCTCTAATAGAATTCAAAGTCAAATAATCAAGAATGAATACTGAAACACTTAGCATGGGAATTTAGAAGTTACCAAGCCCCTTTTAACCGTGTAATCACAGATGAAAAAAGTTAGTAAAAGACAATTATTTAAACACAAAATTACAAGTAGCATCCCTTTATTACTTTAAGCATGCACAAATAAACTACCACAACTTGTGAGTACCCTACATCAATTCAAGTCCCAAAGGTCAAAGCCCTTATACAAGTAAAGTACAAATCAAAATTGCAATGGATATTAGTTAATAAATGATAATTCATGTATCCATAACTAATCCCAACTAATCACTTAACCAATTCTATTAGGCTCACATGGGTTGCAACATATAGATGTTAGAATTTCTTCCTCTTGATATAAATTTACCATACTATGTTATCAGCTAAGTGAATATACATTCATTTTGTCTTTGAATAAGCTTTCTCTTTTCTTTAATCATAATCTTAATTCTATTTTGATGATATCATAACACTATTGGAGCTCTGTTGTGCAAGTACAAAGAAAATTCCAAGAAAGTCTACATCCATGACTTTTCAATTGACAATGCACCAAATGGAATCCATCAAGTCCTTTCTTCATCCATGTAAGTGAAAATCCAATAGTTGTCATGGAAAATCATCTACTCACAGGTTACAATTGTTATTCTTGGTATAGGTTGATGAAACGATCTATGATATAAAAAAATAAGTTCAAATTCTTAAATGGATCATTAATTATACTTGAAAAATTTGATCCACTTTATGAACCATGTGAGAATTGAAATAATATAGTCATATCCTAATTAGGTTACATAAGAAATCACTAAAATCATAAGTCACATTGAATCAATAATGAAGATATGGAAGGATTTAGAGGAATGATTTGCTCATGGGGATATCATCTGCATGTCAGAGTTACAACAAAAGTCATACACTTTTAAGCAAGAATAAATTACAAGGTATATCTCAAAGTTGAAGTTACTTTAAGAAAAATTGGAGAACTAGAGATTGATTATGGATTATGTATGTTCTGCGAAGTGCCAATGCAACGCATCACATAACTTCAAGAAGTATAGAGAGCAATACTTTGTGATTCAATTCTTGACCAGTCTTAATGAACATTTTGCCATGGTCAAATCATAAATCTTGTTAATTAATCCTCTAATATGTTCTCAATGATATTGCAACATGAGGGGAAAAAACTGAACACCAACAGAAGACGCTCAGTTTCTTGTTAATATGGTTGATGAAAAACTATTTGGAAGAGGGAGAGGAGCATCCAACTCAAGCGAAAGAAGCAGTAAATTTTACACCTACTTTGAAAAGATTGAAAACACAGTTGAAGTATGTTACAAGAACATGGATATCCTCCAGGTTGTCATAACAAGGAAATGAATCAAATAAGAAAAAAAGATACATAGAGTGATGTCCAATAAAAAACCACCAATGGTAATCATATGACAACAACACTCACTTAAGCTGAATATAAGATCCTGCTAGATTTATTGAAGAATCTACAAATCCAAATAGAATGTATAAAATGTTTATAAAATAATAACTTGTTATTATTCATATGAATCTTTTTTATAAATCCTCAATTATTTCCAGTTAATGAAATCATTATAATCAAGTCTAGTATCTAGACAAGTTATTTAGCTATATTTGTTAAATTCATAAAATGTTATTTACAAACAGAATCCAATATATTAATAGATGGAAAACTAATTATCTTAACTTCTTTTAAAAAATGATTAAGACTAAACAATCATAACAAAAATTAGAAATTGAGCACAAAGCCAAAAAAATGTTTTATGCACTATTTGTACATTTAACAAATTCACGTAACACATAAATCAAAGACCTATTATGATTCCCTCAAAATACTTTCACAAGAAATTGATAAGTGTCAAATATAACACTTATTTGGTGATATTTTTGAAGAATAATTTTTAATATATATATATATATATATATATATATATATATGAATATAAATCATAGAAAAATAAGTGAAATTTGAGTGTCCTTTAGAAATTGTAAAAAATAAAGTTTTTTAGAGCTTTTATGATAAATCCTTTCAATTTTGATGTATTATTCATTTTGTTAAAATATGTCATAGGAGTTTGCTTTGACTATATAAAAAGGCCAGCGTTGAACACATAAAAGCCTGAAAAATTGATGCATTTTGCCACCTTTGTGTTGGCAATATAAACAAAAAAACATTAAACACATTCTGCAGAACAGCAACCAAGTTCTTCAAATTTAGGGAGTTCTGGCTGTTACAAAACAAAGTTTTCTCTTAAGTTCTCTCTTGTGCGATTCTTGGAGTGAAGAATCTACAGATATGAGGAATCAAAATACAAGATTCATCAAGCTTCATTGAGTTTTGCATAATCTTCTCTTATCATTCTCTTGTTTTCTTCATTTCTACTATGTGTAACTAGATTTTAATTAAGGAAAGAGGGATCCTAATCCTAACCTGTTTGTAATATGAATTTGTTGTGTTGAATTCAATTTTATCTTCTTGAAATTGATTGTTCTTCTTTGTTCTTAATGTCTCTATGAATTGGCCACTTGTAGTTGATTTTAGATTTCTATTCACAATTTGAAAAGTTGGGTAGAAGTTGGAATTGAGATGAACAACATAATTGAGGATACTTTAGGAATAAAGATCAACAATTATGATGTGTTGAGAATTCTACAACCTAATGTTTACTCTAATTAGGAATTTATAACGAATTAGAGTTTCTAATTTGGGCCAAAGGATTGATGAGTGCATGAATTGAACTTCAACTAGTTTAGTAAATTTAATCTTTAATTAGAGTGACAATTTAAGTTGTTTAGGTGAACTCTTACCATAACACTTTTCTAGATTGATTCTTTCCTTTTAATTTGATAGAAATAGAATTTATAATTCATAATTCATTTAGATTCATATAAATGCCAATTCTTTCATATTATTATTCCAAAAAGTAGAAAAATTAGAAAACCATTACATGAACCAAATCTCTTTAGAAAACGATACTCTCTCATCTTTTACTCTTAAAATGATATGGTGCACTTGTCATCATTTTTTACCAATAGAAATATCATTTGTTTTGACTTTGAGCTTTTCAAATTATCATGAAAGACATCCGTATGCAACTAACCACAATAAAACCAAAACTTGAATTATTAAAGTTAATCCTTCTAAATATTTTAGCTAAATAGGTAGAAAAGAATAAACAATACTTATTTGGGATGATGAACTTCAATTGCAATTTCTTAAATGATTACTCAATAGCTTAAATCTATGAGATAATTGAAAAATGATATCATTCTTCTTAAAAATTTGTTTACCTACGATATGATTTCTCAACCTTATTTGGTTAACTAGGAAGTAAAACTAATAAGAGACATAATCGAATCAGCCCAAAGAAAAAAACATGGTATGTGTTGGAAACTTTGATGCAACCAATAATTAAAAATTAAAATGATAACAATTAGTAATTAAATTTATAACATTAAAAAAATAATGGTATGATAATATTGCAATAATTTTTCAATAATCAAAGAAATAAATTATATTAAATCTTCAATGGTTAAAAAATAATAAATTTTAAACATTTGAGATAATTTGTTGTGTAAAAGTCTTTTGAAGCACACATTTTTCTCAACATAAAATTTATTGTCCAAGTATAAGAAATGATTGGTGTTAGATAAAAATGAAGGGTAAGAATATTTTGTAGATAAGAAACAACTTCAAGAATCTTTATTCATTTTCTTCTTCTAATTCACTAACATGAAAGTCTTATTTTTCATTTATTTTTAACCTTTTATTTTCGTAGATGAGTTTTCTTATCTAATTGCGTTGTGGGGGTAAATAAGAAATATTGTAGCTTGCGAGCGAGTTCAATTGATAAGAATGTCTCTTCTCATTCATCATAAAAGAAGTCCTCAAATTTGTAAGATTAATACTTGCTTTCTCTATTCCATTTTTTCAAAAAAAAAGAACTTCCTTAATTGTGTATCATTTGATAGCATGAAAGGATTTAGCCAGGAATTTTCATAAAAGAAAGTAGTTTGTAGCTAGGTACTAATTAAAGCTAGAACATACAGAATATTCATAAATACAATTCGGTTCCTCAATCTCCATCAGTATCATCCCTACATGTCTTATTAGCAACATCAAAAGTACACCTCCCAACAATATGATGACTGGCATAAGCCAATTTCAGCGAATTTCATTCACTCAGTTGTTGGGAACTTGAAATAATCCAAGCAATGGGAAATAATCAAATTAAATGGGCTATGAATCATACTTGCAAAGGTCATCAAATCCCATATACTCATCATTCTGAATCCTTTTGACCATTGCTGCAATGCCAACTCCACCTAACAAATGAATAAAAGCATTTGATATATAATTGAAGTGCATAATATATTATGTATAATGGTCTTTGAAATGTGCATATGTATAACCAAACCATACCAAAACAAGAGATTAGAATTAATAATGGCAAGGCCTACCTAGTGAGATGGCACTGACAAATATTGTAATGGCTAGAACAAAGATGATAAGAGATGCTCTCCCACATAGGACGATAAGCTTTCTCACTATATGCTGCCCTATCGGGGCTGAAATTGCAGCCACCACAATAAAGTATAAAGCTGCAAAATAATCAACATAATGCCTATGTTAGAGCAATTAGTTTACCTTATCATATCACTTTGGCCTTAATGTAATCCATTTTACAGTAATGATTTTATTACATATAATCTCAACCATTCATCTATTTACACCTTTTACTTAACTATTGATAGATTTAAGAAAAAAATAGGAAAAATAAAACAGATCCAGCAATCTACATTTAGATGTAAATAAATATATGCTACTACTTATATGTGTGAAAAGTTTTTCCTCCATTTTATTAGCCCAATGGTACATAAATGAAAGTTACATTCAGCTTGAAGTTAGGAAGCACAAACCATAAGGAACCGGAAAACGTTTCAGCAGGTAGTATTCCACAACAGACATAGATGAGGAGAAGAGCATGGCAAAGGTGGCTGTAGCACTTGAAACCTGCTCAAATGGCATCAAAATGTTGAATCCAGTTAATAGAAGAAGTCCGACTCATATGACTGGCTTCATACAATTTTTATTAATTATATTAAAAAAGGAAGACTATACATTTAACATGGCAATAGATTCTCTCAAGTTGAAATTTTACGTAAATTTTGTGTTTATATATCTCTTAAGAGAAATTAAATAAACGGAGCTTACAAAATTAATAAATAGATAAATAAATACAAAATTTGTACGTGACCTATCATACACACAAGAGAATCCTCTCCCGAATAAAAGCACCAACTAATTTCCTTAATAAACGATTTTGAATGGGAAACATAAGGATTTATTTCGTTTGAAGAAACCTTAATTTTTTTATATCACAAATAATTACAAAAATTACTATATTTTTATTTTATTTTTTATTTTTAAAGGATAGAGATCAATTTAGTTTAGAACCATCATACGGTAATTTTTATAGAATATGAATTTAATAAATTTAATTGTTAAATAATAATTTTTTATTATATGGATTAAATTTTAAAAAATTATAATATTTAAATTTTTTAATATTCAATTAAATAATTTTAATTTAACATGTAATATATATTTAAAATTAAATAAATATACTATAAAATTACATACATATAAATTTTAATGTTTTTAAAAATTGATATCTTTTATCATATTTTTTTAACGGTTAAATTCTTTAAATTTGCATTATACAAAAAAAATTATCAAATGAAATAATTTAATATAAGTTACTTTTAAAATAAATTAATTTTAATTAATTTTTAAATATTTATATAAAAATAATAATACTAACCTGTTTTTTTTAATTTTTACTATATAAAAATATTTCTATATAAATCTTTAAATAAGGAAACCCAGTAAAAATAACATAAAGTTGTAATTTTAAAAAAATAAAAAATATTTTCTCTAACCAACAAGTGCTTATGAATTCAATGCCATTGGCTGCGTCACAAGATTCAATAACCTTTGACAAAATGAGTACACATAAATATGCATCATTTATCACAAAGGATAACCATAGCACCCTTGTCTCATCATCCTTGACATCTAAGTCTTCAAACTAACATAATTATGCATATTTTATGACTCGTACCGGTTTTCTATATGAGAAATAATAATTTTACTATAAAAATATACAACATATGATATAAGAAAAAATGTGAAATATGATAGAAAAAATAAAAAAATTACATACACTATAATATATCACAATTTTTTTTAATATAAATCAAATATAATATTTTTTTAAAACATTACTAAAATTAATAAATAACATTTTATATTTTTGTAATACTTTTTAAATATTATTAATAATATTTTATGATATAAATAAAAGAATTTTTTATTAAAATTAATAAGTAATATTTTTTTAATATTATAAAAAGTATGATATATTGTACCATGCTTTATGAATAAAAAAATAAACATATTCTTTCTATATATGTGATGCATGCATATTTTCTGAATATTCTACCCAGGGTGTGTGGCCTTCCAAAATTAGTAACACTAGAATTTGAAACTAACCTGAGGTGGGACTCCCAGCTCCAAAAAGAGTGGCCCCATAACAAATCCTCCACCAATACCCAACAAGCCAGCTACTATTCCAGCCAGTATTCCAAAGATACCATAAATAATTAGCTGCCGAACAGTGAAATTTTTCCCTCTATGTTCATCTCCTGCTGAAGAAATTACCCTCCGTCCTTTAAACAAGGCAATTGCCTCATATCCAGATACCCCAATTGAAACTGGAACCTGCATCACAAGGAAATCTAGCATGCTTTAAACAGTTCCTAAATAATGTTGTTTAAGTTGTAAAAGATATAGATTTTCAAAACAAATAAGCATACTAACATAACATGTGTCTCTTTAGATTAGCTGTAAAAACTTAATATTTTAATAATTAATTATATAAATAAATAGTGTACAATAAAAGATATAAAATTTTATTTTATACCTAAAATAGAGAACAAAAAATAAAGTAAAATATAACTTGATAACTTATAGCTATAATTTCTAAAATTTTAATTATAATAATAAAAAAATTCTATCATGAAAAGATATTTTTTTGGGTAGGTAAAAACTTTTTTGTGGTATTAATGATTTTTTTCCAAACATACCAATTTTTCAAATGGTTTGGTTAATCTCAATGCTTAGATGATTTTAAACATAAAAAAGTAGTATAATTTTATCAAGAAAGAAAATATTTATTACTATTTTTAAATAAAATTTTACTATTTTTAATTACTTCAAATTAATTTTAAGAATTGAGTTTAACAATTTTTCTTTTTTTTAAAAAAAAAAGAAACTTTCATCCTCTAGAAAAAGTGTTTTATCACAAAATTTAATCTTTTATCAAATACCCACTAAATTCAAGAGAAGCAGACAGGAATGCATACTGGTAATAATAATGCTTTGAGTCACTTTTGACTAGATTTACCTGTAACAAGTTCAGTATCCAATATATTGTTGAACATTTGGCTGTTTGATTCTGTTGTCATTATCAATAGGAAACGTTTGGGAGTCAAATTAAAAAGATTCCATGGTACAGAGTAATCTATTGTAGAATATATCAAATAAAAAGAACAAACCATGGTAATCTGTATTGCAAGGAATGCAACCCAAACAAAAACAAGAAGTCCAAACTCCTTCCAGCACACATTTTCAAGCACAGACACCTGCAATGTCTATAATTAATCAGATATTAAGAACAAACTAAAGTATAATGTGCTTACCAAAATAGAAAGAAAAAGAAAAAGAAAGAAACAAGAGTATAATGACCTCTTCTTTAGCATTCTCATCCTCTGAGCCATTAGGAATTGGTTTGTATTCTACTTCAGTTCCAACACCTGCCACAAAAAATGTAACACTCTAAGAATAAAAAGAAAATTGATCCATGAAAACTTCTTTATGTTTTGGTATACTATGAATAGTTTCTTAACTCACCATCTGACTCTTGTCGTCTTGCAGCTTCCTATACATAATAAAACAAGAGAGGTTAACTATAGGCAATAAACCTTTTTAGTGTTACCCATAAAAGTCTTGCTTAATCCTCAAAACACTCATAATTACTCAACAGTCAATGGTCCATATATTAACAAAACATCATGATTTCTCATGGTCAATTTAAAGATACAAAGTGAATAGCAATGCACTATTAAATAGTTAAATTTATTATGTTACGCATTTGTAATTTCAAAACCAACAGTGAAAATTTATGTATGAAGATGACTTGTTACTATATAGATAATCTTGATGAAAATGAGGTTTTTTTAATGATTTTATTGTAAGTTGAATTATTAGTTTATGATTATCTCAGAGATAAGTTTGTTTCAATAGGTTTATTTATTTTAATATTTTTAGATTTTAAAAATTGGTTTTAATGTTTTATAAATCTAAAAAATTTAATTTAAAATTTGATATTTTTAAAAATTAATTTATTAATCGATTATAACATATTTTTAATATATTAAATTAGTTATGTTTTAAAAATTAGTTACTTATAAACTATTTAATTGATTAATATAGTACCTTAGTCCATTAATGTAAGGATAGTATTTTTCAGGTTAATTTTGTGATTTCATTTGATCAATTAGAACCTTGCATTAAGTGATTAAATTGTACAAAACTTATTTCTATAAGAATGATGAACAAATTAATTAATGTTTTAGTTGATTGAAAGATTTTAGAACATTTGTTTTAATCAATTAATGTGTATTTTTACAAATTAAAGTAGGTTGCTTTCTTAATTTTTTTTTTATCTTACCTCTTTGTGCTTAATTAGGATTTCTTTTAAAAATATTAATGTGTATAAAAGATATTTTTAGAAGAAACATAATAACGTAGTGAAATACTTTGAGTTAAAAATTTAATAGTTAAGTTGTTTATTATCATTTTTTTTTGAGATATTTTATAATAATTGAGAATTATGAGCTTCAATTTATTGTTAGTTTGCATTGACTAAGTTGTTCTTAATCTAAGTGTGATTTTATAAGATTGGTAATTTTTTTACAAATTCTTGGTTTGTGATTGGTTAGTAAAAATATATTGGTATTTTTTGAGTAGAACTCTCAAAAATTTATTACGTTGTTTGATCTTGATAAAGATCAAGGTGTAATTGTAAAGACGTTAAGTTATAATAAAAATCTCAAGTTAGTTGGCTTGGAAACTAACTATAACATTCCTATAAAAAAGATAAAAAAGTATAAATTTTAGTTTCATCTTTTTAACCTTTCTCTCATTAATTTTAGCATAATATTTGTCATTACATGTTCTGCATATTATCATCTTACATTAGTTTTACGTTATTTTGACACCATTAAATCTCACATTAATAATTATCACTTTAAAGTTTTTGATTTTATATTTAAAAGTTGTAAAAAAATTCTTGCTCCATAATAAAAGGTTTCTTAAAAAGTTTTAAAATATTTTATCAACTCAATTTTCTTCTTCTTGAGCTAAAGCATAATTGATACGTAAAACTAGTTCTTAAACAAATTTTTATAATCTCAAGAAATCGAAATAGCTTCGTCTATCTTATTTTAAATAAGGATGCTTTTATTAATAGATATCCCATTTTTATTGATAAAAGTTACTCTTGCTAAAAATAAGAATAAAAATCTTTAAATAAGGATGCTTTTATTAATAGACATCCCATTTTTATTGATAAAAATTACTCTTGCTAAAAATAAGAATAAAAATCTTTATTAAAGCTTTTGATGTGAATGTTTGTGATGTTGAAAATGGTGCATTTATTCCTACTCATGCAATTGAAAGTATTAAAATAAAACAAATCTAAAAATAAATGGACTAAAGAAGAGAAAAATAAAATAGATTATAACTTGAAAGAAAAGAAACCCATAACATTTTCATTAGGTCGTGATGTGTTATTCTTTGGGAACTTTAATTGTTTTACTACTAATGAGACCTGGGATTTCTTACAAGTTAGTCAATAAGGTACTAATGAAGTTATGAATTGTGTAGGATGAAATTTGGTGAGAACATTCAAGAATTAAAAGATCCATTCATGTATTCAACCATCTTGAATATGAATTGTGTAGGATGAAATTTGGTAAGAACATTTAAGAATTGAAAGATTCATTCATGTATGCAATCATCTCATAACTTTAAAAAAAAATATTTACAAACTATGATTTAATTAATAAAATATTGAAATGCTTCAATAGAAAATGGATACTAAAGGTTACTACAATTGTTGAAATAGAACATTTGAACATCATGACATTAATAACACTCTTTGTAAGGTTATAAGAGCATGAATTAAAATTAACCTGTTTGGATGAATGCAAAAATATGAAAAAAAAAAAAGGAAGAAGAAAGGAATATCATTCAAAAAGAATATGCTTTCTAAATTCATTCTTCGAAGAGACAATTTGAATGCTTTACTTGATAAATAAAAATTCATATTTGATAAGGTTGGTATAGGCTACAACTATGAATATGAATATAAAAATGTGTAATATTTATAATTTTAAAAAAAATGAAAATGATGGAAGTACAAAAAGTTTTCTTTCAATCCACTAAGTTATCTTTCATTGTTTTATGTATCCTTACATTTATCATATAATGTCATTTGCCTTTTATAGCAATGTAAATTTAAGAGAAATAACATATTTTTTAGCTTAGTCATTTTATAGATTTTTTTATACTCTTCACATGTCAAAAAAATGTTTTCTACTTTCAATTGAATGTCAAGTTCACTATTTCCTTTTCATTAATCAATATTGGAAATATTTTTGTTCTTCTGGATGGCGTTTGTCTATTTCTTCCTTGTGCAATATTCTTCTTCTTTCTATGTTTCTTATTCTAGAAAACTTCAAAGCTCAACTTCATAGAATTGACATTAATCTTCAGTTTAAGGTAAGAAAAGGAAATTTAAGTAGAGTGTAGGAATAATTCTAAAACTTTCTTCATTCTAAAATGAAATTTTATTTATTATTTAAAAATTTAAAATTTATGTTAATTATATTTAAATTTAATTTTAGATTGAATTTGTATGGTTAAATTATTTAAAGATAGAGATACAACATTAAGATTAAATTAGAAAATTATTTAAATTAATATGCAATAGTATATTGAGAGAATCGTATACTATAATTTTAAATTGAATTCATGTGGTGACCTAATAACCAGTTTTCTTATGGTATTTTTATCAAAAAAATTACTTGAACATCTTAACATCATCTTTAATTTGGATGAGACTATTCTAAGATATATGAACCAGATCAACATTTACAACCTACACAAGATAAACATAATTAAAAATGTTGATAATCCAATTGTTATTAATGAGGATGCTCCATAGACTCTTCTTTCTTCTATTATAGAAATTGTTATGAATCTTAGAATTATTATGATAGCTAATTAAGATTAAATAAGATTAAAATTTCAGTGTTTGAATGAGAGGATCCTTATTTTAAAAGATATACTTTTGAAGGCTCCTTAATTATCTTTCTTTTATTTTTTCTATATGTATGTTTCTACTATGACATGTCTTTTGTTTTTTTTTTTATTAACATTATTTGCTATCAACATTAACCTTTATGATTAATGATATGAAGCCTTTTTCTGTGCTTTATGTTTTTGCCATTAGTTTTTATATTTGTTTCATATATTTTTTTTATAATGCCAAAAAGGAAAGAATAAGGTATATTTTCATTTTGATATTAGATATAATTGGTGATCTATCTTATTATTATTCATGATGCATATATTTTAATATTAAGAAGGAGTTATATTTAACAATTACTTATCAACTCTGTTTAAAGAATAAATGTTTATTATTATAAAAAAAAAATTAAAGATAGTTTGATGAACATAAAAACTTTTTATGATTTTGTTATAAGTTGAGTGATTAGTTTATATATTTTTTATAGATAATTTTTTTAAAATAATCTCAATTTTCTTTTGAAACTCAACACTGTCAAAAAACAATTATTTAGCAACCAAAATTAACAAACGAATTGTTCTAATTACTAATTGAGACAGAACAAAATTAGAGATCAAGAAAATATGTGATCACTTAAGAGCTTAACAACTAACTTTAGCAATCAATTTTACATTAGAAAAAAACATCACCAATTCAATCATAAAATTGGTCAACTTATTTTGATTTATTAACATCGACAACATTCAATTACTAAAAGAACTATTGATCACTTATGAATTCAATTTTCAAACATAGAAAAAAAATAAAAAGTAATCATTAACTAGTAATAGGTGTATTTTGATTGTTAATTTAAGTTTTAGTGACTGATTAGTTAGAAATCAAATTATTTATCACTTATGAATTCAGTTGTCAAATAATAAATTTAAAAAATAATAGTTCTAATTAAATAGAAACCGAAGTATTTTTATCACTAATTGAAGTTCTAGCGACCAAATAACTATTTAATTGTAATATTTCAAATGGTGTTAAAAAAACTAATAAATTAGTTATAGATCAATTTTGATTGTTAAAATTGTAATCTATATTCATGATGATCTTTCTTCCTCTTCTTTTTTCTTTCCTTTTCCTTCCTAATTTATTACATGTAGTGTAGGAGTACATTCCCCATCTAGACCAGGCCCTTTCACTTAATGATGTAGAGGATGAGCTTAAGGAACACTTTGAAACCTCTGAAAATCATTTTTTTTTTTTGGCCTCAATAGAAACCCAATAATTGTTATTTTAGTGACCATAATTTTTTGACGCTATAAAACCACACACACAATTAGTCTCTAAAGAAATTAGTGACTCTACTATTTTCACTGCCATCTCTTGATTGCTAGGTTTCATTGTGTTGTATAGTCCAATATACTTATATTCTTAACTCTTCTTTGTTTAGTTTCAGCAATTATATTTATCATGCATATTTTATATGCATTTGTTTATAATCTTATATCAATTTTATGTTATTTTGAGATCATTCATCATCGTCAATAACTATCATTTTAATATTTTAATTTTATAATTCAAAATTTTATATGCTTCGTACTACATAATAATTTTTTTAAAAAAAGTTTTAAAATTTGTCAACTCAATTCAACCCCTTTCAAGTTGAAATCATTTGTTTAACAATATAATTTTCTTTTTTTTTATAATTTTGTTTGGAAATAAATATATAGATTGATAAATGTAATTAATATTCTTGATTTTCTAAAAATTATAGTTAAGTTCTCTTTATAAGCTATACTTATTTTTCTTTATTTACTATAATATTTTCTATTAAATACTAAGTGAACATAAGAATATATAATTATAGAAACTATAATTAATATTTTCTTAAATGAATAAATATATAGGAATATTTTTTATTATCTATCTAAACATTTAAAAATGAAAAGAGAGAGTAGTATATGCATAAAATAAATGGCACCTCTTTCATTATGGTTTCCTTTTTCCATGTTTCAACACCCTTTAAGGTTGGCTTTTGCAGACGTTCTGCAAATCACCAAGATGAATCAAAGGTGTAATAAAAGAAAAAATGACTAAACAAAAGTCACAATTAAGAAAATTTGTTACCTAAAAAGAGAATAAGAAGTAGCAGAGTGACCATCCAATCAGCAACTACAACATTAAAGATCACCCCAATACTAATGCCAAGCATGAGCATTGGTTGAATGAGTAATGCCAAATCATAGTCGATGATGGGCTTATCCATTGTAGGGTGTCTTAGGTTAAGATTATAGTAAACAGTTGACACAGCTGCACCCATGATCATACCTGATAATAAAAAATACCTGATCATTCAAAGGTTGCAGGCTCCTAGCCACAAGAAATTTTTATTTTAATGTTATATCAATCTTAATTTTTTAGCATCCTATTTTTTATACTTGTTTTTAAGTGAATACCTGATGTATCTCTCAATTAATAATTAGAAACTAATTTTTTAAAATGTAGAGATTATTTAAGTAAATTTGTTCTTTCTTACCAATTTTTTTTTATACATGAATAAGAATTAAACCTTTGTCAATATATTTAAAGATACAAATATCTATTAGCTATGTTGAATTTTATTACTAATTTTTATAATTATTTTACACTTTTTTTTTCTACATTATATATACTTCAACTTAAGAAATATGAAAATATCTTTTTCTAATGGTATAATATACTTCATTTTTATCTTCTTTTCAACATTAAAAGAGACTTTTATGATAAAACAAATTGTTGTGAACTAAATTTGTTAGATATTATATAGTAGGTTAAAATCAATCATTACAGTTTAATTTAATGATAAAATGATAGAATTGTTTGCATGAACTTTCAATTTTAAACCTCATTAATTATCTTCCTTATACATCTAAAAATACTCAAGCATATTTTAAAAGTGATACACATTAAGCTAAAATGAAGTTTATTTGGTTTTAAACTCAATTTTAAACTACTTTACTTCAACTTTTAAAATAATAAAAGTAATTTTAAATTTTAGTAGCAAAAAATAAATAATTCAACTCTTTTATTTCTTTTATAAGACACACAACTATCACTATTATTACTATTAATTACTATTATCATTATCGTTAATCAATTATTATTATTACTACAATCATCGCTCAACACTACTATTATTATAATTATTATTTTTATCACTATCAAAATCATTATCCTCATGATCATTATTATCATTGTTATCATCATAACTGTCATTATCACTACCATCACAATGATATTGTAACTATAATAATGATAATAGCTACCATTACTGTACCTGTTATCATCATCATTATCTTCATCTTCACACAAATTTAATATTATTGTTACTTCTATGACTTTTCTTTTTTACTTTCATACCTTGCTATTATTTTATTTCTAAATATATTTGAATTAATAAAAAGTAATTTATAGAATTTAAATTTAAGATTTGATATTAATAATTTAAAAAAAAATTAAAAAAAAAATTTAAAACTAAAAAACTAGTTTTAATTTATAAAATATTTAAAACATAGAAATTGATAGCAAATAAAACCTTAATTTGTTACTTGGGGATATGGTAATATACTAACCCACATAACCGATGCATCACATAACCACAAGTTGCGGGGTTAAAGGATGGACTAGATTGATCTACCGTCCTATTTTTATATTTTAATTATAATATATTTGCAAAATTTAAATATATTTAATAAATTTTTATTAAATATTTGTTCACTTACATTTTTAAAGTTCTATTTAATATTTTGTTATTTAAAGAGTTGACCACCAACTTACCAACATGATATAAATGAAATAAAATAAACTGAATTTTCAATTCATTTTAAAAAAAATAATTAATTTAGCTATCAGGTTTGAGCCAACATCTAAAATGAAATATTTTAAAATTTATAAAAATAATTTATTAAAATTTTTATAATTATATTTAAATTTTGTCTTTGGAGTTTTTAAAAGATAAAATTAATCACTAAATTATCATAATCAAATTTTGTTTAACATTTTTTAAATTAATAATAAAATTAATTACTTAATTGTTATTGAAATATTATTAATCTTAGGTATTTCCTCTATTTTAAATTTTATAATTTAAGATAAAGTTAACATTTTGAGAAAGTTATAATTTTATCAATTATTATGATAAAATAATTTTTAATTAGTTAAAAGAGTTAGGTGTTGTTTTAAATTAATAAAGTATTGGTATTAGATACCAACAAATAAATAAGCATATATTTTAGAAGTTGTAATGTTTTGTTGAATTTTGAATGTGGCAGATATTTTGAAATAAATAAAAGCTTTTACAAGGAAAAATAATTTAAAATGGAAGGAATAAAATTTATTAATTTTAGTTATAAAAATAAACTTCTTTCCATTCAAGTAATAGTTACCGAAATTATTATTACATTTTATATAATATATGCATTTGGAAGAATATAAATGATAGGGAAGAAAATACCAAATGACATTAATTAGTGAAGACAACAAAACAATAAATGAGGATGGAGCTTGTAAGACAATAAACAACTTCTTGCCGGAAAATATATTTAATAACTCATAATAAATAAATACTATTTATGAGCTAATGATCTTTGTCTTTTGTGAATAAATGTAGAGATAGAAGGGGTGAAGTCTTATATATTATAAATATCTTTTATTAGTTTTCTAAACAAATATATTAAATAAAAGATAAAAATTCTCTTTATTTTTTTTATCCTTTTATAATTTTTTCCTGTTTTATATACATGGAATCTTATACATATTTTTAGTTATTTTCTTCATTATGTTCCTTCTCTCTCTCTCACATGGACCCTCCAGCCAAAGGAATTCAAGTTCGAATCTTAACCTTTTAGAATAGGACGCGAACCTTACCCCACCTCATTTGTCACTAGAATCCTTAACACGTTTTCCGTACGATACGGTATCGTTTTGCTATCATTTTAACATAAGCTTATAGACAGAACTATCTTACATTTTGAGATTGCTGTAGACGATTTTGCATCAAACCCAACGATGAGACTGAGCATAGGAACGAATATGCCCCCACCACCAACACCACCTACACTTCCAAATGCTGCTCCAAAAAATCCAATAATAGTACCCACAATAATTCGCCACCCAAATTCCATATCCTGCAAAAGACATGTTTATTTCATTTCAACCTTACCTTTTTGTATATTTTAACCACACAGATACCAATACAAGATATACAAAATTAAGGTATCATAAAATAAATAATGTACATGAAAAAGGATTAAGAATAGTATTATGATTCTTTTTAAGTTAACAAAAGCTCAAACATATGGACCGTGCAGTTAAAAAAGAATAACAAAACTCTAAAGTTCATCAACTAAAATTACGCTAGTTCACTGGATTTATTTTTTAAAACTACATGAAAAATATAATATTTTATTTTAATATAAAAAATAAAATAAATACTTGATTTTTTTTAAAAAGCCTACTACATACTTTTATATGTTTAAAATCAATCCAATAAAATTAGGTTAATAAAATTGTTTAATTTAAAAAAAAAAAAAAAGACGCAGACACATCAAGAATATGTAAGATTCACTAAATGGATATCTTACTGGCCAAACGTGTTGATACCCTGATTCGCCAGGTTGCCATAAGAACGAAACAGCTCTGCTAAGGAAACTTTCTTCATATGTCTCTGTATGAATGAATATTCCTTCTTCTACCTTCATATTTCTTCTCTCAGCCCAAACAAACACCAAAACCAATGCAAACTGTAACATCAACATCTTCACCTTCAACATCGACTCCATTTTTTTTATACAAAAACCAATTTTTTGTATAAAAAAAAATAATAGCTTCACCCGCAAATGAATTGCTTTTCCAACTAATGCAGGAAAATCAAAACAACGAAACGATGAACCGAAGAAAAGGGTTTTTTTTTTTTTTTTTAAAAGGGTAATAACGAAATCGGTTTTCAGGAAAAGGAGCAATTAGAGTGGTGAGGACTTCATCCCTTGGATGTGAAAGAAAGAAAATGAGAGATGATTAGAAGAAAAAAAGAAACAAACATAAAGAACAATGAAATATGCGAAATTTTAAGGTTTGAAAAGAAAAGTAAAAGACAAAAAGACAAAAAGAAATAAATGAGAATTTGTAAGGAACTTTAAAAGTGTTGGCTCCAAGGATCGATGAGCAGAAAATCCCAGGCGATTCTAGGGAAGCCAAAGCTGCCAGCTACTACGGATTTATGGACCAATTTTGACAGTGACAATTTATAATAAGAGAGGTTATGTTTCCATGTTGGCGAAGATAAGCTGATAAGGTAAGGTTACCAATTTTTTGAGATTTTTTATAATTTCAAAAATAGTATACTAAAAAATTAGATATTTTTAAAATTTTAAAAATAAAAATAGAAAATATTTTTTAAACCACCCAACATCACTAAACTTTAACTATCTTAATAACAAAATCAAATTATTTTAAAATTATACTATAAAGTTTAGAATTAGTTTAATTTAATATAAATTAAAAATTAAATTATTTGAACTAATTTTATTTATTACATAATGTGAGCTTCAATTAATTGTAAAAATGAAATATTTTAATAATTAATTATTATAATTTCTTATATAAAAAAAGCATTTTTAGTATGTTAGGTAAAAATAATTTTAAAATAATTTATTTTATTTAAGATTGTATAAAAAATAAAAATTCATGTTTTTTAAATTTCAAAATTTTACTTACTGTAAATAAGATATTTTTAATACAATAATCGTAAATGATAAGTTGATTTGTAGTAATTCTCACCATGAAAGAAGCATTCTCTCCATAATTGAAATTAAATATAAAATTATTTGTAATAGTTACTTTTGTATTTAAAAGATTAATCGGATGATAATACTTGATCATTCTAAAAAAAAAAAGAATATAAACATAAATTATTATATCATTTGAATAATAAACTTTTACAAAATAATATGACTGCTTTTAAGTGTTAAAAAAACTATAACTAACTTTTAGTTTTAACTAGTTCTATATGATTTTATAGTTCATATTTTAATTTCTTACAATTTTTAAAATAAAACATATTTTCATAAAAATATATCCTTCATATTTAAAAAGTTTAATTATTAAAGATTTAATTAAAAATAAATTAATAAATTAAATTTTTTTATCTTAATTATTTATTTTTTACTTAAAAATAAATAAATTATTTTCTTTAAATAATAATAATAAATTGTAAAAAGAACATTTTTGAATATTTTTGACAACCTTCAAATAAAATTAAATAATATCTATTTCGAGATTTTATACATAATTAAAAAAAATTATCATTACCAAATAACTCTTAATTAATTTTAAAACTCTGAAAACGTTGTCCGATAAAAAAAAAAATCAAAGCCAAAATCAAAATAACAAACACAGATGGAATCATTTTGTCTGCCACAAATGCAATTCTCAAACAGGAAAGCATTCATATTAAAATTAGATATAAATTCTTAAAACATATTTTGCTTTCATTTAATTATTTCATGATGAAACCCATATTTGAGTTTTTAAGATTGTTCCTTTGCTGGTTTTCAATCTCATGAGTATATATGAAACTCGATAAAATGAAATGTTTTCAAAAATTTTATTGACTGATGTGGGGTTATGGACTTCTAAGTTTACATATCAACCAAAGACAATATAGACTACCCAATTTAATACACCTACTTAGAAAAAGATAATACTAATATTTTCTTATATATTACAAATGTTTTCTTCTTCTTTTTAATTCTATTATTATATATTTAAAATTTAATAACTTATTTAAAAATTAGATTATTTAAAATCTTTTTGTTTAATTTAATTGACATGTGTTTCTGTTATTTTATACTATGACAAAAATTGAATAAAGATGTCAATGGATCAGAGCCGGAAGGACAATATCACACGGAAAAGTAGAGTTTATTTCGTTGGACAATTAATCACCGCAACTTTCCAATTCACTAAGAGACAGTCTAGATTTAAAATTTTAGAATAAGCAATAGACATGTACCATAATTAATGTTTTTTTTAAAAAATTCTTAAAAACTTTTATAAGGTTGATTAATACGTTGTATGTATAGTTCTTTTAATTTTTTATTTAAACTTTTATGTAATATGTATTTTTAAATTTTTTATTTTAAAATTTATTATTATTTTAAATTTATATTTATAAAAATTCAAAATAAAAAAAATTATTGATATAAATCATAGTAAAAGTAAAAGACATTTAATGATTTCAGAATCTTAAAGGTAGAGAAAATTACTCGTATCCTATGATCATAATTAGGTAAAAAATGAAGCATCATATTGATTATAAAAAAATAAAAATAACAGAGTAAGAGTATGTAGTTTGAAAAAATATAAAGATGTTATTTTTTTTTTTAAGTAGAAGAGAAATCAAAAGAGATATAAGGAGATGGAGTTTAAAAATAATTGAGAATAAGATAGATATTTTGAAGATAAGATTGAAGGGGAAAGATTATTGAATGACAAGAGGATTCAAGGATCTTCTTCTCATCTTTAGAATTGTTTTTTTAATTTTCTAATTCATGATGATTGATATATTAAATTTTTATGAGATTATGATTGACTAATTCTCTTATTTTAGGATTTAGGAATAGTTGTAATTTATGAATTGAGACCATGTTTTAATATTAATTTCTATTACTATTGATATCTATGTGTTCTTAATTCAATTTCAAATTGTGTGTAATGCTTGCTACAGTTTTAGAAATGGTCTTGTTTGATTGCTAATACCAAGAGAAAAACTCAAAGGTGAATTCTAGTATTAGACTCTTAGAAATTAGACTTAAGATTTCCATGAAAGTAGATTTTAATCCTCTAAGAAATTAAACTAAATACATCACAAAACATAAAAAAGGTTTAACTGAATATAAATACCATAGAAATAGGATTTGTTTAAATTAGACACATTATCATAATTCTAAAAGAAACTAATACTTAAAATAGAATGATTTACATTGAAGACATAGAAGTTAATAGAAATAGAAAATCTTATTATTTCAATAATAAATTCCAATAAATCTAAATTCTAAAAGTCTTCTCATCTTGTTTATCTTCTTTTTCAAAATTAATTTATCTATTTTAATTTATATTTTATTTTTATTTAGATATCATATAAGTAAATTATTTAGTCTAGATAATTATATTGCAAACTATTGATATTCAATAATGCAATCATGCTACATACAATAACTTTTTATTATGTCATAAACCTATATGCACTTGCATCTTATCATATTTTTGGCATCATTGATGGAAACGATGGTCGTATTGATATTAACAAGTTTATGATCCGATTAGATTAGATAATTTTCTTTTGTTTACATATTTTCTATATCTTCTATTATTGCTTTTCTTTTGTATTTTACTTTCCCACAAGATAACATTAGTGCGAAGAAGTGATAGATCAGAGAAAAAATCAGAGTTTGACTCTAAAATTGAACACATAACTCAAGCAAACAGGAAAATAGGAGGAAACATATTTTTCAAAAGAATATGGCAAGGAAAAATAATAACCATGATTTAAGGGATTTGCAACTCCAAACACTCAAAAGAAGAGGACCTAGCATCACTAGGTCTACTATAAAAGTCAATAACTTTAAATTGAAGCTCTCTCTTATCTATGATGCAACATAATCAATTTGGGGCTCTACCTTTTGAAGACCTAAATTTGCATCTATAGGTGTTCTAGAATACTATGATGCCTTAAAGATTAATGGAGTCACTTTAGATGTTATCCGCTTAAGATTATTCCCCTTCTCATCTTTTTTTTAGCCATAACCACATGGAAGCAACTTTCCTAGGTCTTCCTCAACAAGTATTTTCAAAGAAGTAAGACTAATCAACTAAGGAATATGATAATAACTTTCATCCAAAAAGAAGATAAGTCTCTTTATGATGCCTAGGAAAGGTATAAAGAATTGCTTCAAGAATGCCTTCATCATGGTATTAAGTGATGGTTAGCAGTCCATATCTTCTACAGTGGACTAAACCACCAAAAAAATGTTAACTCTAGAGGTTGTAGCTAAAGGATCTTTCATGATAAAAAACTTAGACGAAGGTTATAGCTTAATAAAGGAGATATCTCAGAATATCTATCACTAGCCTTTTGAAAGGAGTCAGTTAACTAGGATTTTAGGTATGTACAATGTTGATTTTCTTTCTCTAATAATTCATAAGGTTGAGAGTCTTTGGCTCAAAAAAAGATTGATAAATTGAGCATAACATGTATTACTAACATGGTTTGTAAGCTATGTGGAAATGCAGGGCATATTGCTTCTTGCTGTCAGCTAGGATTGACCAATATGTCAAATTTTTTAAAAGTTCAACAAGTTGAAGCTGTTAATAATTTTGGTGGTAACTAAAATATCAGACTCAAGGACCTCAAGCATTTTTTAGAATAGAAACCAACAAGTCTAATGTGGACAAAAGAACTACCAACCTTCCCCAAGTTTCTATGCATCTTAGAAGTCCAAAATGGAGTTTTTTTTATTGAGATATTTATAGCTTCTCAAATAAATAAAAAATGAAGAATTTTATAGTATCATTAAACACCTAACCTCAAAGGTAGACTCTCTAGCAATCCATAACAAAATGCTAGAGACTTAGATAGTCCAACAAGTTGCATCATCCTCCAAACCACAAGAAACTTTTCCTGGATAGCTTGAGAGGAGCCCTAGTGACCATATAATGGTTATCACTTTAACCGATGGAAGACAACTAGAGTCTCCTAAAGTATTAGAAGAGGAAAAATAGGAAGCAAATATCTTTCCACCCTCAGTTGAAGTGTGTGAGAATCATTAAAAAAAAGGCAAAAAGGGTCAAGCCTTACCAACCTCCCATCATATTCCTATAACACCTAGCTAAGGAAAAGTTGGAAAAGTTGTTTAGGAAGTTTCTAAAATTTTTAAAGAATCTCTACATCAATGTGCCACTCATGAAAGCAATTCAGAAAATGTCAATATATGCAAAGTTTTTAAAAGATATCTTGTCCAACAGAAGGAGGTGCAGTTCCTTAATCCAAAACAAGTTGCCACCAAAGCTGAAGGACACAAGTAGCTTCTCTATCCCTTACATGATAAGTAATATGAAATTTGATAGAGAAATTTGTGATCTTGAAGCTAGTGTTGTTTAATGCTCTTATCAATGTTTTGAGAAATTAGATTTAAGAGAGTTAAAACTTATTAAGTTGTCTTTGCAATTAGCAAATAGGTTAGTTAAATTCCTTGTAGATATTTTAGAAAATATACCAATAAAAATACAAAAAATTATTTATTCCTATGATTTTGTGGTTCTTGAGATAGAGAAAGACTCTTAAATTCCTATCATATTATGAAGGCCCTTTTTAGTCACTATTGGAGTCATTATTCATGTGAAAAAAATGAGATCCCATTAGTTGGTGGGGATGAAAGGATAGACTTTAGCATGAAAGTTTTATTAAAATATTCTTTGACTAAAAATGTTTGCTACAAGGTTGAGTTAAGTGATAAAGTGAAGAAATAGGAAGCCCACAGATGCTTCGCTAATGATATGCTTTAGATAAGTTTGACTGTTGAGAATGCAAGTGAAATTGAAATTGATGCACAAGATTTCTTAGAGGTATTAGAAGCTACATCATATCTTCATTCATCCTCAATTAAGAAGTTACAACTCTTAACTCAAGAGAGTGAAGTCAAAGAAAGTAAAGCATTTCAAGGCAAATGTATTGACAACTTACAGGAAATATATTAGTGGCACATCTCTTAAGGGATCTTTCTTCATCGAACTTCCTTCCAAACTAGTGATTCAATATTGTCTTCTTTTCTTTTCTTAATACTCTGTTTCATGCCATTGAAGATAATGTCCATCTTAGTTTGGGGTAGTAGGGAATGTCAATGTAATTTATACTTTTTACTAAAATTTTCCTATGTTTTATTTTTTAATGATTTAATTTATTTTAGGTGTTTTAGGTTTTTTTCTCTATAAGATGTTTTAAGTATATGTTTTGAGAAATTTCTAAAGTTCACTTTTACCTTTTATATTTTATGTTAAATCATAAATCAATGAGATTGTATGAGATATTTATAAATTTGATTCCCTGTACTTGTCCTAGATATAATATTTTGCATACTATAGAGTTGAGTAATATGCATGGTATTAAGTTAGGTAAAATTAAAATGTTAGACTTTTTTTTTTTACCTTTAACTTAGGAACCATAGGAGACATTCACTCACTGGGCTCCTGGAGAAGATAAATGGAATTCAATGGATCGGTATTGAGATACTATGTTTCTAACATACTCTAAAAAATTGAAAAAAAAAAGTGAAAATAGAATAGAAAGTAAAAGAGAAAGAAAAGAAAGAAAAAATTATGATAAAATTTTGAAAAAAAAAAGGTTATATTTTACAACAAATTTACATGGTACTTGACATTATGATGTCTAGCATTCACCTTAGGTACTCCTTTGAGATTTAATGTGAAAAGTGAGTGGAAGAACCTTGCATTCTATGAGTATCCTTTAGCCTAATGCTTAGGAAGGAGTGGAAGATGAGCAGAATGTAATAACATTCTCTTAGTCTAATGTTAAGTATTTTTTTTCAAAATTCAATGACTCACTTAAAGCTATGATTAATCATTGTGAATAAAAAATATTCATAATTGAGATGTCTCATTGAATACTTTTAAGGTGTTAGTAATTTTCTAAAATTTTCTCATCTAAATTTATTATCATGTTTAGATCAATTTTCTTAAGGATACAAAAAAGTTTTAGTTTGGGGTTGTTTGATGCATGCGTTATATGCATAAATTTTTCTTTTAATTTCTCATTTAAATTTCTATGTAGTATGAATTTCTTGATTTTTATTTTATTAATTCCTTTTTTTTAAAAATTTATGACTACTTTGAGTTTGTATTTGATAAGGAAGCCAAAATAAATGGATTTGGAGGCATAAAACATAACAAGTGAAGCAAAACTAATGGTTTTAGAGCTTCAAGGACATAAAGAACTAGTTGCAACCAATAGTTATATACATGATCATGGTTAGATGAAAAAAGGAAGCACTACATGATTCTTTGAGAGAACCATGAGTTGCCTGTGGTTGCCACCATTACCGTGATTTGGAAAAATACAAAGATGCCATTTTTCCTTCTTTTATTTAAGTAGAAGGTAGACCAAAAAGAGGAATAGAGAGCCAAAGACTAAAAAGAATCATGAACAAGACAAATAACTAGAAGATAAGATTGAAGAGGAAGATTATTGAAGGACAAGAAGACTCAAAGAGGATCGAAGATCATTTCTCTGTCTTGACTTCTTCTCTTCTCTAAGATTTTTTTTTAATTTTATAATTTATGATGACTAATATATTAAGTTTTCGTGAGATTATAAATAGCTAATTATCTTGTTTTAGAATATGGAATAATTGTAATTTATAAATTAAGATTATGTTTATTATTCAATTTTTATTTCTATCAATATTTATGTGTTCTTAATTTAATTTTTTTATTATATGTAATTTTTTTTTTGAATTTTACAAATATTCTTGTTTAATTTTAAATATTAAAAGAAGAATTGAAAAGTAAATTCTAGTATTCTTAAAAATTAGATTTAGGATTTTAATCATAAAAGTATATTTTAATCTTTCAAAAAATTAAACTAAATTATTATAAAACTTAAGAAAAATTTATTGAATATAAATATTACGAAAGTAGAATTTGTTTCAATTAGATATATTATTGTGATTTTAAAATGAACTAATAACTAAAATAAAATAGTTTACCTTTAAAATATAAAAATTAATAAAATCAGAAAATTTTATTATTTTAATAATAAATTATAATAAATTTAAATTCTAATTTTTTTTTATTTTATTTATCTTTCTTTTAAAAATTTATTTATTTATTTTAATTTCTATACTATTTTTAATTATTTCATAATTAATTATTTAATCTAAATAATTAAATTACAAACTACTAATATTTAATAAAATAATATGTACGTATATGATAACTTTTTACTACGCGACTAACTGTAAACGTTTAACTTATTATAATTTATTGATTTTTGTTCCGCTCTGCAAGTATAGATATAAATTGGATTAATTTCATATATTATAATAATCAGAGAATTAATAATTTTTATTTTCATGTATAACATGAATTATTACCTTAAATCTAATAACAAAATTAAATACAACTTTGAAACTTTTTGAATGGTTTCTATATAATACAAAATTAATTTTTATAATTTTAAACGTCATATAAATTATGATAAGTATTATATATTTTTTATTAAAAATAAAAAATAAAAAAACTAAAGTTAGAAAAAATTATTGTAATAGTTTTGTATATATTTATAATAGTTTTCAGTTAACAGTAAAAGTGATTATTTTTTATATTAACAAAAAATTTGATAGTTTTATTTATATCCGTAGTAATTTTTAACCGTTAATAAAAAAATACCAAAAACTATTTGTGATATTCATACAACATATTTTTTTTAAAAAAAGTTGGTAATAATTTTAGTGGCCATTTTAATCATAAAAAATATATTTTTAACTGTTAAAAATGATATATATACTTTTTTTATGGTGTATATTTATGTTTATATACATATTAATTAATAAGAAGTATTTGTAACCATAAGAAATTGAGTTAATTTAAACAAAACATTCAATTTATGAACAATAAGAAGTATTAAGAAGTGAAAATTTAAACAACTTTGTCTATTGTTCAATGAATGTTGCTCATTTTTTTTAAAGCTTCTATTTATTTAGAAGAGACGAAAAATAGTTGTTACGATAAGATTATCATTTTTAACTTATTCTATTTTTCATTTAATTTATGATCTCATTTATGGAACGTAGTTACACTTTTTGAAAGCTTTATATATTAATTTGCATATTGTATTTTGAATATAATACTTGTAATATATAACTTTTTTTTCTTTTCTCGTTATCATTTGTATTGAAAATGTTAAAAGTATTTTTGTATCATCTTATTATTATATAAAAAAGTTGATTCATTATCAATTTGTTTTTGATTAAGATTATTTTAATTTGATGAAGGAAGCATTATAGAAATAATATCTTAGACATCTCTAATAACTCAGATGCTAGCTGTTTAAAGTATTATTCATTGCTTTTATTGAAGTATTTTTCAAACACTTCATTATTATTTTTTTTAAATATTATTGTGAAAACTTTCTTTGAATGATTTTTTAGACGTTTGATGTTCAAACTTTAGACTATAATATTTAACAGAAAATTTTTCTTTTTCAACAATTTAAAACCTAAATATTTGAAAGTAACTAATAACTAACTCATAATTAATTTTTTCTATTATTAAATTTTTTTACTCCTAAAACTATTAGACATTCTAAGTTCCAATAAGAATAAATTTCAAATGACATATGTTTAAAAAATTTTAAATTTATCTATTTTACGTAATCCTTTATGAAATATCATTCACAACTCTTTTTATAATTAACTATTTTTTTATTTTCTAATATTCAAAATTCTAAAACTTTCGACCTAAAAACATAATTACAAAACTTTAAAATAATAAAATATAAGTTAAAATTTATAATTGTGTATTTATATGAAAATTTTAAAATTTTGATGATTGTGAATATATACAACATGATTATACCGTTTATAATTTTTATTGATTTAACTATTAAATTATAATTATTTGTATCAATTAAATTTTATAAAATTTACATTAACAATAAATTAATAATTAAATAATTTTATTTTTATATATTTATAAAATATGATAAAAAAATTAAATTATTTTAACAGTAATTTAAATATAAAATTATTTGATTTATAATTATTTTACATAATTAAATTTTATTATATAAATTATATTTATAAAATTTTATAAAATTTAAAACAAATTTAATATTTCATTATATAATTTTATTTTAATAAATATTTTATTTTTTATAATATCTGTTAAAATAAAATTATACAATAAAATATAATTTATAAATTTTTATAAACATAATATACATATGATATTATAAATATTTAAATTATTCAAAATTTAATATATATGATAATAAAAATATTATAATATAATTTAAAAGTTAAATTTATAAATTTTTATATACCAAATCATGAAATTATGTTTGAAAACAACTAAAAGAGTGTTTAGAAAATTTATTTAAATTTATCAAACCCCACCACGAGTGCACCAAAATATCAATTGGCGCAATAAACCCATTCTGTGCAAGCAGATGAAACTGAACTTTCAAAAATGGAATCGTAACGAAAAGGATGAAGATGAAGCGCAGAATCAGCATTTTGTTCACACCGTCATTGGAATCTCTCATAACGTATGATAGAGAGTTTTGACTGTTTGGTGCCCACCTAAATACATCCAAGACGTGTTATTATATTTGAAAGCCACGTGGAAGACTTCAATTATAGGGGTGAGAATATCAGGAATAAGATAAACATGAAAAGTATTAATCTAATTAATAAGCTCATTGACACGTTAAGAAATTTATTTCAAAACTATATTTTGTTTAAAAAAATTTATTTGTAATATACTCTTTAATGTTTGTGTAATATGTGAAAACGGCACTGTAAATTTAGTAGCCATATCACAACATTAAGAAGAGATTTAATTTGATTTGAAAGTAATTTATGAATAATTTGATCATTATTTGTGTATATCATTCATTCTGCTTTTACAGGAAAGTAAATACTATTTTTCAATTGACCCTAGGATAGAGACAATTTATCTTCAGCATGATGTCTATATTTCTCATGTACGTAATCAATGAAAACATATTAGTCTATGTATATTTTCTCAATTTCTTATTTGTTATTAAGATATTTTAGTATAGACATAATACTATTTATAAAGTTTGAACAATTGGTTTTTTTTTTTTCTTCTTTAGGTTAGCTTTAAGAATGAGTTAGTTTAGTTTTCTAGCTAATTGTTTCACACTGGATATTCAATTATAAACATAAAAAAAATATGTTAAACTATTTTATATTGGTTAAAAATATAAATAAAATATTTGATAAAAAATTTAATAAATGATCTTAATTTTAGGACATAGATTAAAAAAAATAATAAATAAAAATAAATAAATAGTTCAATAATTTAACACGAATAAATAGTCAATATCTTTTTGTTTAACTACCAATAGTGTTATATAAAAAACTAATCTTTTGTTTAATAATTAACCTACTATATGATAAAGTATGAGTTAAAATTTTTTATAAATTTAAATTATCAATTTTATAATATAAAATAAATTAATTAAATAAGATTAATAAAAATTAAAAATGATATAATCCTCGTAATAGAGTGTGAATAAAAATTTTGGCATATTTTTATTATTTATAAAATAATTATTTATATTTGTACAATCACTAATATAAAAATCAATAATTTAATCTTAAAAATTTTTTTTAATCTGATATAAAAAATTACGATAAATCTTAATAAAATATATCTATAATACAATTTAAAATTTTAATATAATTTTAATTAAATATAAACAAATTCTAATAAAATAATTTAAATAAATTCTAACAAATTGAAAATCAAATCAAATAAAACTTTTAACTAAAATTAATATAAATTCTAATAAATATTAAATTTTATAATTTTGTTATGGATGAATTTTTTTTAATTTATACAAATAAAATCATAATTTTTTTTAAAAAATACATGTAGATTTCAATTGTTTCTTATATCTTTTTTTATCTTTTTTCTTTTCATTGAGTTTCTCTTATATTTTATTTGGATTATAGGAAAAACAAAAAAAAATAAAATAAAAATAATTTATTTGGATAAATAGAAATAAAAAAATTCTCTTATTTAAATGAATAAAAAAAAGAAAAAAGAAAATATTATTTGTATAAATTTTATTTATATAAATTTATAAAAATAAAATTTAAATTTAATTTTTTATTAACAATATTTATTTATTTTATTAAAATTATATAATACTTTTATTAATTTAAAATAAAAAACAAAAAAGCTTTTTTTCCCCTTACTCTTATGTTTAAGAAAAACAAAATTTCAATGAGATTCATAAAAAATATTTATTTTTTTATTTTCATGCATAAATAAAAAATATTTTTTCATATTTTGTTGTTTTCCTTTATTTTTATTTTTTCTAAACAAATTATTAAAATTAAATATTTATATACTTAAATTTAATCATGTAAAATAATATAAAGTAATATTTACAGCTGTATAACGTTCTTTATAAAATATATTTTTCTTTTTAAATAATTTTAAATGAATTAGACTAGGTTTGTTTCTACTATTTATTTATAAATTTAGACTTTTTTGTACATATGTAAATTAAACATGTAAATTAATAGAAAATGTTTGTTTAATTAAAATATGCTTTATCTAAAATTTTGTTAAATTCCTTCTACCTCAGCCTCACACACCTTCTTCCATTTCCAACGGTGGGGTGACATTACATCAAGGATAGAGAAAGTATAGAAAATTAATTTTTTATTTTATGTATATATATTGTAAATTTATTTATAATTTTTAAAATTTTATAAATTAATTTTTTATTTTTAAAATTTTTGTAAATTAATTTATCTAAAAAATAAAATAAAAAATAAAAAATGATCAAAAAACTTTAAAAATTAAAAATTAATTTATAATATCATAAAAAGTAAAAAAAAATTATTTCTTTACTAAAAATATCAATATAAATAAAAAATTAAAACAAAAAGCTTTTTGATGTTTCAGAGGGTCTTCTTAATTTATTGTCTCAGTCACTACTCTCATTATGAACAAGCGTTATGGATCTCTTTCCTAGGTCCGTACGCATAGGGGCTACAAGCAGCAAATATGAATTATTTATATAATGCGATTCTCTTACGATTTTTCCACCTTTCATTGTGTGGTTCGTTTGCAAAGCCTGATAAGCTATTGCATTGTCCTCACGTTTCAACTGGAAATAAAAATATTTCATTTATGATTTTAATTTCACGATTTATGTAAATAAATATCCAAGCATATGAAATGATGTATAACTCGTCTGGACTGAAAATTTATTTAAATTTAAAACAAATTGTAAGATGGATTTTTCTAAAATAATCAAAATATATCTTTACTTTAATCCTTTTTGGAAAAAACATTAAAAAAAACAACCCTTTAATATGAAAGAATAATAGGCTCCTTTTATATAAAATAACTCCTTTTTAACACAATTATTTATATAAATAAATAATATTATAGGTTTTTTAATAAATAATTTTATATTTTAAAAATCCAAAAAATAACTTAAAATAAAACTAAAATAATTTTATTAGTTTAAAAAACTTAATTTAAAAATGGTTTTTAAGAGTAGAGATTCATTGGGTGGGTGTATCTAAGTGAAATTATTGCATTAGGCATTAGCTAACGTTTGCTTATCCTGTTAATATGCACGGGCACGTATATGGTAACCTAGACTCACATGTGGTGTTGAGAAAAGAAAAGCCACCATTGAGAGAAGACCAATTATTGTGTTGTTTTTGCAATAATAATGAAATAAAAGAAGAACCATATTAGTACGACAAAGATGCAACAGAACAAGTTGTGAGAATGCATTATTATCTATGGATGGATAGGACCACATCACCAAACGACAACTAGAAAGGAAAGTGATTGGCCAGCATTCATGAAAATGCCACGCTAATGCTACGTAGGGAACCAAGGAAAATTGTTGGGTCACTAAAACCAGTTAAAATGTTAAGAAGCAGTTAAAAGTAAGAAAATCAATAAGTCAAAATTAGGTGTTTCAAATTTAATATTATTCAATTAGTTAAAATTAATGATTTATCTATCATTACATAGTACATAAATTAGTATTAATTGAATAAACAGGATTAAATATTTTTTTATTTTTAAAATTTTAAAATTTTAGTTTTAGTTATTTTAACTTTTAAAATAACTTATATTTAATTCGTAATATATATTTAATAATAAAAAATTAATTTAATTTATTTAAAAAATGAGAGATCAAAATTAAAAATTTTAAAAATTAAATATAAAATTAAAATTTTAAAAAAATTAAAAATATAAATTGATTTTGTGATACATCCTTAATTTAACTATTATTATCAGCTTTTCAAAATTATTTTTAATTAAAAAATTAACAGATAATTATTTTTTTATTCAGGCAATTCAACGAATCAGTTTGTTTTGATTTTTAAAAATGATAACTAAAAAGTTAAGGAATAGTTACGAAATAGCTGAGTTGTACTGAAATAACTAACTTGACATTTTCTGAGGGAGTTCACGAGGAGATTATGTTGGATAGAAATTGACTTCTCAACATTTTGTTTCAAAGTCATTCACGTGTCTACCATTTAGGAAATTGCTAATCAATAAATGGTGTAAATTGGTAAAGAATTTTTACTGTAATGGTTAAATAAAATAATTTTTACATTAAAAAGCCAGCATGTGTACCAAGGGTCCAAGACCAGTACGGATTGACGGATGATGTAAGTAATCTATGTTTAGTTTTTTAAAGTAAAGTGTCAAATTTTAATTTTATAAATAAAAAACATAATATTTTATTCTTTCGTATTATTAACATTTTTAATTTGAATACAAAATGTATTTAGTGTAGAAAACTTGTAATGTTAATAAAAAAATTAATACCAAAAGCTTGAGATAGAAAATAAAAATTAGAAATTACCTCTATTCTTTATAGAAATCATTAGGAAAAATATTTAAACAAAGAAAAGATAAGATTGAAAATAAGTTTAAATTTTAAAACCAAAAATAACTAGAATTTGAGAATATATGCATTCGGTAGAGTTTGAAATTAAATGAGACAATTGAGAGAAATGTTAAAAGGAACAGACAAATTAATCATTTAAAGGTATTAAAATTTGGTTTAGTTATAAAATTGGGTCTTACATTTGACATCATTTCAGTTCCTATAGGAAAAAAAGTTCATTTTATTTCCTGTATAAACAACTGTTAATGAATCAGTTCTTATAATTTAAGTGCTAAATTTGATCATTACATTTTTGATAATTTTTTGTTTTAACACCAATAAAAACATTGTTAATTATTTTCATCCTTTCATGTAAAAGAAAGTTTTATACTTTGATTCTTAAACATAGCATACTACTTTAGTTTTGGTTTCTACGTAAAAAATACATTAACACCAATTCATAATATTTTTTTTATAAATACCAACATATGAAAGATTTTCACAGAGTATAAAAAAAGAATGAGTCAAGTACAAGGATGATGTTAAACTTTTATTCTTTATATTTATACGTTGAAAAGAGATTTGAGGTTAATTTTGTAACAACTTGTATATTTATATGTGAATTTTATCTATTTTTTTATTTGGTATAGAATGAAATTGTGACCGGTGTTATGTTAAAGTATGATAAGAAAAAAAAATTTGGATCAAAATTTTAAATTGTATGTACAAATTAGATGAAAGACTAAAAGATACAATGTATTTTTTTTATTATTATTTAGGATGCTTTCCTCAAGCATGTTATTAAGCACGACTATAACCATATCTCTCATGATGTCTATATTTCTAAAAAAAAAGGAGTTATAATCAAACAGGGGATATTTTATTTTTGACTCTGATTTTTTTGTGCTTAGGAGTTCTTGGGTGCAAGGGCCACTTAAACAATTCATTTGTTGCCAGTTGAAGGAGGATTAAATTATTTCAATGACCCATCTCCTATGTCATATCTTTAAGATACTTTTAAGGATTACTGGATTGGATTACAACGTTAGGAGAGAAGTGAAGAAACCTTCTTTAACGAAGTTCCTCCAATTTTTATGTTTCTATGAATTTTTTTTTTGAAAATATGTTGAACTAAATTTTTTTATGCTTAGGTGAATATTGGATTGGAATAATGGTTTTTCTAATTTTTAATAATTAATAATAACACAATTTTACTGCTCTTTCAATTTATTTATTTTACTGCATTTCATTCAAATTGAAAACATTACTTTTATATAATTAGTTAATTATTCTATTTATGATCATTTAGGATGAATTAATAAAATTATAAAATAAATAAGATTTTGAGATGATTGAATGATAAAATTTTAATTTATGATTTTAATCTATTATTGAATTACCAACTTTTGATATCTTATGTTATTTTTAGTTGAATTTTTTGCTTGATCAGATTGAATATTTAATTTAAAAGTTAAATTTTTTATAAATGAAAAAAATTGAGTGATTTTATTTTTGAATTTATAAATTTTTTTTTATATTTAGTGATATTTTAAAATTAAAATAAAAAATAAAATAAGAAAAAAGAAATTTAAAAGAAATTATAAATATAAATTCAATTATGAAAAAATATAGAATTTTGATTTCTCTTATAAATTTATCCAATATCTTCCTAACTTTCTTATAAATGATAAAAGTCAATTGATAATTATTTATTTTAATTTTATTATTACCAAATGATAATGTAATAATAATATTTTTTCTTTAAATATTCTTCCAATGATCATACAAAGTAAATAATCAAGAGAAATATAAAAAATACTCTAGTTTATCAATTTAATAATTGATTAGAAATTAAGAATTCTAATTGATTTTCCAAAATCTTAGATTTATTTTACATTATAGTTGCATTAATTAAGCAATGCTAATTTTCTATTTCATAATGTACTTAAAAAATTAACAAGAACGGTCAATTCTCATCAATTAATCAATTATATTAAGACAAACATAATTGGATAGAAAAATATATGCATTTAAAAGAAAGAAAAGATGTTCAATTGATTATATCATAAATTTCATCAAAGTTTCATCACAAAAAGATTAATTATATATAATGGTAAAAGATAAAGAATAAAATCCTAATTTAAAAATAATATCAATAATCTTAATATAGAAAACTAGAAAAACAAAATAGTATGCAAACAAGAATGATAGGACATTGAAACTTGTACAATAAAACATCTTTCACTTCCGATGATCTTGTAGGAAGGTTACAAGAGAAGGATGAATATATGAATGAAGGTGATACTAGTAAGATGTTTTCTTCCAAATCCTTACCTCCTTTTTATAATTTCTGTTTAGGATTTTTACTACTTAGGTCTTTTTCTAGGTCAATTTTTACACTGCAAAATTGACATAGATGTGCTTAAATCTAAATAGTCGTGTCGTGAAGTCCAAAGATGCTTCATGGTCATGCTCCGGTCTACATGGCCATGTTAGATAAATTAAAGACAATGCAAGGTGTGTTATATTTAAGCATGGACATACTAACTTCCTTCAGGGTCAATTTTGACTTTTATCATGCCTTTATCTCTTTTTGCTTCTTTTCGCTCTTTTTCAACCCAATTTATATCTAGGTTCAGATTTTTTACTTACATTATTATTCTTGAAAAAATTACAAGAAATTAGGTACAAAATTACCAACAATACATGATTATCTTGTAATTATATATAATTTTTTTTACAGATAAATCAATAAAATGATGATTTATCATTGTTCTAAGTGAAGTTGATACCTATTCTCAATTGAAAAATAAATAAATTAAACACTTACATGGTGACTCAATAACTTATTTCCTTTATTTTTTGTTAAATAAGTTTCATGTAATTTTAATTGATTACACATTCTCTTCTTATAATTTTTTGCATTTGGATAACATAAGAGTTTAGGAAAATTTAGTTGACACATTTGATTCATTTAGTTCATTAATTAGAACTGATCATCTATATATTATTTATGCAATAAAATACACTTTTTCTATAAATAATTCTACTATCATAATTAGAAGGCAATAAATTTTTATGTCGTTGTCAAGATCAAGTTAGGAATATTAGATATAATGGATCCTAATAATTCTAATAAAAGAATCATTATTTAATTTCTACTTTTGTTTTCTTTCTTTCTTTTATTATTCATTATTGGTTTGCTTAATTTTTTTTCCTTTCCTTAGTTATATTTAATTCTTTTAGGCTAACACATTCTTAAACTCTTCCATCACAATTAGGTATTAAAGTGAAATGACTAATTATTTGATATTAACATGGATGGAGAATAACCTAACACGACTCTTATAAAGTATACCATGTCATCTATCCATGGATCTCGAGGAAGCCTAATCAAACCCCTTATTAGGTTAATAGCCTTGAGACTAATCCATTCTTAATTTCCATGGTGCAAACATTTGTGCAAGTTGGGGGATTTCTATATAAGGAGCACAATTCTCACGTCGATAGATTTTTGCATATCTGTGATACTATCAAGTTAAATGAAATATTTGATGATGTTATTAGACTACAACTTTTTTCCATTCTTTAAAAATCATGTTTATGTAGCAACTTCATTCCTTTTCCTTTGGTATTATCATTAATTGGGATCAACTAACTGAACTCTTTCTAGAAAACTATTTTTGTTAAGTGAAGTTAGTCAACCTACTAGCTAGCATCACTAGTTTTGTATAGTTGATTAGGAAACTTCATATAAAGCTTTGAAAAGTTTTCAAGACTTCAAGAGAAGATTCCCACATCTTGGTATTCTAAAGTGGCATCTTGTACAAGTATTTATTGAAAGTTGGGCTCCAATCAATCTCTCCATGCTTCATGCTATAGTTGGAGATTCTTTAAGGAGAAAGACACTCACTAGGATCCTAGAATTAATTGATGAAATAACCATTAATAGTTTTGACATAGTTATGACACATAAAAAGGAACAATTGAGATTAAACTAAAGGTCTCATTGAAGCTTATGCATTGATGGGATAAGTGTAGGAATTGATTAAGAAGGTGGAAAATATTATGGTATCCATTCAACCTGGTTGGTCAAGAAAAACACCACTTCCTCCACTAGGTGAGTTTTTTTTTTTGTAAGGCTAGACATTTGAGCTTTTTAATATTTTTCAATCAATACTTAAATCCTTATAATTTTAAGCTCATTTACTTGGTTTTTTCTTGGATTTTGTATCTTTTTATTTTCTTAATTTCTTTTTATTTTCCTTTTTATCTTTTTCCTTTTTTATCATACTTTTTCTCTTTAAGTATTTATTTTATATTTGTTTCTATCTAAGGGTACCTGGAATTATCAATATAGTCAGGGGTACAAAGGAAAAAAAAAATTTTCTTTTAGGCTCAAGGGGAAAACTAAGTAATACTCAAGATCCGTGTTCATTCAATAAAATCCTATTTTACCTTTATCATTTTTCTCTTATACAGTTACTTATAAAATTCTTAACGAGGTTGTAAGAAATTTTTGGAGTGTACAATTCACAAGAAAATTACTCAAAAGAGAAAGAGAGGATAGGTACAACCTCATATAAGCTCAATCTTTCCATTAAGGTTATTCTAGTGTAAAATAAGATGATAGAGATCACAACCAATTATCAATTATTTATGCCAATAGTTTCCAATTTCTTTTAAGGTTTAATTGACATCCATCACATGCAACCAAAATTTTTATGAATCCAAATCAAATAAAAATCTAAAAATAGGGGTAATTGCAGGATACAAACATTTTTAGAAAATATTTATAGGAGGGATGTTCCTCCTCAGACTTAAGCTTATGCAACCTCTTTTTGTTTGGAAAAATTATTTACCAAAGTAGATTTTTGAAAATAGGAGGAGAGACTTGTGATAAACTTTTTGAGAAGATATTTAGGAAGGAAAGAATCCTTATTCTCAAACTTAATCATTTTGCTAACATTTACATAATATATAGAGGAGAGATGGAAGTAGGACTTCCCTCATGAGAAGGGAGGGGATCTCCCTCCTCAAACTTAGAGGTAGATTGTGCCTCTTTAACATTTTTCTCATTAGTTATCAACGTTTGGGGAAGGAGTCTTTATGTTTTTCAAAGTATGATCTTCTCACATTAATGCTCAGTTAGAGAATCAAAATGATATACATATACATAAATACATACATACATACATATACATATATATATATATATAAGTGCAAGATAGATTTATTATTTTTATAACAAAAATAAAGGCCTAGGAGTAATCCTAAGAATAAAAACAAAAATAGAGCCCTAAAAAAAAAATCCTAACAATCAATAGAAATAAAACAAACTGAATAGAGCTCAGCTACTAAGACATTGGAGGACCCATCTGACCATGCAGCAACTGTAGATCGAAGCGAACTAAATGTCCATCCTCGTGAAGGTCGCATCCTGGAAGGCTACCATTTATACCAGGGCTTCCTCCTGCAATGTCGCATATGTCTGGTATGCGGCAGCCTACACATTCAGGTGGTTATATGGTCTGTCCACCTGCACTTGTAAGTGATCGAGGTAGTTGGAGAGAAAGACGACATGTGTAGACCCGACTGTATACATGTTGTACTCTTCCTCTTATTCCACCTGCTTCTCTGGATGGTGATGCCGATGATGGTGACTGTTGTCATGGTTACTGGGGAACAAGGACAAATGTGTTAATCAGGCCCTTGCTAAGCTACCTAAATATGCTGCCAAATATTCATACCAATAAGGGAGATGAGATAGACTAAGATGGCTATGGCTAGGAAGACCCGATGGTGGCAGCACAAGATAGTCACATATGATCCAATGACAATGTAGCCAGACTGTCCTACCTGATGACATTAAGCAATTCCTTGGCAGGACATGATGAAGAATGTTCCTTGGTCTACTCTCCTCCCTCTAACAACAACCTAGAGGAGGAAAAGATTGATCCTCGAAATGACTTTGGTGCTGTCATTTTTTAGGAAGATTCCGACGGTGAACCATTGGTGGATGATACAAAGAGTTAGATCTCAGATAGCGGTAGAGTTCGAGATCTTGGGGTTATAGGTGCAGGACCTCATGATCTCGAACCAGAAAGCTCCTTCAACAAACTCCTTTGGTAGGTCCTGCAGTGCCTCAAAATACCTTGGTGTCTAGCTGTCTTTGGGACATCATGAATCTCAATAAGACATTAAAATCTATGAGTAGTTCCTCAAAGCACTGACCCCTAAGCTGGTATTGGACGACATAGGAAGGCATGTCGTCCTCGAAGGGATGAAGACAAGGGAAAATAAGAATTCCAGACTTGGCTCCTTGTATGCTAGTGCTTGGATGAATGCAATTGCTCTTTACCCAAGTCTGTCTAGATACCTTGTGACCTGGACGTCTACTTCCAATAATTGTAAAGCTTCCCACTTCAGGTTGTGAGTTAGGATGAAAGTAAAATCAAATAACCTCTTCAGCCAAGGCTGCATGGTAGCAATCACATAAATGTTGATATGATATGTCAAATCCTGTAAAGGCTCGTGTTCCTGAATGAATGTAATTGCTCTCCACCCAAGTCTGTCTAGGTACCTTGTGACCTGGACGTCTACTTCCAACAGTTGTAAAGCTTCCCACTCCAGGTTGTGAGTCAAGATGAAAGTAAAATTAAATAACCTCTTCAACCGAGACTGCATGGTAGCAATCACATAAGTGTTGATATGATAGGTCAAGTCCTGTAAAGCTCGTCCTCAGTGGAAGTGAAGTCTCTGCTTCTATTTTGTGAATGGAGAGACATTTTTTACGCAAAAAAAAAAATAAATTGAAGTTAGATCGTTTAACTTTTTGGCAGAACCATGATAGGGTAAGCATGATCATGCAAAATTGAATCTTCTCCCACTTAGCATAATCTGATGTTAGCAACACGACTGTGTCAAGAGGAAGAAAGGATTTTTGTAGGCAACAACTTTCTGTGAAATTATTTATGCTTGTTCAGGTTGGTATAAATAACAAGAATGCCATTGAATTTATTATATATATATATATATATTTAAAATGCAAGATACTTTTTATATTTTGCAGGTTATTTTCAATAAAAAAATTAAAAAAGTAGTTTCCTCTGCATGTCCAATAATGAGTCGAATATTTGAAAAGAGTCAAATATCTGATAACAAGAAATCTGGTGTAATTCCTTGTGTTTTGTTAGACAAATTGTCACAAATATATGTAAGGATAGTTACAATGATATCTCAACAAATATTTACAGAATAATCTTCCTAAAAAAATAACAAATCAGATAATAAAAGAAAAAGATCTTCCAGAGATCTCAATATCTCAATACCCTCCCTCAAGTTAGGGCAAATGAGTTACAAATGCCCAACTTGGAAAACATGTAGTCAAATTGGGTTTTTCCTAAAGCCTTGGTCAAGATGTCTGCCAACTGAGCATGTGATGACACATGATAGGTAGCAACAGTTCCTCGTAACAACTCATCATGAACAAAGTGGCAATCTATTTTGATATGTTTGGTACGCTCATAAAAAACTGGATTAGCAGCAATGTGCAAAGCAGCTTGATTATCATAGTAGAGTTTAATAGGTTGAGAATGAGCAATGCAAAAACATGATAAAAATTCCTTTAGCCATTTAAGCTCGTAGAGAGTAGATACCATAGAGCGATATTCCGCCTCTGCATATGAACGGGACACTGTAGGTTGCTTTTTAGTTTTCCAAGAAATAGGAGAATCACCATGAAGAATAAACCAGCCGATCAAAAATCTCCCAGTCAAAGGACAACCAGCCTAATCCGAATCACACCAAGCAGAAAGTTGCAAATTACAATCTGTTCGCAACACAAATCCTTGGTCAGGATTACCTTTCAAATAACGTATAACACGTAGAGCAGCATCCCAATGTTCCTATCTTGGTTGCTGCATGAACTGGAAAAGTGTATGTACACAATAAGACAAGTCTGGTCTGGTAACAGATAGATAGATTAATCTGTCTACTAGCCGTCGATAGCGTTCCAGATTTGTAACGATATTGTTGTTCGCTAGAGACAAACGATGATTGGGATCCATGGGAACACTATTAGGCTTAGCTCCAAACAATCCTACTTCAAATATGATATCCAATGCATATTTGCGTTGACACATGAAAATTCTAGTTGAGTTTCGAGCCACCTCAATTCTCAAAAAATATTTCATCACTCCAAGATCTTTCATATGAAAACATTCACTCAAGTATGCTTTGAAGGTTCTGATGGCATCTCTATCCTTTCCTGAAATCACAAGATCATCCACATAAAGCAGCACATGAAGCTCTACATTCGCACGACGTAGGACAAAGAGTGAATGATCGGAGGAGGATTATGTAAATCCATACTGTTTCAAAGCACCTGCTAATTTGGCGAACCAACATCGTGGAGCTTGTTTCAAGCCATACAATTGCGTAATCGGCACACTTTGTTGGTTTGTGATTGAAATCTTGGAGGAGGTTTTATATACACCTCTTCTTCAAGATCCCCATGCAAAAAGACATTATGAATGTCTATTTGATGAAGCTCCCAATTTTTAGTAGCGGCTACAGCAAGAAATGTCCGCACAGTCACCATTTTAGCTACAGGAGCAAAAGTTTCATTGTAATCAACATCTTCAATGTGATGGTTTCCTAAGATCACTAGTCGAGCTTTAAAACGCTCAACAGAACCGTCAGAGTTATACTTGATTCGATAAACCCATTTGCACCCGATAGTTTTCTTTCCAAGTGGCAGGGACTCCAAAGTCCAAGTCCCACTATTTTCCAACGCTTCTATTTCAGTTTGCATGGCTTGACACCATCTTTCATTTGTCATGGCCTGGGCAAGGGATTGTGGTTTAGTACCTGCATTAACAGCTGCCAAAAAATGATGGTGTTGCATGGAGAAGTTATCATAATTCACGCAATGTGTTATAGAGTAGGGCGTACCTGAGGAGTGAGAGGCAACAGGAGAACGTGGAGAGGGATCTATTTTGCAGATGATGTTCGTCACAAAATCTTTCAGGCAGGTGGATGGCTGCTTAGCACGATGTCCACGTCCCAAGGACTCCCTATCCACATTAGAGCCCTCCTTTTCGTCTACAGTAATACTAGGAAAAGAAACACCACTCTCCACATGTTCAAAATTACCCATCTTTTAGTGTTGGCTTCACTCTCTAAATTTGATTGTACAATATTTATTTCTGGATCATTATCAATACTACCCAATGGCGAAAGATCCACATGCTCAGGTGCTAACAATCGAGGTTGAGCATAGGAAAATTTATTTTCACAAAACACCACATCTCTTGACACCATGAAATTTTCTGGTTCTAAATCATATACTCGCCAACCCTTTTTACCATATGGATATTCCAAGAAAACACATCGTCGACTGCGACTTGCAAATTTATCTCCTTTGGTATCTTGATTGTGAGTATAACACAAGCTTCCAAACACACGAAGATGATTGAGAGGCGGTGGCATGTTGTAGATCATCTGATATGGAGTTTTTCCATTCAACACAATTGAAGGTGTACAATTGATTAAGTATCCAGCATTTAAAACGCATTCCCTCCAAAATTCAATAGACAGATGAGATTCAAAACGCAACACACGAGCAATATTAAGAATATGACTGTGTTTCCACTCTAATCGTCCATTTTGCTGAGGAGTCCTGTACAAGAAGTTTCATGAACAATCCCATAATTTTGAAAATAGTCACTCATGCATGTGAATTGTGTACCATTGTCACTACATACAACTTTTACTTATTTTCCAAATTGACTCTACCATAGCAAAAAGAACTCATACATATGTGTGAAAACTTCTTTCTTTTCTTCCAACAAATAAATCCACACAGCTCGTGAATAATCATCCAAAATGGTCAAAAATTACCTAGCACCACAATGAGTTATGATTCGATAGGGTCCCCAAAGGTCACAATGAATTAATTGAAAAACATCCATGGTTTTATTAATGCTAATGGGAAATCTTTCTCTACATTGTTTAGCTCCAAGACAAACATCGCTGGCTTTGTGTCACTATGCATTATTTTTATTAAACCTAATATTTGGAATCAACTGCACAATCTTATAAGATGGGTGTCCTAGTCGCCTATGCCACACAACAAATGCATTTTCATCATCATGCCTCACAGCATCATCAATGGTCATTCCACCAAGATAGTAGAGCCCTTCGTTCATCTGCTCCAATCACCTTCCTCGAGACACGGTCCTGTACAACACAAAATTTATCAGTGAACAGAACCATGCAATTCAATTCATCAATAAGTTGTGATACTGAAATTAGATTGCATTTTAAGCTACGCACATAGAGAATATTGTTGAGTTTCAGAGCATCACTAAGCACCACCACTCCTTCTTTGGTAGCAAAGACTCAGTTTCCATCAGGAAGTCCCACTAGACATTTCATGTCATTTTGTATATCGGTCAAACATTTCAACTCCGCTGTCATATGGTGAGAAGCACCTGAATTTATTATCCATTGAACAAGATTAGGCTTACCAGTCAATTTCTTCGTGATTCCTAACTTGACATTATTAAAGAGATTCACCAGTATTTTGCACTGCTCACCAGTCAGTCCAGTAGCAATAGATTTTTCTTCATCTGTCATCATGTTTGCTAATTCTGATGCTATGCAGAGGCTTGCGCCACATTTTCCTTTCCCGCCACGTCCTCTAGCATTGGACTTCATCCCTTATTGTTTGGCTTTGCCGCGCCCAGCTACTCATCCAATTTCTGTAGGTCGTTCGTCCCACCACTCTGGGTATCCGATCAATTGAAAACATTCTTCAATCGAATGCTTGGAACGATTGGAATTGCTGCAGATTATGTTTCGATCCTTCCCTTCAGTTTTTCCATGAGGTTTCCTTGCAATCTGCACAACAAAACTCATCACTTCATTACGTTATTCCTTAACGTGGGCAACCGTTCTCACACGTTCCTCTTGCACCAACGTCGAATAAATTTTATTCAAACTTGGAAAGGGGTCTTGGGCAAGCAGATTTGATCTCACGGTGTCATAGGCAGTGCCATCAATTCCTATAAAAAACTTATGGACTTTTTATTCTTCACGCTTCTCCATCTTGCGTGCTAGATTACAGTTACATTTACCACATGCTCAAAAGGTGCTTACTCATGGTTTGCTAACTCCTCCCACAACTTCTTCAACCTTCCGTAATAATTGACAATAGTCATACCTTTTTGTTTGCATTCAGCCAACTCCGCTCTGAGCTGCTGGATGTGTGGTCTGTATGCAACATAAAATCGTTCCTTGATATCCGTCCACAGATCATGGACTTCCATGTGTGATATGGTTGAATGAAGAGTGGGCTCAATGGTGTTCATTATCCATGACACCAACAACGAGTTATTTGTCCACCATTGTTTAAGTTCTGGTGATTTTTCGGCTAGTCGGGTGATGGCTGCATCTACGAACCCAAATTTCTTTCTAGCTCTCAGCGCGGTTTTTAGAGAGCGAGCCCACTCATCATAATTCTCCCCTTTCAGTTGAACTTGCGTCAAAAGGATTCCTGGGTTGTCGTTTACAGTGATGTCACAAGCTGAGATTGTCTTTCTTAACTTAACATCATTAGCATCGGCGTCTTTTCTGTTTCTGTCAGCCATGATAGCAATGACAGAACTACCAAACTAAGCTCTTGATACCATAAAAAGAAAAAAAAATCTGGTGTAATTTCTTGTGTTTTATTAGATAAATTGTCACAAATATATATAGAGATAGTTATAATAATATCTCAACAAATATTTATAAAATAATCTTCCTAAAAAAATATCAAATCAGATAGTAACAAAAAAAAAAAGATCTTTCAAAAATTTCAATATCTCAATAAATTATTTTATTTTTCTCGATAATTAATCAGGAGAAACCATTTATTAGCTTTTTCATCAACCCTCTTTCTATCCGTTAAATTGTTACTTGACTAAACAGGAAGACAAGTACCATTTGAGGTGGAAACTATTTCACTGGCATCAAGTGTGAATTGCATGCTTAAGAATAGTTGCTCAAATGATTCATGACACGGAAAGTTTAAAGTTAATCTAAGAGTTTTATTGTATCCTGTTATATATCATTCTATCTCTTTTTTATTTCAAGTTGACGTAGAAGGATGAATACTATTCATCTCGACCAAACAATTCGATTACGCTTGATAGGCAAGACAATCGCTTTCCGATATGTATCCCTTTTGCAAGACAATTGGAACTCTTTTAATAACCTTCTCCGTTGAGTTTAATTTTCGAGCAACACCTTTTTTTTTTCATCTTCTTGGTCCCTTTCTCCACATCAGATGCTATCTTGGCATGTAATCCATGTAAGACACATGTATCCAAGTGCATTCTGTTGTGCAAAAGGATGAATACTATTTTGGAAAGGGTAAACGTATATATACGCATAATATAACCCTTCCTTTACATTTGCCTTCACCTCGTGCAGTTTTTTTTTTTTTTAATTTTTAATCATATTTATTATAATATTTTTAATAATCAGATTTTAAAAAAAATATAATTTCTAAAATAAAAGAATATTATACGTACCAAGCATGCCTTATTTTACAAAAATATTATTATTGAAAAATAGTAAATTATTAGAGGATTTTCATCACAATTTTTTTCGTTGTAGAGTTTTATTGGAAGATTTAAATTTGAATTATGCCTTCCCCCTCTGGATTAAACCACAGTCCTTTCGTATAAAGCATTATTATAGTTCGTTTTATTTATCAAATAGACAGAAACCCTCAATCATGCCAAAGACTTTGTTGTACCTTGCCCTTCAATAAGTGTTGGAACCATCATAAGCATTTATAGCTCTTTATCCATAAGCTTCACTGTCGATGTAAACTTTCTTGGCCCGCACTAACCTTCATACTCCTCACGGACCACATTAACAATGTATCAAGAGAAAAACAAAATATAACTATGTATTCTTCAATCACGTCACCACATTCGTGATGTAATTTAGATACTTATGTATGAGTGGTTATAACAATTTGATAATTAATTATTTAATATTTTTAAATAATATGTATCAAACTTGATTGTAATATTTAACAGAATTTATTTAAGAAATAATTTATATTAAAATTATTTATTTAATAGTTTTTTAAATAATTAAATTTTATCTTTATTTATTAAATTAATAAGTTTTATAATATAGATAAATTTATAAAATTTTATAAAATTTGATATATCATTAAATATTTTTAAATAAACATATAAATGAGGGATCAATTTACTTACAAAATACTCTCTTCTTATAAAAATTAATATTAATAAAAAATTATTTGATATTTTATTTAAGTATATTAAATTTAATATAATATATATTTTTTAAATATATGAAAATGGTATCTTTTAATTATAGTTATAAATTGCTCAATTTTGATAAATGTTGACATTGTTAATCAAGATAATATATAATTATAATTTAATTATTGGATAAACAGAAATTTTATTTTAAATAAATTTATCAATAATAAAAAATTTGATATAACTTAAAATGTTTTTTTCTTTAATTATTCAAACTAGGTAAGAAATTTTAATATTTATTTAATAATCAAGATGTATAATTATATATATTATTATTATATTATTATATATTCAACATTTATTTTATTATCATATATATTATAAATAATTATATAATATAAAATTATATTATAATATTATAAATTTAATATAATTTATATATTAAATAATATTATTTATTATTAAAATTTAAATTTAAATAAAAAATTATAAAAAATAATAAAAATATAATTTAAATTATAATTTATTATTATAATAATAAATTATTGGTAATAATTATAATGATGATAGTTATAATATAAAAAATATTAAATATTATATAATTTATGTTTTATAAATTATTTAATTACTAATATACAAGATAAATTATTTTATATATTATTATTATAATATTTTTATATTATTTAATATTTATTTTTTATAAAATAATATAATATAATAAAATTTACATAGTATAAAATTATATTTTAATATTATAAATTAATTATACTTTTTATATATAATATATCATATATTTCATTGTAAATTTATAAAATAAATAAATAAATAAATAAATAATTTTAAAATAATAAAAATTGTATTATAATAATAATAATAATAATAATAATTATGATAATAATAATAATGAATGTAATATAAAAATAATAATTATAATAATAAAGATGAAGTTCATATAATAAAAATAAAAATTATAATATGAATATAAATAAATAAAAAATAAAATATTTAAAAATTAAAATAATAATAAAATTTTATGTTATATTAAACTTTAAATTATAATTATTTTAAAAATATTTTTAAAATTAATTTAAATTTATTTTTTATCAAAAATTTTATTTTTTAAATTAATTTAAAAAAATTATATAATAAATCTAGAAGCGCAAATTAAATTGTAATAATATAATTAACTAAAAAAGAAAAGAAAACACATTCCGTGATTATTCCTAACGGCGGATCTTGACGAGCCGCCAAAATTTATCATTTAAATTTTTATTTTTTTATATTTTTAAAATTTAAGTTTAATTTTTTATATTAAAATTGGTTTAATATTTTATTATTATTGTTACTCATTATATTTATTATTTTTTATCTTTCGAAATATATTATATCTGAATATAATATTTTTATTTTATTCTTTATCATATCAGTTAATATATTTTTTATAATTATATTATATATTATATTATATTCTATTTTTTTTAATCTCTATTGTCTACTTTTAAACATCTAACGAACATTTTTTTTTTATTCTCATATTCTCACAAGAACAATTGACACATGCACCGCATCCAACACGATCACAGGGGCATACATCGAACATGATCACAGAAATTGGCCTGCATAATGAAAACGTTCGTTAGCCTCAGTTTGAGGTTTTTGACCCGACTCTTTGTTCAGGTCACCTTTCACTCAGTTTTGATGGCAGATAATTCACTCTCATCCTTTGTACCATCCCGTTCACGTGTTTCATTACAGGTTCTGAATCAAATGGAACCTCTTTCGATTTTGTTTTTGTTTCAGAATCAAATCATTTTCTTCTTTTTTATTAAAGTTATACCTTATAAATACATCAACAAAACGGGGGTATGTGTTGATCCATAAGTGCTTTTTCAAATAAGAAACTAACATTGGACAAGCCTTACAAATCATAGTTTAAACTTTGGTATCCCTAAGTTGCATTTACATATTTTGAACCCTTATCATCTATTACTCTTTGGACTTCTGTAACTTGTGGATAATAATTAAGTGATGAATTTTCAATATTTTGTCTTGAATATGGGTGGGTCCAGAGTTCGTACCAACTTGTTTTCCTTGTGCTAAATAGAGAAGGTTGTACAAAGTTGAATCCATAATATGACAAGGAGGTGCCCCCATTGTATGTTAAGAAAAGAACAAATGTTAAGAGTGACAGAATCTGTCTCACCTATAAGCATTTAAGAAATCGTGTTTTCTTCTTAGAGTGCTCATGTCACGTGGCGTAAAACAAATGGAATAATATAGTATATATATCATTGATTCATTGGTTGTCTACATTAAATTATATTAGCACAGTGAAAAGAATAATATCTCGTGTGATTGATGGAAAATGAGCTTTTTATGTCGGTTGTTATAGATTTTTTACATCGGTTATTTGAACGGTGTTGAAGCAGACGATATAGAAAATAAGACTTTTTATCGGTTATAGAACCGATGTGAAAAATACATTTTTTACGTCGGTTGTGGGTAGAACCGATGTAGAAAGTAAGACTTTTTACAGCGGTTGTGGACAGAACCGCTATAAAAAGTCATACTTTCAACAGTGGTTCTACCAACAACATTTGTAAGTATACTTTCTCACGTCGGTTTATCTGTGATGTAGAAAATCGAAACACTGCATCCCGGTTATAATTAAACACTTAGATGTAGAAAGTCAGTTTTTTTAATATTTATTTTGTTTAGGTATTATTTGTCATGTCACATATATATATATATATATATATATATATATATATATATATATATATATATATATATATATATATATATATATATATATATATATACATATATCTTTGTATAAAGCGAGACCTGGCGGGATAAGCGATCTGAAATTACTGAAATTTACTATATTTTAAGCAAAATACATAATTGTTTATTATAAAATTTGAATTCACAATGAAACAAGACAATAAAATTAAATCAAAGTGTTGTAATTTTTAAAGTATTTTAAATAAGGATTTAAGAAGAGGCATTGTTAAATCTTGGATAAAATTTTAGTTTCAAATTATCAACTTGGAAAATTTAAGGATTGAATACAATGAATTGTTTACTTATTCAACGATATGCCTCGTTAGCAATTCTTTAACTATTGAGCGAGAAAACTAAGAGGATTTATCGTTTGCATATTGAGACTCAAAAAAACATGTTTAGTAATTAACCATGATAGGTATCGTGATCAATGTTACAGTAACAATCTGTTATCTAAAATTATCTATTATGACCTTAATAAACTTGGTTGTGGATTCTTTTATGAATTAAAAATAGCTCCTTAACAATTTATGCTCTAGAGGTTGGAACTTCTGGATTATATCGTATTACTTAAGTCATGGTGAACGATTGTTATTGCAAATGATCGAGACTCGTGCACCTCCAAGTATTATATATATATAAAACAAAATCAATACAATAACGTACTTATATCACTTAACAAAGCATAGGAGTCGAGAGGCTTCTTTGTTCAAGTTAACATGACAAGTCTTTCCGCAGCCAAATACCTCGCGATCAACGCCGACAATGGTAGTTGCGGCGGTAGCGACGGTGCTTGAAGCGATGTAGTCCGACTGAAGCATAGTGCGGAAGTGATCAAGTGAAGGCAAATCGTGCTGGCAAGCAAAAAAGCTTGCAAAATATAGACAACTTAAAATGAATATAAATTTCAACTATAACAACAGAAGGAGATAGATAAATAGCAGCTCAGGCAACGAGCGGTTGCTGATACCTTACGACGACTTCGAGCGACAGCAATGTTCCTGGCAGCAGACAGCCACCGCGAACATAATGACAGAAGTTATGCAACGCCGAGAAACGACAACGATGGCGAAGCGATGGTTGAGCTTGTCCCAAGCAAAAGCAGAGAGAAAAACAGAGACGAGGAGACTAGGGATTTAGAATAATGAGGTTGAAAGCGAACGGGATTGAAAAAAAGGAAAGGGAAGACTTTCTACATTGGTTGATTTCTAAAGCTGATGTATATTAGAAACTACACCCATACATCGGTTAGACAAATAACCGATGGCAGAGATCTTTACCATTTTATACTCCAAAAAATGCCGTCAGCGACTTTTTACGTTAGGTTCCATTAAAAAGCGATGTCATAAAATTGTTTTAAAATAATCGACTTTCTACACTCGGTTCTCAGAAACAGCCAACATAGAAAATACTTTCTGCATCGGTTTGTAGGAATAACCAGCGTGAAAGTACCTTACATCGATTATGTTTGGAACTCAGTCGTAGAGAGTTAATACTCAAAAGATCGGTTTTACGTCGGTTCTCAAGACAACCGATGCAGAAAGTACTTTCTACTATGGAATTCATACCTTTGAGGAGTGAAAGTACTTTTCTACGTAGCGGTTTGTTTTGAGAACCAGATGTAGAAAGTTCATCTTTATTTACAAAAATGCCTTTTACCGCATTTTTGTTTACATCGATTCCATTGGCCGTACCGCTATAAACTCCTGTTATAAAATGTTATTTTTCCACTAGTGTGTGTTCAACAAAATCACACCACTATTAATGAGAAAAATGAATAATACTTTACATTATGAAGTTTGACATAGTCTAGAATTAAGAAAGTTTGTTGTCAAACAATATTCAATTCTCAATGTTTTGCACCCTGTAAATTCATAAAAAACAACTAAACTCTCTTTTATTGGTCAAAATCGCATAGAGATCGATATCTGTCTCTAAGATCCAATATGAACCAACTATTTTAATTTTTAAGTGAAGGAATAATATAATTTTTTTAAGATACATAAATAATAAAATAGCTACATGCCCCTTGAGGCTGATTGCTTCAATAAAAAATATATATGAATTAGTAATGTAATAAAACATATATAAGCACATCAAACCAGATTCATGATCTTAGGAAAACCAAAATCCATGTGGCATGAAGTTATCATACAAAGAAAGGGAATAGCACAAACAAGAGTGTGAAACCTCTTGAAATTTGAAAACGAAGGAAGCAATTCGTTCAACAAAGAAGGGATTTATCTTTGTTTTTCACTGAGAGAAGAACATGGAGATTGATAGAAATATAATAAGTGAGAGATGGGAGAAGACCGATTGAGAAAAAGCGCAAATGACACATACTGTGGGAAGGGCGAGTGAGTGGTGGCTCAACACTGATTATCACGGCGTAATGTATTGATGTTTTCATGCTTGGATGAATATCAATTCTGACCTAGGCATAAAATGCGTACAAAATACTGAATAAGATATAAAGGAATAATTGGGGAAAGGTAAAGTGAATATAAATAAATTAAGCATAAAAAAGAATTAGAAGTAGAATTTAAGGAGTGTAGCATACCAAAATTATTTATGGAAGAAGTGATTTATAACCCTCATTTGTTACATTGATTTTCATCTTTAATGATAAGAAAAACTTAAGTAATGATTTATGAATTTTCATCTTTAATGATGAAAAAGACTTAAGCAATGATTCAAGGATTTGTGTTTCAAAAAAGATTTAGAAGAAATAAAAGTTCTCAAAATTTCATAAAACAAATTATGATTTTGGCCATAGAGGTGCAAATTCGACCTTTATAAGAAGAGAATTCTCATGCTAACCTAACATATTTACAAGTAGAAAGTGGTGTCCTAAATCCTACACATATAGGGCACCCAAGTCGTAATACAAGAAAAAATATAAACCTAATTACAATGTCAAAAATAAGATAGGAATATGAGAAAAGAGTCTCCATAGGCACTTAAGGCATTGAGAGTAGAACTTCAATCTCTTATAGTTTCCTTGCCTTGGACCTAGTAAATAAGCCCAATGGGTGGCATTGGAGCCCGTGAAGTGACCTTTACATCATCGTTCAAAAGTATTCGACCTTGAATGTGTTGGATCATCATCATTTGTAGAAAAGAAGATAAGTTAGAAACATTAAAAATGACATTGATTCCAAAATAACTAGGTAAATCAAGCTTATAAGCATTAAGCCCAATGCACTCCAAGATCTAGAATGGGCCATCACTCCTAGGATGCAACTTGACTTTCCTAAGGGAAGAAAAACGCTATTTCCTAAGATGCAACCAAGCCCAATCCTAAGTTCAGATGCAATTGGTTTTCTAACCTTTTTGGTTAACCTAACATATTGAGTCATCTGCTTCTCAATGGTTTGTCTAACCTTAGCATGAAGATCCTTAATATATGTGGCCTTTTTTTCACCTTTTTTGCTAAGTTAATGGAAAATGTTAGTCAAAGGCAATAAGTCTAAGGTCTTAATGGATTGAATCTATATATTACCTCAAAAGAAAAATATTAAGTTATAGAATGAGTCACCTTATTATAAGAAAACTCAACATAAGGTAAACACTCCTCTTAAAACTTAATATTTTTATTCACCTTGACTCTTAATAGGGTAGATAAGGTATTAACAATCTCAGTCTGATTATCTATTTGAGGATGATAAGTGATAGAGGAAAAGAGTTTAGTTCTCAACCTACCACAAAGGATTCTCCAAAAATAACTAAAGAATTTAGTATCTCTATCATCCTAAACCCTAAACTTAGTATATCTATCATACACTATATTCCTAGGCATGTATGCAACCTTACAACCTCTCTAAAGAACAACTTAGTCATATTGCTAGCATCATCAACTTTATTGTAAAGAATGAAAAGTGCCATCTTCCTAAAGTGATCCACTGTCACAAAATAAAATTCACACTCCTTTGGATTTTGGATGACTCAAGGACAAAGTCTATGCTAATATCTACCCAATGAGATTTAGGAATGGACAAGAGAGTATAACTCTCATGGGACCAAGAGGTGGACTTAGCTTGCTTACACACAATGCACCTCCTACAATACTATTAGACATCTCTATCCATGTAAAGCTAAAAGAAATACTCTTAGAGAATAGGCAAAGTCTTATGAGTGCCAAAATGACCTATTAATCCTCCTTTGCGAGCTTTTTTTAAGAAAACAATCTCTTATTAAACCTTTAGGCACACAAAATTTATTATTCCTAAAAAGAAATCCATCATGCCTAAAATAATCCTAACATGATTTATGCTCACAATCTTTGTAGAGTTACCCAAAATCCGCATTACTGGCTTGTTGAAGTCTCACTTAGCCTTTGCTTTAAAGCATCAAAGGCTTGTTGTTGTTTCTTCTTTCATTCAAATTTGACATTTTTTCTGACTATATCATTTAATGGAGAAGTTAAGGTGCTAAAATCCTTAACAAATCACCTATATAGTGGGCCATTCTTGAATGACCTTGAATTTCTCCTTGTCTACTCGAACCCCTTGTTGGTTAATGATAAATTCTAAAAACCCCATGTGATCCAATGTCGCAACCGTAATTTCGACGAGACGACGAACTCGCTAAAAAAATTTGAAAATAGAATTTTTTTTGAATTATGTGGAGTCGCCACCAAATTTTTATTTCAAGGAAAAGATTTGGAAAAAACCCTGACTTGAGGAAGAGATTTAGGTTCGGGAGTCGGTTACGAGTGAGGAAGGTGTTAGGCACCCCACTCACCCGTTCCGAAGAACGGTACTCTTAAACTTAGTGTGTGATTTTTGAAAATTGTTTGATCCCTTAATTAATGTGAAAATAAAGAGATTGATGGAGGTTAGCCTAACAGGACTTGATCCTGCTCCTACATATTCCCCGGTGCAATGGGAAATTCAAGGCTTACGGAGTTCTGGTTTGAGTTGAAGGCTTGACCTTCGAAAGGTGTTTGAATTGAAAAGCGAATGTATTGTTGTCTTTTTTGAAAGTATTTTAAGGGCGTGATCCCAATCCACCTATGCACAGGGCCCAAGACAACTACGGCTGCACTTGGACCTATACGATTCTCTAAACAGCGAACAGCAGAAAAAGTTACCATTTCGTTTTTAAAGCTCGTCGCGTGAGATTAAGGAATGCAAAATGACATTTTTATTTTTTTCAAAAGGGAAGGGCAATCTCCAATTCGCATATGCACACGGCCTAAGACAACTACGGCTGCACTTGGACCCATACGATTCTCTAAACAGCGAACAACAGAAAAAGCTACTAGTTCATTTTTAGAGCTTGTTGCATGAGATTAAGGAATGCAAAACTACATTTTTATTTGTTTCAAAAGGGAAGGGCAATCCCCAATCCACATATGCACAGGGCCCAAGACAACTACGGCTGCACTTGGACCCATACAATTCTCTAAACAGCGAACAACAAAAAAAGCTACCAGTTCGTTTTTAGAGCTCGTTGCGTGATATTAAGGAATGCACAATGAGACTTGATTTAAAACAAAATGAACTTGGTTTGAATTTGATGAAATAAAATTGGACTTGATTTAAAATAAAATAAACTTGATTTGAATTTGATGAAATAAAATTGGACTTGATTTAAAATAAAATAGACTTGATTTTAATTTTGGGCTTGAATTGGACTTGATTTGAAATAAACTTGACTTGATTTGAAATTAAAGAAAAGAATTGCGAACATGCTTCAGTAATCAAGCGATAGAAATTTCATTTCAGATCCAAATTAGACAAATAATATCATTCCAGAAACTAGAGAGAAATAAAAAGAGAACACAACAAAAATCACAGAAATCAGAGAACATTTGATCAATTAACCACGAAAATGAAAAATAGAAACAAAGATGAACCACAAGAACACGAGTTTTTTGCGCCTAAATTTGAATTCAAATCTCATAATTTTTAGAAAATATTTTTTGGTAGATATAAAAATTAAAACCAATAAATTGAAAAATATGGATTATAGGAATAGAAAAAAACAAGTTTGACATAAATCCAATCAGAAATGAGAAAGATATGCACAAATGAAACAAGCTAGGTAAATTTGCACACTAGGATGAACACGCTTCGGTAATCAGGTGATAAAAATTTCATTTCAGATCCAAATTAGAAAAATAATATCATTACAGAAATTAGAGAGAAAGAAGAATAAAATGCAACAAAAATAATGGGAATCAGAGATCATTTGATTGATGAAAAACAAAAACCAAAAAGAGACGAAGATCAACCTTAAGAACACACAAGATTTTGGCGCCAAAATTTGAATTCAAATTTTAGAATTTTTCGAAAATATTTTTTGGTAGATCTGAAAAATAAAAACCAATCAATTGAAAGATATGAATTATATGAATCAAACAAGACAAGTTTGACATAAATCCAATCAGAAATGAGCATTTATGAACAAATCAAACAAGCTAGGTTAATTTGCGCACCAAGATGAACATGCTTTGGTAATCGGCTGATATAAATTTCATTTCAGATCCAAATTGGACAAATAATATCATTTCAGAAACTAGAGAGAAAGACTAAGAAAACGCAATAAAAATCACCCAAATTGAAGATCATTGGCCGATCAAAAGTGAAAACGAAAAACAGAGACGAAAATGAACTCGAAAATCTGAGAAGAAATAAGAAACTTAAGAGGAATAAAAGTTGAATCTAACCTCCATTGGAAGGTGATGAAGAACTAGTTCCATGGAGGCCGAGGGCTGAATTGAAGGCAGAGGTAGAGAGTCCTAGGTACTCCCTTCAAAAATTCTGAAAATCCCCTCCTAAGACTCCAAGTGCTCCTCCTTCCTGGAATTTCCAAAAAATGAGAAAAAAAACCCCTTCCCAATTTCCTTTCTCCTATTTATAGAGTTTTTTCGAACACTTTTCCCACTTTTTTCGTTTTTTCAATTTTTGTTTTTTTATTTTTTGTTTATTATTTTTTATTTTATTCATTTATCTCGTTATTTTATTATATTTTTTTCAAATTTTTCCAACTTCGTTATTTTCTCTTTTATTTATATATATATATATATATATTTTATTATTTTTCCTTACTCTTTTTTCCATTTTTGTTTTCAATTTTTCTGTTTTTCTTATTCTTTTTTCTAGTTTATCTGTTTTTCTGCTTTTCTTAATTATTTATATAAATAAAAATAAAAATGGGGCCTCGGACATAATTGAGTGTTTACATCCAAGAAAAATTAATATTTCTCTAGGTTAACACATAGATGCTCTTTCCTAAGAACTAATAACATCTTTCCCACATGTCCTATATGTTCTTCATGAATTTTGGAATAAATAAGGATGTCATCAAAGTAGATAACCACACATTTCCTTGTAAGATTCCAAAGAATATGGTTCATTAAACTCATGAATGTGATAGGAGAATTTGTAAGTCCAAAAGGCATCATTAACCATTTATAGAGCCAAAATTTATCTTAAAGGTTATCCTCCACTCATCCCCATCTCTTACCTTAAATTTATGTTATCCATTCCTAATGTCTATCTTGGAGAAGACACATGATCCATGTGGGTCATCTAAGAGATCACCCAAGCTAGGTATAGGGTATCTATGCCAAATGGTTATTTGGTTGATGGCTCTACAACCGATACATATTCTCCAACTACCATCTTTCTTGGGGATAAGGAATACTAGCACAACACAAAGGCTCACAACTACCATCTCCCTAAGTTTCTCAAGATTACCCCTATAGGATGGTCTATTTAGAAGGAAAACTCTTAGTATGAAGTTTATATGATGTTCTATTCCATTAAGAGGAGGTAATCTCGTGGGAATATCATTAGGGAAAACATCTTTGAACTCCTTCAAGAGAGGATGAATATTCTTATGTAAGGTTTCTGGCTCAACGAGCAAGGTTTTCTCTTTTGGGTACATGATGGAATGCCTAGCTAAAAAGGTTTGTCCAACTTCCCCAGTTACCAATAAATTACTAAGGGATTAATGTTATTCATTCTTTCCCTTAAACATTTTCTCTTTCTTCCTTTTCTTTTCAAACCATTTATTTATTTATCCTTTTTCTTTTTCATTTGTACTTGGTCTTTACAAACCTCACTAGGGGGAAAATGTGCTATGGTAATTTTTTAGGAATTAAACATGAATGAGTACTTATTAGAATGTCCATCATGATGAACATTCTTATCATATTGTCATGATCCTTCCAAAAGTACATGTTTGGCCTCTATGCGAACATCAAATTTAATGTTGTCCATATACCTACCTATGAAAATTCTACTAAAACTTGCCTATCTACCAGGAGGCCTTAGGTGTGAGGAATTTTGTAAACCTAACTTAGAACTAGCTTAGCAGTAGCTATATTTGTATAACTACTACCATCTATATCAAAGAGAACATATGACCTTGAATGAAATATCTTGTATGAAATATGTTCTCCCTTTATCTCTCATCCTCTCATTGGCCATGCTATCCAACAACCTTTAACCACTAATATTGTCTCCTTTCATGGACATATTTTAAGGTATCATCATCTAAATATGATTAGGTAGAACTAGTGCTAGAAGATTCAAGAGAGAAGTACTCTCTATTGTTCCTTAGGATCATATTCTTTTTGTTGGGACATTAAGAGGTTGTGGCCTCTACCAGGCACTTAAACCATATGATGGAGGATTATTAATTTTTATAGGTTGAGTTAGAAGTTTTAGCCTTGAACTTCTTGAAGTTATTAGTTTTCCTATTTTCTCCTGGCTTAAAATCATAGTCCTCTTTCCTATTCTTCAATTGATTTAGGGATGTAGATTTATAAGAAATGTATTTGCCATCATTTATTTTTACAAGTTGGGTTAGAAGTTTTAACCTTGAACTTCTTGGAATTCTTAATTTTTCTAATTTTTGTAGGCTTAAAAGCAAAATCTTTTTTCTTATCTTTTAATTGATTTAGGGATGTAGATTTATAAGAAGTGTATTTATCATAATTTATTTCTAAAGGTTGGGTTAGAAGTTTTAACCTTAAATTTCTTGGAATTCTTGGTTTTCCTAATTTCTCTATGCTTAAAAGCAAAGTCCTTTTTCCTATCCTTCAATCGATTTAGGGATATGGATTTATAAGAAGTGTATTTGCCATTATTCTTCTATGGAGTTGTTGTTTTCTACCTTAATGTGTTGGTGATACAAGTCTTTAAGACTCATATGATGAAGTTCAACTGTATTGAGACCTTCTAGAAACCTATTCATTGTTGCTTTCTCACTCTTATTTGAGTTAGTTCTAATGATTACAACTTCCATCTCTTTATAATACTTATCCATACTCCTATTGTCTTGAATTAGCCATTGAATCCTATCAGTGCTTCTAGGGTAATAGGATGACACATATCTACCCCTCTTGATATGCTTCATTTCTTCCCAATGTGTTAGAGGTTGAAACCTCTCTTTGTTCACTTATCCCACCAAATGAGGGCATAGTCATTAATCTCTAAGGTAACTAACTTCACTTTTTGATGTTCTCTATTGGAATAACTTAAGAATATTTTCTCAACCTTCAAATGTCCTTCAAGGTATATTTCAGGATCATTTCTTCCTTGAAATTTTGGCATTTTGACCTTGACTGTATCCAAGTTACAGTAGTTGATTCCTATCTCTCCTATCCCTAGGGTTCCTATCTTTAAAAGTAGGCATAATCCTAAATGTATCTCTCTTTTGGAGGTATGCCCATGTTTATCCCTACACCTAGAAGGATTTTTATCCTTACTCCTAAAAGTATCCTTATCCTTATTCCTAAAGAATGCCTTGTCCTTAGATCTATGATTCTTATTCCTAGAGGATTGTTTCCTTTTCCTATAATGAGGCCTATTCTTTGAAGAATAATGCTTCCTATCTCTTTCTTTTTTGGTGATTTATCTTTATCCCTGTGTAAGATTTGATTTTATGACTTGAGTGAGACTCATGGAGACCATTCTTATAATATTTAACATCACCTAAGGATGCGTGATTGGAATTTTCATGGTAACCTCCCATTCAAGACTATCATTCTTTATATTTATTAGCCTTAGACCTAAATGAATGGTGACATCTTTCAAGTTTAACTATACATTCCTATAAAGCTTTACTTTTAAAATGAAACATCCTTTCCAACTTATTAGCTAGGTTTTCTAGTTGGAACTTAGGAGAATAGTCAAATTCACTTATGTTTAAAGTGTACTTAACTCTTGTACTAACAAGCATACAAATTAATTCAATCAAATAATTCAATTCTCAAAGCTATATTAAGTTCCTACCATATAGGAACTTAGAAATTAAGGAATTTAAATTTCAAGGAGAGAGTTAGTAAGGATTTCTTACACAAGCTAATTTCGTAGAAGTTATATGGAAATAATTAACACATAAAGACTTAGACTACACATGAAATCCTAAGATTAAACCCCTTTATAAATTCTACAACATGCACAACTAGGTACCAAAAAATGCTTGGTTATTATCCTACATCAAGAGAAAACAAACCAATGTTCTTTTACAAAATAATTGCAATTGAAGGTTACTTTATAAAAAAATTTAAGAATCTATTATAAGCGTTTTAATTTTTTTTACACAAAAGAACCTATTACAAAGGAACTACAACTTCACAAGAACAATTCTAAGGTTCCTAAATAAATATAACACAAAATAAAGTCTTCAAGCTTTTAGGAATTCCTCATGAAAGAATGCAACACTTCTTGAAATTAAAGGCTAATTTTGATCCAATTTTCTACGCCCACACTGAGATTAAGCTACACAAGAAAGAGTTAGTCCAAAATTCAAACTTTATATAAAACCTCACCAATCTTCATGTGTCTTTCAAACTCAATTCACTCGTGCTTCATTTTAGCCTTAGAAATTTTAGTTCTTGAAAATTTGTTTCATTATCTAAACTTCACTTGGCCACTAAGGGTGAAAATTGGAAACAACTAAATCATACAACATTTAACTTTAGCCTCCTTTATTAGGTAAAAAAAGATTATTAAAAATACACAAACAAACTACATGCTAGCAGACCGAGTCTAACATTCTATTCAACCATTTCATCAAACACATCTAGTGCATGGAACCATGTTTGGTCCTCAGTCATGAATTTACAAGTTAGAGTTTTATTATTGAAATTAATAATATACAATGTTTAACAATAGTTATGTATTGGTTTATGGAGCCTTTCTTAATCAGGATCTTAATTGTCAATGCATGAACAGAACATAGAAAAAGGAACAAAAAAAAATGAGAAAATTAATATCCACAATTTGAAGATGAGTATAGTAATCATGATAGAAAAAACATAACTAAATAATAATCATGATAACTAGCAATAGAGAGTTACTATTCGAAAGTGTAAACGTGGAAAGTGTGGTGGCTAGCAAAAGGTAACTTGGTTGTTGATGCCAGAGACAGAGTAAGCAAAATTTTCTATGGTGATGGAGGAAAACAAAAATGATGAAGGAAAACGGTGACAGAGCATATCAACAATGAACGAAACAATGAAACCTTTGAAACAAAAAGCAATCTTTACATCAATTAAATTAGTAATCAATGTAAAAAGTAATTATTGTATCGGCTATAAATAAGATTGATGTAACATATTTCTATATAATTACAAAAATATCACCGTACTATTTTCTACATTGTTTCTTATGTAACCAATGTAAAAACCTGTCATTAAATCATTACTTTACACAAGTAATTTTACATTAGTAATCAACGTAGAAAATACTTTCTACATAGGTTATAAAGCAACCGATATAAAAAGTACTTTTTACATCAATTGTATGAAGAACTGATATAAAAAATATTAATTTTATTTACAAAATATTATCGCATCTTTCTCACATCATTTCAAGAATAATTAATGTAATATCATGTTATAAAATAATTAATGTAAAATTATATTATAAAATATTATTTTTTCAGTGATGCATACATTATTAAATACAACATTAATTATAATTTAATAACTACACTAAAGATAATGTTATATTAAAAACTTTAAAAATTATTCAAAAATATATTTATTTAAAGCTTTCATAAAATGCTATTAAAGAACAACAAATCAATTTAGTAAGGAATATTTTAAAAGACTCATAAATTGACTATTTTTCATGCAAATTTAAAGGTATGCATTAAAATTGAAGTGAAGTGCTATAAATTTTTTATTATTTTTTATTAAAACTAAAGCTGACCATCAATATAGTTGAAGTCTTCTATAAGCTACAACTACACAATTCTGATGAGAGCGAAATTGAATTGTTGAATAATTTGGATATTTATTATCTCAAAAATGTTGAAGGGCTTTGCTGCAGTTGGTGTACTTTTGATGCTAATTGCTGGAGACGTACTAATAGTTCCTGTAATTGGTCAAGGTCGAATTAAGCAAAAAACTGTGCGTGTTGAAAATGATTTGGATGGTGATACTGTTCTCAATCTTCATTGTAAATCGAAGGACGATGATCTTGGGGTACACGTTCTTGGCCATGGACAATTTCAAGAATGGTCCTTTCATGATAATTTTTTTCGTAGGACTCTCTATTGGTGCAGCTTGCAATGGACCTCTCATAGTCAAAGTTTTGAAATTTATAGTACCGTTGCCGATGAATCACTGTGCGCTTCTAAATGTTGGCGAAGTATAAGATCTGATGGAGCCTATTTTTATCATGAGTTTAGCAACGACTGGGATAAAAGACATTCATGGTAATGCAATTGTAGCTTTAAGCCCATAGATGCTGAAGGGAAAATAAAATAAACTTATAGTCATCCTTATATCATGGATGAATTATACATGTAATTCTATTAATCTAATTTTAGTAATAAAAAATGTTTCCCTTTATTTGGTCACAATATTTTATTTTTTTTTATAATTTTTATTGTTAGTATTCATAATTCAAATTTTAAGATAATTAATTATCCCATGTTCTCTCCATTTCCACAATTTCTTTTTACTTTAAGCATAAAAATTGTGAAATGGTGATGATTCTTATTTTAAAATTAAAATTTTATTTATCCTTTTTTTTTAAAAAAAAATTCTTATAATTCTTTGAATATAGTTTGTTTAGTAAGATTAACAGAATTAATATCATCTTTAAAAATTTTCAGGTCGTTATTTTATTTTTATCTAATTAAAATATATTGTCAAACACACTCATAAAAAATAATAAAAATAATAATTTTATTTAAAAAATAATCAAATAACTTGGAGTTACTTATTTAAATTTATTTTCTTATTTTACATAATTTACATGTTATATATTAAATATTGATAAAATTATTATTATTATTATTATTATTATTATTATTATAAAAAATTCACAAATTCAAATTAAGGTTTATAAAAAAAAATTAAGTTAAACAAGCATTCTCCTTCTTCTCTATTTATATTAATTTTATATCTAAATTAAAATATTAAGAGAAACATAACCTAATAAAAGAAAACCGTATCATATTTATATTATCTTTTATGAAATTAAAAATTAAAACTTTAAAATGAATATAGAAAATATTGTTATAATACATGTTTTTTTAGAATTGTATTAAGACTAACTTTTAAAACTTTAATAGAAATGAATCATTTCATAACGTATAAGTTATTAAAATATTTATTTCCTTTTTCCATTCTTAGAAATTGAATCAATCAATGTTATTTAATAATTGATATAAAAATTTCTGATTCTAGAACCAATACCACATTCGTCCATGTAAAAATCTTATAGCGGTGGAATTAAATACTACATTAATTTGGCACTTTTTTTTTGTTTTTTAATCAATAAAGGTTTATGGTTGAAAAGAAAATTATTTATGATAAACATGTAAAAATTTACGAAATGTTATAATAGTGATTAGGAATGGAAGCGAACAAGGCGATAGGGATCTATAGCTCAGTTCGTTTAAAACCTAATTTACCTTGATTCGTTTAATAAATAGATAGGTTCAGTTTAGGTTTGCTAAAAAATCTTTTTAGATAAACAAGTCAAGTCTAGGCTTATAAAAAAGCCTATTTAACTTATTCAATGACCTATTTATATTTATATATTATATATTTATATTTATTTTAATATATTATATTTGTATAATATTTATTTTATATTTTATTTACATAATATTAATATATATATATATATATGTTTTAGGTCTATTTAATAGTTTTTTTTATCTTATAGGCTTTAAGTTTGCAAATCTTTTTAATTATTTATTTATATAGATTTTAAGTCTATTTATTGATTTTTTTTTATTTTGTAGGCTTTTAAACAGGCTTGTAGACCTTGTAGGCTTTAAATCAGGTCAGGCCAGAAAAAAGAAATGTTTAATAGGTAACAGTTTGAATAGTTTCATTCGCTATGAGCCGTATGATATGAAAAATCTCATGTACGATTCTATAATAGAGAGGGAATTGAGAAACAACCATCAACTATAACCCCAAAAGAGCCAGATTTCGTAAACAACATAAAGAAAGAATGAAAGGAATATCCTATCAGGTTAATCATATTTGGAAGATATGTGCTTCAGGCACTTGAGCCCTCTTGGATCACATCTAGACAAATAGAAGCATAGAAGTAGTACGGCGAGCAATGTTACGAAATATCCATCGAGGGCTCATGCCTCAAAATTTTTAAATAAGTCAAGCTTGAACACTCAAAACCTAACTCGGTTCGGCCTACTTCCATCCCTATGATTGTTGATGAAACATGCTATACAAATTTAAAATAAAATTATCCGTGAAAAAAATTTAAATTAAAATTTACTAAAATTAATAAATAAAATAATTAATAAATTAGTTTGAAGGTAGAAACTTCACAAGCTAGTTTAATGTTAACTTCGAAACTAAAAAACTAATCAACTAATTTAAACAATATTTACTAAAACTACTTTGTAAGTTAGTTTATAAAATAAAATAATAAATAAAAATGTAATTATTAAATTGATGTTGAAATGTTATAATTTTTTATTTTTATTATAAATTTTAATAAATAAAGTATTATATTAAAAATTACGATAATAAATTTTAATTTATTCTTATTTATATAGTTTTATGACAAAATTTGTAAATGAATTTATAATTATTTTGATAATTACATATTAAATTTTTTTTATGATTATTTATTTATTTATTTTATTATTTTTATGATGTATTTTTCAAAATAAAAATAATTTTTAAAATGATATTTTTTTATTTAAAATTAATTCTGAAATAAATAATTTAAACATATTTTTTAATAACTAATTTACATATTATAATATTAAAGAATAATTAAAAAATGATTTTTTATAGTAAATAATAAATTATTAAAATATATCAATTATAAAAAATATAAAAATAACTTTTAATTATTAGCTGAAATCTTAAATGTTAATAAAAAATATTTAAAATTATTGTTTATGTTTTTAATCATCGTAATAATTATCATATTAAATATAATTAAAAAATTTTAAAATTTAATTAAATATTTTATTTTTTACCTATTTGAAATAAATTAAAACTTATATTTTTTACTGTAGTTATAAAAATAAAATAAAAAATTTAAGACACATTTACATCAATAATTTTTACATCTTAAAAAACATAATTTTTAACAGTTAGTTAAAAATTGTTTTTATTAAAATAAATTAATAAATATTTATTAATAAGAAGATCAAGTTATTTTAAGAGTAATTTTAATTAAAATTAATAATTTTATAAAAATTAAATTTTATCAATTTAATTATTAAATTAATAAATTATACTATATAAATATTTTTATAAAATTTCATAAAATTTAACAAATTTTTTAAATTTGTAAATATTTATTATATAATCTATATAATATAATTTTTTAATTTATTAATTAAATAGATAAAATTTAATTATTTATAAAAATTATTAATAAATAATTTTAATTAAAATTATTAATAAAATAATTTTAATTAAAATTACTTTTAATTCTTTTTAATTAATTAATATAAATTTGTGCAATACAAAATTTAAATAAAATTCCAATCGCTCAGAACAAGGAAAACGGATTTCCTTATCATTCAAAAGTAGTATATAAAATATTGAGAACATCAAAAGTATTTTCAAGTTTTTGTTATGAAATAAATGTAGTTTTAAGCTTAACGATGTGTAGATAAATATACCCGAACTTCTTTAAAATTTAAATATTATTATATATTAAATGCATAATTTATTTATTTTCATTAAAAATTAGTATAAATTAAAAACATATGTGATAATTTTAAAAATATAAATAATCATAATCTCTATCAAATTTATTTTAAAAATTATATTAATAAAAAATTATTTATCAAAAAAATTATTAGTGATAATTCAGATAATATAATCATTATAATTAAATATAGCTTTTGTCAATTATAAAACTGTCAAAAAATAACATTCGCAAAAGACTATTTTTTAGTGAGTGTAGATGTAAAATTAAAATAATTTTAATTAAAATTAAATTTTTATCTTCATAACTTGTATAATAATTTTTAACATGCATGATCAAATAAAAGTTTAATTTTAATTGAATAACAACATTAAAAATACATGTAATGTTATAAAAGCTTTAAAATTGATTAAAAAATATATTATTTAGAATTTTCACAAAATATTATTAAAGATAAAAAATTATTTATAAGGAAAAAAAATTAGAATCTGATGGTTTGGTTTCACTATTCTTCTTGCAAATTTGAAGGTCCATATTAAAATTTAGATGAAGTGTTATAATTTTATTTATGATTTTTAATTAAAATGGAAGTTTGAGATAGCAGTATCTTCATAAATTGAAATTGTATAATTCCGACTCATAAAATTTGAATTTTGGATTAATTTGGATAATTATTATCTAAGATATATGTTTTAAAATTTATAGTATTGATATTAATGATCCAAAATGTACTTTTAAATGTTTGGTAGTTGTTATATTAGAGTGATACATTGATAGAGATTTTGGTAATTTACATAATATTTTAATAATAATTTTTTATCGTTTTATATTATCTAAAAATTTTAAATATTTATTTATTTTCAAAATTTTGTAATAAATAATAAATTTTATATTTTAAGTTTTAAAATATTAATTTTATAATTTTAAATGATACATGTATGATAATTTTAATATTAATTTGTAAAATATTAATAAAATTAAAACTTCATCATCCAGGTAAATATTAATAATTAGATACAAAAAGTTAACTTAACGTTTTGCATTAGTAAAATAAAAAATATAATGATAAATCATATTTATTCTATTTCATAAAATAGTAAAATAAAAATAAAAATAAAAGTAAATAGAATAAAATTATTTTAAATTAAATTATGAAGATAAAAATATAATTCAATAAAATATTTTTAAATTTTTTTTAATTAATTGAATAAAATTGATAGGATGGTAGACTTGTACGAAAGCTTTATTACCTTTTCTTAGAAGTTTTATCGTATTTAATGAAGAAAAATAAAAAATAAAAAAATATTTCTTAGACTATAAAATTAAAAGGATATACATGTCTTTTAAATTAATATTGTGTCATGTTTATTATTATTATATTTTAGGATAATAATATTAAAGGTTATGTTTATAAAATTATTTTTTAAAATTAATTTAATATTTTAACATTGTAAATACTTCTTTAGTAAAAAAATATATAAATTAATAATGATAAAAATATAATTTTTTTAGTTCAGATGACATTTTTAGTATCAAAACTGGTACCATTATCTTTTAGTTATTTGCATCTTAAATCATAGTTGTAACATTATAATATTTAAAAATTTATATAATAAATTTCATAATTTATAAATTAATATTTTTAAGAAAAAATAAGAATAGAAATTAAAATTTAAAAAAATTAGAATTTTTTTAATTAACGATAAAAATATTTTTAAGTTAACATAAAAACAGATAAAGTATAGATAGCTCAAAAAAATATAAAATTTTTTAAAAAAATTAGAATTTACTAATAATTATTAAGATGTGAATAAGAGAAATTACTAATAAATAAAAGACAAAAATCAAATTGTAAACGTTTAAACATTTACAAAGAATCCTAGTTTCTGTATGAGTTAAACTACTCTAAAAAACAAAAATAAGTAAATGACTTATAAAAGATTTAGAAAGGACTAATTAAGGATTAGAAACCTTAAGAATAAAGTTTACAAACTTTTCTAAAATATTTTCAAACAATGACCAAAATGTTCTTGATCAGTTGGGTAGGCAAGAAATTTTGGACAAAGGCTTGCAATCTATGTTAATCTTTAAGCACAGATTTCTAGGTGATTGGACAAGGAAATGGCATGTCATTGTAAAGTCTTATGAGTTACTATGCATGAAATACATTAACCATAAAAGCATTTATGAAGAAAGAAAAAAACCAATCATAGTTAAGTTAAATTAACCATAATTAAGTTAAACTATAACTATGGTTAGGTTAAATAAACCATGATTAAGCTTATGATATAAATTTTAATAATTTATAATTAAATTAAAAAAAATTATAATTGAAAAGATTATGTTTCCCTTGATTAAAAATTTAATGTCCAAAAAGGCACAGTGGTTGAATTCAATAAGGGACCATATATGTCTCCTTTATCTCCAACAACACTCTTCTAAACATTTACTCAAGTCCCAACAAACCAACCTTTTTCACCTTCAAACACTCTTAAACCAAAAAATTAAACCGAATTTAAAATATAATCTAAGTAAAGAAGAAAACCTCATCATCATTCCTCAAGGAGTTCATTTGGAGATACAAAGGAGGTGTAGCATCATCCCAAAATTTCACCAAGTACCTTTCCTAGTTTTCAACAAGTAGGTTATTTTATCCTTAGATTTTTTTAAGTTCTTTTATTAAGTGTTCTTGCCTAATTTCCTTCATCTTTGTGGATCCTTTCTCTAAACTTCAAGATCTAACATCTTTGAGAATTATTTGGTTTAAAACTATCCTAAACTCTTAAAATAAGTATGTCTACTTTCTAAATAAATTTTAAGAGTCCAAAATAAAGCTTTAATGGTTAAAAGTGTTTCTTGAAACTCCTTAAGCATTTTAATCGGTTAAATCTTCTCCAAAATGATTTTTAAATATTTTGAGAAGATTTGAGAAGTTTAGTAAGTTTTGAAATATGCTCAAGTGATGGTGGATTTAGACTTTCAAAAAATCTTGAAATCCTTGTCTTATTTAAGCTTAAATTGGTTTATAGGTTGTCTTATTTCTTTCAAAAGTTCAAACTTATTACTTTCTTCATGATAGATTAAATTCTTTTACCTTTAATGCTTAAAAGACTTAGATATGGACTTTTATGAACATAAACTCAAAACTTTAAAGAGTAAGACACCAAGATTAAATTTGGAAAGCTAAAGGTTGGATCTTCATGACAAAGGAGAAAAAGAATGGACTCATAGACTTATGAAATGAAGGAAGCATTCAAACTCTCACATCCAAGACCAAGACCATGGACTAAGGACAAAAATTTGATAGATTCAAAGACAAAATATGGGAACTAAGTGTCTATGTTCTAGATCCAAGAGTTAAAGGGGGAAAAGTTAGTGAAAATAACCTCTTGGTGGCCAAGGAATCCATTTTTCCATGGATAGAACAAGGGAGAATAGAAGTCTAAAATTCACCAAGATATGAAAATAACTCCCTTCATAATTGGTAAAATCACAAATATATGCAAAAAGATGTAAGGTAAAAAAAATTGGAGATCGTGGTAAACAAAATGGTCATTCGGTTAAGCCATGATTAATTAAGGAGGAATGGTTTAAAAACTACCAGGTTCAATTAGTTTAACTAAATAAATCATAATATCTCAAGGAACAATTTTCAAGGATAAGAAAAATTTGGCTACAAGCCTTAAGAATGACAACATGGTAATTTGGCCTAGTCTTGGAAAAAGTAGACAAAAATGGCTAACAAATTCTAGGCTAAAGATATTAGGTGTTTTTAATGTTCAAAGATGATTTCAATAAGTGGACATGATTTCATAAGTAAAGATATAAGTCATTCAATCTAAATTAGTAATCATGTTAGTAAATTAAGTTAATAGGAAATAATTAATTAATTATTTTCACACAGCTATGGATCATAATTATAGACCATGAAGACTTAAAATGATCAATACTAAACTTTTTGGAATGGGGGAACCATTTACCTAAGATAGTTTTTAATAATCAATTAATTTGAAAACTTAAACCAAAAACCTCAAGAAACCTAACTTTTGAAAAAGGGAAAGATTGAGAGAAATCTAAAAGGAATGAGTGACCAAGATTCCTTATGAGAAAATTATCAAAAAGAATTAACTAATGATGTTTAATTATGTCTAATTATCATGATATTTCATGAGCATGTTATGTATGTGCAAGTATGTTATGTGCTCTCTTGATTAATCCAAAGAATTAGTATGAATAATGGTTTCATATGTTGATGAATTATGTGAGAATTGAATGAATTGGATGATATATGTGCATGTTATATTATTATATATTGAGAATTTTTGTTATTATGAAGACTTAAAATGGAACCTAATAAATCAAGAGATCACTAAAGAGGAACTCTATGTGAAAACTTAACGCTACTTTTAGTGAGCTAAGTCTGGGACTTGTGTGCACTTAGAAGGTTGTAGGTCCTTCTATGGTGAAGTTGTAGGTCTTTACTATTCCTTCTATAGGAAAGCCATAGATCTTCCAGAAACTATGATGGTGATGACTATCAAGGAATGAATCCATATCCTAGATCAGAAGGTGGAGTAATAAATAAGTGGAAAATTTTGTTTGACTAAATTGATAATGACATGGTTAAATCAAAATTGTCGCTGAGTAGATGACAAAATAATAAGAATGATTTATGACTAAGATATAAAATAAATAAGAGTCAAATGATATTTATGTCATGGTAAAAGATAGATCTAAATGTTTCTTGAAATTTATGTTCGATAATGCTCTTATGGAATATATGATTCAAAGAATGTATAAGATGAATGCTAATGATAAATAAGATAGTTGATAATAATTAAAGAAATCCATTTCAGATAAGAATATTTTTTATATAAGTCATAATTGCACTTCTTTGATTGTCACCTTTTCCTAATAAAGTAAAATGACTAGGTTAAAAATGATGTCATTTGTTTTAGGATAGAAACCTACTAAGAAATCTTGACTTCTTATGCCTTACTTGCCATTTTTTTTCAGATCTTGATCATGTCATTCACCACAACAACAATATTTCTTGAGCTTCTTAATGTTAATTGTCTCATCAATGCTCACAGGATTATGATCATCACCCAAGCAAACGTCGGGGTTTATTTCTTGTGCAATCATATTTTTGTCTCCTTTGTCCTCAGTCCAGAGTTCTCCATAACAAACATTGTCATACCGCTTAATATATTCCACACAAACATGACTTTTCCTCCTCTTTTGAGTTTCTAGGCCTTTCTAGTTCCCCAGCAAAAGTGGAACTATCTTTTGATAGTGAGAGTGATCCTCTCACGTTGTTCCATTACCATAATTCTTCCCATCCTTGATCTTCATAAGGAAGTTCCCCTTATCCTATATCGTATTCGTTCCAAGCATATCAAGGTTATGAGAAGGCTAAATTCTACGCTCTGGATGAAGGCATGTGACTGGAGCCTCGAGATCCTCACCTTTGAAGTATTAATAAGAGTTATGGCATTAAGATTATATATAAAATTATTTGTACTTTAAATGTAATACAAGTATGGTATCGACTTTCTTGTGATGTACAATGTTAGTTTTGCACTTTCTAAAAACTTTTGGTTGTACCAAGGAACAATGTTTATAAGTATCATTGTATAAATAATATGTACATATTCTTATATGTATGAATACATATTCTTATATGTATGAATACATAACTCTCACTTTTAAAAAAAGTTTTTAAAAGAAGTTTGTACCTGTTGTAAACCAAATTACAATGAAATGACAAACTCGTTAAATATTAAAAAGATCATGGAGTTGCTAGAAGAGTTATAGGTTTGGAAGTCGATTACGAATAAGGAAGGTATTAGTGTCGCAATTGAAATCGCGACGAGACGATGAACTCGTCGGGGAGTACTTTTGGGGAAGGAAGCAATTTTATTAGATATTATGAAATTTTGGGGTTTTATTAGATATTATGGAGTTTTTGGAGAATTATAGAAATTTTGAGCGGAGGATTTGAACCTTCGTCCTTGGGGTTCCAATGAAGCACTCATTCCACTTGAGCCATTCACTTTATACTCTATATTCTGCAAAACTAAAATAAAACCCAAGTCTGGTCCCTCCCCTGTATTTTAGCTAAGTCTTGACCGGACTTCCTCCACACACCAGAATACCTTTCCCTCCTGCAGGGGCTTTCTTCTTTGGTTTTGGCCATATTTTCAGGCTCGTTCTGTGACATCTCAATATCAAAGGGGCTTTTGGCTTAAGAAAGGTGTGTGAAGCTTGGAATAGGACTTCATTGGTTAAGAACTTGGGGTCGTTTTGATTTGGTGTGAAACAGAGGCAGTGCCGAAGTGGCACCCTTAACAGCCATAGACCTGGATCTAAATTAACAATTTACAGTGTTCAAAACAGAGGATCACAGGGTGTGCAATTGGTAGGACCCCTTGCACTTGAGAAGACATGACCATCAACCTCTCAAGCTCCATGCAACACATTAAGAGGATTGCCATTCGAGCCATCCATCCAGCCTTCCGAACGGCTATTCACTCCTATCTTGCAATGCTCTGAATCGAGGCCTCCATATCAAGGTTATCCGAAGTCCTCTAACAGGTTCCACGTCAATTTCAGAACACCTGGGGCCGAAGGAGACAGAATCATCATTGTTGATAATACACTTCGTCGTTATGGCTTTGCTGGATACATGATTTGCCATAGAATGTCGTTTATTGTCTAATTACAGAGACGGATTTGGAGATGCCAACCATACTACATCTCTAAGGATATGCCATATCAGCCTCTGGCCTAGCTCAAGAGTCTTAGGTGGTTAAGTTCAGTTCCTATGGGCTTGACACAACCAGCACCTGATTCGAACTTACTCCATACAACAATTCAACAATTACCGCACCTGTTCAGCTTGGACAGTTTCCATTGCCTGATATCAATTTTGAAACCACGCACGAGGCTATTGGTACTCACATCCTCCCTGTTTCATTTCTTCATACAAGTTTGGTTCTCACCTAAGTGGCTACCGTAGTGAACCTTATAGAAGGTGACTACGCCAAAATTTACACACAGAGTCTAAGACATTTCAGTGGTTAAACTTTGCTAATGAAATTAAATCACAGTATTCTTTTGCACGATCTCGTGCTACGGATACGCTTGGATCCTCATTTTATTTGCAATGCTTAACATTCATTATCAATCTGATACAACGGTGACTGAATATAATGATTTACAACCAAATAATCATCTTAATTTGCAATTACCTTTTGGTTGCAGGGACACATGCAATATATTTAAGTGTGAGCAATTTATGAGCCAAAGCAAACTTGGAAATGGCTTAGGCTAGTCTTTTCTTTGCTCAACGGAGATTTCGCGAGTTGATACCGAGCTTAGCAATGTTCTCCATCTTTAAAGCACACTTCCGCCATGAAAAGCTTCTTCTTCCTCTTGATGCGAGACCCCTCTCGGATCTGGGAGCAATCTCCAGATAGCGGCACCACGAAACGACTCCCCCGTTCTGGAGCCCTCCTCCAATTCGAAGAATTCTAGAATCCCCCCTCTTGAGGAAATCAGCGAAAATCAATCCCAGAGAGAAACCCCCGCCAGGATCTCTCAGTTTTTTTCAAAATCCCAAAAAAAGAAAAAGAACTCCTGATAATTTATAGAGGATTTTCCGAAATACCCTTCCCGCCTTTTTTTAATTTTATTTTTAATCTTAGTTTTCAAATTTTCCTTTCTTTTTCTTTTCATTTTTTTTAATTTCTGTTTTTACATTTTATATCTTTTCTTTTTATTTTCTTGTTTTTTTTCTATTTTTTTTTCAGAATCTTCATTTTTGTTGATTTTATTTTACTTTTTCTCCTTTTGTTTTTTTTTTATTTTTTTTTAATTGCAGATTTTTTCTTACTACTATTTTTGTTGTTATTATTTTCTATTCATCTTTTTGTCTCAATCCTTTTCTATTTTATTTATTTCAATTTTTTTTCTATTTTCCATTTTGACTTTTTATCTTATTTCATTTCCTTTTTTTATTTTTTGTATTCACTCTTTTTTTATCAATTTATTATTTAAATTATTTAATTAATTAATTTTGAAAGAGGAGCCTCACACATAATTGGGTGTTTACAATTAGCATCTTATTTGCCCGTTTCAAAGAATAGTACCCTTAAATTAAGTGTGTGATTATAATATTTTGAAAACTATTTGATCCTTTAAATAAAAATAAATAGGTTTATGAAAATAGTCTAGTAGGACTTAATCTTGCTCCTATGTATTCCCTGGTGCAATGAAAAGCTCAAGGCTACGTAGTTTTAGTTAGTAGACTTGATCTTTGAAAAATAAAGTCTTTGAAGAATTTAAAAATTTATGAAATTATATCATAGTTCTAAAGAATTTAAAAATTTATGAAATTATATCATAGTTCTAAATCCACTTATTCATAGGGTCTAAGCCAAACGTAGGTTGCATTGTGATCTATACGATCTTTAGATAGAAAATGGTAGGAAACGCTATCCATTTGTATTAAAACTCGTCCTATGAGATTTAGAAATGTTAAAAACTTATTTTTGAAAGCCGGTTCAAACAAGGACTTTTTACCTCAAAATAATGTTTGAATTAACTTTTTCTTGATCCACATATGCACAAGGTCTAAGCCAAACGTAAGTTGCACAGGGACCTATACGATTTTTAGATACAGAATGGTTACCCACTCGTACTAAGACTCATGGTGTGAGATTTAGAAATGTTAAAAATTTATTTTTGAAAGTCAGTTCAAATAGGAACTTATTACCTCAAAATAATTTTTGAATTAACTTTTTTTAAATCCACATATGCACAAGGTCCAAGTCAAACGTAGGTTGCACTGAAACCTATACGATTTTTAGATACAAAATGGTAGGGAAAGCTACCCATTCGTATTTAAAAATTGCCACGTGAATTTAGAAATGTTAAAAACTTATTTTTGAAGGTCGATTCAAACATGGACTTATTACCTCAAAATAATGTTTGAATTAACTTTTTCGAAATTCACATATGCACTTAATGTTTGAATTAACTTTTTCTAAATTCACATATGCACAAGGTCCAAGCCAAATGTAGGTTGCACCAGGATCTATATGATTTTTAGATATAGAATGATAGGGAACGCTACTCATTCATATTAAAATTCATCACATGAGATTCAGAAATGTTAATAAATATTTTTGAAATTTTTTTTTAAGAAAAAGATAATAAATCTAAACAAAAAAATAAATATAAAGAGGATAGAATACTAAACAATAAAATAAAAATAATAATAAATCTAAATCAAAGACAAATATAAAGATAATAATAATAATAATAATAATAATAATAATAATAATAATAATAATAATAATAATAATAATAATAATAATAATAATAATAATAATAGTTAAAACAAAGTTAGTTACCCTTATCTAGGCAAAATTGCAAAGTGACCCACAAACTTCTCTCTTGAAATGAGGACTATATGAGCTTACACGTTTACCTTTTCCCAAACACAAACTTTACTGTTCAAATATCTGCCTTCGCTATCCTTGTGAAAGACATCACCTTATATAAGAGGACGAGAGATTGAAGAAGTCCCCCTATCCGATGTGAGACTTGTATTCCATATATAGGAGAACTAAAGAGCGAAGGAGTCTCATTTTTTCAATGTGGAACTTTCAAAGTTGTTTTGAATTTCTATTCTATTCAATGTAAGGACTCATTTTCCTCTTATTCTATCTTTTTATTTTATTTTGATATATATATATATATATATATATATATTCAATATCTTGGACAAAATTAGATATTCATAGTACCGTACTTTAAATAAAAATATTTTATAAAAAATTTTTGCATCATAAAATAACAAACTAGTAATAAATTTATGATATAACTTGAGCGTAAGATACATATCATTATTAGGGTGTTATAAGAGTTGCAACAACAACAACAACAAACTCACTAGGAGATTCCCTTAGAGAAAGAGGAGCATAAGCTAGATTGTGCTAAGCAACACCACCAAGTCCATTTCCAATATAAACAATTGGACCCACCATTAACTCTAGATTGATGATCTTTATTACTGTTTTGATGAACATATATCCCTCCATTAGCGATTTAAGGATTCCTAGAAATTTCACCCCATTTATCTCTTACGAATGTATATACTTTTTATATTTAATTGGCATTTCCTTAATATTCTTGATTAATTGATGACAGTTGATGACTATTATTAATTTCTAAGTTAAATAGGAAATCATCAAGCATGTCATTTCTTAATTTACGGAACTATAAGATAAATTAAATTTAGGATTTTAGAGGATCAATCAGAATAATTGATTTTTAACTAGTTAGTAAATTAATAAACTTGAATTTTCTTCATAATTCTTTTGATTGTGTGCCTTGTATGATCATTTGGGGTGATAACTTAAGAAAAATAATGTTAATATTGCACCATTGTTGGATAGTAATAGAATTAAAATAGGTGGTTAGTGATTGACTTTTATTATTTATAATGGAGTTAGGATAATATTGGGTAAAGTTATAAGAAAAATCAAAGTTTCATGCTTTTCTATAATCAAATTATATTCTTGATTTCTCCTTTAACTTTAAATTTTCTTTTCTTGATTTTATCTTTTATTTCTATTTTAATCTTATCATTCAAAATAAAACATTCCTTGGAAAGCTCCAGGGTTAATATTTGTTTACTATTTAGGTTGTTGGAATAGACTCTATGAAAACAATACTAAAGGTCTTAAATACTCTTTTCTAACTCCAATGGGTGTACTTGCCTATAGGTAAAACTTTCATGAACAACAAGTTCTTAGTGCTATTTCTAACGACTATTCCCCAACAACCTTAAAAATATCATATCTAGACTATTTGAGATGGGTACATGTTTTATTTGAAAAAAAAAATTGTTTGAAAAATTAAAAGTAAAAATATATCTTGTTATTCCTATGTAATATTTTAGGTTGTTTATGTTAACTTGTTCTAAAACTCCTAACTTTAAAGTTTGATCCTAAATTAGAAAGAATAACTAGAAGATTGAGATGAGAAATTAGGGTAACAAACATAGCAACATAAGGAAAGAGAATATTTTTGGATTATATGATCTCAAGTAATGAGGGTCTAAGAAGATGTATAGCAATTCCAACACCGGAAAGATTTTCAAACTTCAAGGTGAAGCTCACACTCATTAACACAATTTAAAACTCATTTTAGTTTGCAAGAATAATTTCGAAGGGTTCATACCTTCATATCAAAAAGTTTTGGTCAACATCATAAAGATGAATGACATTACTTAGGATGCCATCAGCATACAATTGTTCACTTTTCCATCATTGGAAGATGAATGACTAATTGAGCTCTTTCTAGTGACATCTATTATTACTTGGGATCAATTTCAGCATCTATTCTTAATGTAATATTTTTTCTATCAATGTAGTCTAAGATCCCAACAAAGATTGCTTTTTCTTTTCTTCTCCATTCAACTTTATTCATTTACTCTAAACTGACAAGTCTGAATTCAAACTTTTATTGTTGTTAGCAAAATTTTTAGGTCTTAATGGTGTTGACGATAATTAAGGATGTTATGCTTCAATTTCTTAGACATCATATTAAAGATATTATTGGTAGACTCTCGTATCTCTCCCATGAAGGTCTTCATGGCATCAAAATCTTTTTATTTGGTTAACATACTAATAAGTGAAACGTTGATGTGATTATAACCTAATTCAAACAAAGCATTGATGTGATCATAATTTTACTCTAGATACCAATTGATATAATCTCTTAGCACTAATTATACAATAAATATAAGAAGTTAAAAAAATATTATTTGATATTTTTATATGACATATTGAGTTTTCTAAAAATATTATTCCTATTCTCTAATTTTTAACCTAATTGATAAAAAATTAAATTAATAAATAAAAATATATAACTAATCTAATTGATAAAAGATAAAACTAACTAATAAATATATAAAACTAATTTAAATAATAAAATATAAAACTAATAATAAAAAATATATAATTATCTAAAAGATAAAAACTAACTTCATTTTATTTAATTTCTTTAAATGATCATTAATTCATGTTATACATTACTTATATATGGATTTGTCTTTGAAAATTTTTGTTGTGAATTACAAACTATCACTTTCTAACTAGATGGGTTTTGCTACATGAATTTATTAACATCATAATAATTTATAATAAATCATACTAGACAAACCATGGATCCCTTAATCCTTCTTGGCATAAATATTTTCTTATCATATTAATCTGAATACAATAAATTATAAATTATTTCTTTAATTAAAACAAAGCAAATATGAAACAATAAAACTATATACATAAAATTGTACCTAAAAATTTCAAACACACTCGAAATTGGCTCTGAAGTTTATCAAAATCTAGAATGAACTACTCATTTGGTGGAGAAATCCCTCAATTAAGTTCATTCACATGCTTTTGTGTTTTGTTAAAAAAATTAATAATTCTGACATTAAACAAATAAAAAGATGACAAGCACAAAAATAAAAACAAATAAGAAGTGCACATATTTTTATAGTTACATTTTTTTATTGAAAAATAGAAAAATTGAATTCAAAAGTAATTACATAGCATTAACTAAAATAAAAGATAAAGAAAATAAAAATTCATCAAAAATAATAATAAAATTATTATGCAGGGAAAATTAAAAGACATTTAAATTTGAAAATATAGAAAAACCGTTTAATGAAATGCTTGAGCAATAACATTAAAGATTCATGAAAAGATAATAAAATTGTTTGATAGAATGAGAGGAAAAAATTTATCTTTTACATTTCAAATTACAAACATAAAGTTAATTATGCTTTAAAAGAGTTCTTAATTGAATGAAATCTTTTACCAACAATTTTTAGAAAAATAAAGGTTCTCATAATCATAAAAAATTTAAAAGATAGAGAAAACAAAATTTTGTTTAGTTTTTAAAGAAATAAAACATGTAGAAAGAGGAGAAAAATGTAATTAATTAAAATTAATTTTAAAGGTATGAAAACTTTTAAATTAAAATAAAATATTCCAAAATTATTTTTATGTTAAGAACTATAAAAATAAAATTTTTTTTGCGTTAAGTGCTATAAAAATAAATGTTTTACAATGTTAATTATTTTAAACGTAAAAATATATACATATTTTATATTAATATTTAACACACTTAAATTTAATAGTGATTTAATAATTTTTTATTTTAAAGCAATATTTTAGAAACCGTTGTAAAAAAAATTTCTATATTATTTTTTAAAAGCAATCTATTTATAGAAATTTAAAATATATGTTATGATAACTAAATTTTATTGAAGTGTACAATGTCATAATAAAAGGCTAAATCATACACAACAAAAAATGTACTTTTTAGCCCTTAAATATAAATGCAGCATCATAAATATTTTAAATGTTTTTAAAAAACATAATATTGTTTTAACCATACATGAATACAAGAAAATATATTTAAATTTAATATATTAAATGAATAAAATATTTACTCTCATACATAAAACGAAAATTAAGTAAAAATGTGATCTAATTCAAATATTCAATACAACTATTTTTATATTTTAAAATTAATATAATATGTAATTATAACATCATAAATATGTTTAACTTTGTTTATTTGAAATTAATGTTTTATACCATTAACTTACATAATAAATGTTAACATATATTATTAAATAAAACACTAATTTTAATTAAATAACTACACTAAAAATACATATGATATTAAAAAAAATTCAAATTTTAAGTAAAAATATTTTTATTTTAAAATTTCATAAAATATTATAAAAAAATAATGAATCAATTTCATAAGAAAAGTATTAAATATATAATTTTTTTTAACTATTATTCTTGCAAATTTAAAGGTTTACATTAAAAAAAATTAGGTGAGATGCTATTAATTTTTTAAATAAAATTAAAATTTAATAATAATACTTTAATATAAATATTTATTTTATACTTAAATTATATGGAAATAGATCGAAGTTTTAAGTGATAAATTTGAGTTTATACCTTTTTATCTTTTAAAAAAAAATTATCAAGATTTGACCTAATTTAAAATCTTACAAAATTTAAAAATATTTTAAAAAATTTATATTTTTTTAAAAAACTAATAAATAAACTTAAAATTTATATAAATAATTTATTAAAAAATCTAACTAAATTAATGTATACAAATCATTAAATAAACTTAAAATATAAATTAAATATATTATTTTAAAATTTTAAAATTTTATATCAATAAATTACATAATAAAATTTAACATATATTATTAAATAAAACTTCAATTTTAATTAATAACTACATTAAAAATACAGATCCACATCAGAAGTATTTTAAATTTTTTTGAATAAAGATGTCCCTTTAATCATATTTAAATACGTGTAAATCTATTTAAATTTTATATATTAAATGCATGAATTATTTACTCTCAAACATTGAAAATAAAATTAGGTAAAAATGTGATTTAATTTAAAAATATATATATCTTACAAGCAACTTGGATTAATGAGCTGAATATTTGGGATATTCAAATCCTCTCATTACATGAGGTGGAACTGTTTATGCATAGAGTGGGATTGACATATCAATCAGAACACGTAAAGTGAGTGAATTGTTCTCATCTAAACTTAAACCACTGCCATGTGGAATTTTAAATATTATTAAGTCCTTCTTACATGTCTCATATATTTTCTATGCAGCCACATACCATTATTCTTATATTTTAAAATTAGTATAGTATATAAATGTAACATCATAAATATTTTTAAGTTTGTTTATTCAAAATTAAAGTTTTATATCAGTAACTTACATAATAAATGTTAACGTATATTCTAATTTAATGACTACACTAAAAATTATGTGATATTAAAAACTTTAAAATTTTTTCAAAAATATATTTATTTAAAACTTTCATAAAATATTATTAAAAAACAACAAATCAATTTAGTAAAGAATGTTTTAAAAGACTCATAATTTTTTGTACTATTCTTCGTGCAAATTTAAAGGTATGCATTAAAGTTTAAGTGAAGTGCTATAAATTTTTTAATTTTTAATTAAAACTAAAGTTGACCATCAATATAGTTGAAGTCTTTTATAAGCTAGAACTACACAATTCTGATGAGAGCGAAATTGAATTGTTGAATAATTTGGATACTTATTATCTCAAAAATGTTGAAGGGCTTTGCCACAGTTGGTGTACTATTGATGCTAATTGCTGGAGACGTACTAATAGTTCCTGTAATTGGTCAAGGTCGAATTAAGCAAAAAACTGTGCGTGTTGAAAATGATTTGGATGGTGATACTGTTCTCAATCTTCATTGTAAATCGAAGGACGATGATCTTGGGGTACACGTTCTTGGCCATGGACAATTTCAAGAATGGTCCTTTCATGATAATTTTTTTCGTAGGACTCTCTATTGGTGCAGCTTGCAATGGACCTCTCATAGTCAAAGTTTTGAAATTTATAGTACCGTTGCCGATGAATCACTGTGCGCTTCTAAATGTTGGCGAAGTATAAGATCTGATGGAGCCTATTTTTATCATGAGTTTAGCAACGACTGGGATAAAAGACATTCATGGTAATGCAATTGTCTGAAAGCTTCAAGCCCATAGATGGTGAAGGGAAAATAAAATAAACTTATAATCATACTTATACACTGGATGGACATGTAATTCTATCAATTTATTTTTAGTAATAAAAAAATGTTTCCCTTTATTTTATCATAATATTTTATTTTTTTATAATTTTTATTGTTAGATATTCATATTTCAAATTTTAAGATAATTAATTATCCCACGTTCTCTTCATTTCCATAACATTTTTGGTTTACTTTAAGCATAAAAATTGTGAAACGGTAACAATTCTTATTCTAAAATTAATTAATTAATTTTATCTATTCTTTCAGAATGTTTTAAATATAGTATTTTTGACAAAATTAATCCATTAGTTAACTAATTAACAATCTGTTTAAATTGGGAATGGAAGAGGAAAAATGATAGTTAAAGACTTGGTGTCGTTTATTTGCATAAGAACATAAAAGAAAAAAAAATATTTTCTACACAATTTAGATAAATTTTAATTCTTTCCTCTTAGATTAGAAAGTTGGGGGATAAGAATTTTGTTTTATTTTATTTATTTAAATAGTTGAAATTATTATATATATTTTAAAAAATAAAAATAAAAATTATATTTATAAAAATATAGTAATTGTTTTAAAGTTAAATTTATTTTTTAAAATTTATATTACTAATATATATCTTTTCTATTTTTTATCCATCCAAATAAAAGAAGAGATTATTTTTTTTTCTTTTTCTTATTTTTACTGTATTCAAACAACTCAATTGACTTTTTTTTTATTTTTAATTTTTTTTTTCTTTCAAATTTTCTATGATGTAAACAAAACATAAAAGTTAAAAAAATAATTAAAAAACTGAAAAGATAAATAGTAGCTGAAAAATTAGGTAGAAAATAGAAAATAAAAATTTTTATGATTAAAACAAAAAATATTTTTTGATACAACTTAGAAAATGATGAGGTTCGAATCCATAATTCTTATATAAATTACTCTAATCTTCCACCTCTCATAAAATAACAATGTTTAATACAACTACTTGTTTAATGAATTGATAAAAATAACATTAGACTCGAATTTAACTATTAAAATTTTTATTAATTATAAATTTTATAGTTTATTATTAAAATTAAATGATTCTATTAAAAATAATGATCACATTCTCTTAGTCTACTCTTGTTTACATATTTTTATTAAAAAAATCTATATAAATATTTTTTTTAGTATTTTGAGAAATATATATTATTAAAAAAGGTCTGATAATTTTATTTATTTATTTTATTATATTATATTTATTTAATAAAAATTATAATTTTAATTAAATAATTTTTGTTTAAAATGAAAAATATTTATTTTTAATTTTTATAACTAAATTTTTAAATAATATTTATATTAAAAAATATTTATTTTACCTTTAAAATTTTAATTTATCAAAAAAATTAAATATTTTATTATAAATAATTTAAATAAAATATTTAATAACTAAACTAAATACTTTAACAATAAATAATAAAAAAATATTTTATAATAAACGAGATATGATTCATCTATGTGTACATCAATAACTTTGAGCTAATAATTAAAATTTTGAATAATAGTGATAGTGGCATTCAAAAAATACTAATATATGTCAAAATAACTATCATACTATCCATAATTAATATGATCTTTAAAAAAATTAATTTATTATTTTATTTTTATCTAATTAAAATATATTAACAAATATACTTATAAAAGGTAATAGGAATGTTAGTTCTTATTTAAAAAATGAATTAAATAACTTGAGTTACTTATTTAATTTTTTTTTTCTTATTTTACACAATTAGGGGAAAAGTTTATAATCATAAGGAAGGTGAAGGTTTTAGAGAAAAAAGATGGTATCGAAAAAAAAGAAAAGAATAGCAACTTGGAAAGTTTTAAATTATCCTTTCCTCCAATTTAAGAAAAGAATGAACATGAAACTTACCTTGAGTAGGAGAGAAAGGTGGAGCATATGTTTGATTGTCATAATTACTTGGAGGAGAAAAAGGTATAATTAGTCACTATATCTTTTAACAATTATGTTAATATTTGGTGGGTTCAGTTTGAGCTTAATAGGAGGAGGTATGGAAAGAGACCTATCAATATGGGAAGGAATGGAAGGTAGCCATGTGATAAATGTATTTTACACATTTATTTTTATTCTATATTGGGCTTAATTGGGTTTTAAGTGATGTCTAATTTTATCATTTTTAGTGAGTTTTATGTTATTGGAATGCATTGAGCTTAAGTGAAAAAAATTGGTTAATTTTCAAATTTTAATGACTCTTGACCTTTGTTCATTGTGCAGGCCATATCTTGGGTTATAAAATTGATATTGAAGTGATTCCAGAGGCATTAGAAAGATGAGACAAATTCCTAAGATAACATGTATCGCTACATGATCCAACCTTAATGGATCATAAACTTAGTTGGGTTGAACCGTGACTCAGAGCTTTTATCCAAACAACCCAGACATGTTCCAGTAGAACGAGCATATCTAGGGCTACAAAAGTGATTTTCATATGGGGTTAATTTCTAAAGTTCAAGGATACAATTTTATACAACATTTGTTCAGAATGAAAACCCTAATTCTACCATCAACATACTCAAAAAAATTTGAAAAAAAAGACGTGAGATAAGGTCTCATATTTCATGCATATCTTGGATTCAAACGACAAAGTCAAACAAGAATTCAAGTGCAAACCTAGAAGATCAAGGAAACCAACTCAGATTTTATCTTTATTTTAAATTTTAAATTTGAATTTCAATTTTGAATTGGCAAACTGGGTCTATGACAGGGGAAGCCCTTACACGTTGTAGACACACTGAAACCTATTCATAATTCTCAATAAAATTGTAATTCTTGTCTTCATTCTTATTCTCATTTCTATTCTTCTCCTTTATTTTGTAAAAATTCTCATGGAAGGCTAATTTTCTTACTTGGCTCGTTGGTTCTAATTCTACAAGTAAGAGATTTGAGGTTTGTTCTTAATAAAAATTCTATTGCTATTCATTCTTCTTCCCTTTCTATACGTTGAAATTAATGTTTGTAATGATAAAATTAAGTGCTTAATTTAATTTTATCTTGCATGATGCAATTATAAAGTTAGGGTTTACTTAATCCTCTAGTTTATAGGTAAAAAGGGGTTATGGGTTTTCCTATAAATTTGGTGATTCCAACTCTTAAAAATTAATTTGGAGACTTCGGGTAATGCTTAATTATCTGAACATGAATTAATTCAAATTCTAGGTGTTATTCTAGTAGAAAATCAAGAGTTTAATGAACACTTACTTGATTGAATACAAACCAAATAAGAATTAAAAATTGCTTTCAGAAAATAATTTTTTGAACCTATGATAATCTCACTTATGAATTGAACTAACGAGTTAATTGATTTTTAATATTATAAATTTATCAAGTTTCATTTTTCATTTACCCAAATATATTATAAATCCCCCATTTTTGCTAAATTTGAATTCAATCAAATTATTTTCCAAGGTCCTTGAGAGATGACCAAGGTTGTGCCTTGTACTGCATTTTTTTTATTTACTTTTATTATATTTTGATCTGAACCCGGCATCGGTTATCACCATGAGAAGAAGATTTGTGCCAAGTCACTATCATAGAGACTTGCATCAAAAACTACAAAGTCTTACTCAAGGTTCCATAAGTATTGAAGATTATTATAAGGAGATGAAAATTTTCATGGTAAGATCTTGAGGAGGATAGAGAAGTCACTATGGGAAGATTTATTAGAGGGTTAAAAAGAGAGATATGTGATGGAGTTAAAAGGTTATGTGGAGATGGAGGAATTTCTTTATAAAGTTGTTCAGGTGGAAAGACAACTCAAAGTTAGGAGCACTCATAAATATGCTTCTAGTTCATCATCAAAGTCTAATTGATCTAAGAAGAAGGTCCTAAACCAAAGGAGGAATCTAAGTGAAAATTAACAATACCTATTTTCAAAGGTAAATCTGAAACTAAATCCTTTACAAGTCAAGTCACGTTTGTTGCTTTAAATGTCAAGATCTAGGGCACATTTCTTCTCATTTCTAAATCAAAGGACCATGATCATTTTTTACAATGAAAAAATAGAGAGTGTAAGCTATAAGGAAGGAGAAATGTCAAAGTTGGAGAATTGTAGTGATGTGGATGTAACAAAACCTATGCATGGAGACATTTTGGTCACTAGACATGCATTGAACATCCAGTCAAAGAATGAAGGAGATTCAGAACAAATGGAACATATCTTTCATACTCTATATCATATGAACAACAAGTTATGTAGTATGTAGTATGATTATAGACAATGACAATTGCACTAACGCTGCTAGTAACTTACTAGTGGAGAAATTAAACTTGCTTACTAAGAAGCATCCTAATCCTTATAGACTGCAATGTATGAATGATTGTGGGGATGTATGGATTAGTAAGCAAGTATTTATGTCCTTTTTTATAGGCACATATAAGGATGCTATGTTGTGTGACATTGTCCCTTGCATACAGATCACTTATTATTAAGATATCATTGGCAATACGATAAGAATGTTACGCATGATAGATTTAAAACTAGATATTATTTTGTAATAGATAATCGAATAATTGTATTGACCTTATGAAGGTCTATTAAGGTTATTCTAACCAAATGAGAATTTCAAAAGAATTTAAAATAAAAAAAAAGAATTAGAAAATCAAGAAAGAGAAAAGAGAGAAGAACTTGAGAATGAAGAAAAAGTCAAAAGTCAAAAGTAAAAAAAGAGTGAGAGTGAAAAGAAATAAAAATCAAAAAATAAAGGAAAAGAAAAGAAAGTTTGTGTATTTTCTTAAAGAAGAGGTTGAGAGTGTTTTGAGAGCAAATAAGAAAGTTCTTGTATCATGTGCAAGGATATTTATTTTACTAATAATTATAACTCCTTTTTTTCTAGTATGGTTAAATCTTTGTTGCTGAAATTTCATGATGTATTTCCTAGAGAATAATAAGAAGCATTGAGCATCAAATTAATTTTATTTCTGGTGCTGCAATACCAAACCGGTCAACTTATAGGACTAGTCCTAAATAGGCTAAGGAAATTCAAAGGCAAGTAGAAGAGTTGATGTAGAAAGGCTATGTGAGGGAAAGTCTTAGCCTGTGTGCGATTCCTGTTATCTTGGTATCAAAGAAGGATAGAGCATGGCTCATGTGCATGGATTGTCAAGCTGTCAACAAGATTACGGAAAGTATCAATATCTTATTTCAAGGTTAAATGATTTACTTGATGAACTATGTGGTTCTTATTTGTTTCTAAAATTGATTTAAAAAGTAGATATTACCAAATTTGTATGAAAGAGGGTGATGAGTGGAAGATTGCTTTTAAAATAAAATATAGGTTATATGAATGGGTTGTCATACTATTTGGTATTTCTAATGCAACAATTACTTTCATGAGATTAATGCATCATATTTTCAAACTTTTATTGGAAAATTTGTTATTTTCTATTTTGGTGATATTTTAATCTAACAAGAAAATGGATGAACACTTAGATCACTTATGTGTTATATGTGCTACTTTACCAACCCATGAATTGCATGTTAATCTTGAGAAGTGCACTTTTTGTATGGAATCAGTTGTATGAGGATTTATTGTAAGTTTTCTAAGAGATAGTGTTGATGAAGAAAAATTCAAGATAATTAGAAAATGACCCATGCCTACAAATGCTAATGAGGTAAGTAGCTTCCATTGTTTAGCAAGTTTTTATAAGAGGTTTGTACAAAATTTTAATTCTATAGTTTCCCCTTTAAATGAACTTGTTAAAAAGAATGTTAATTTTAAATGGATTGAAAAACATGAAAAATCTTTTAACTTGATAAAGGATAAATTAACTAATATCCTATGTTAAGTTTACCTAATTTTGATAAATTTTTTTAGATAAAATCTGATGCCTTTAAAGTGGATATAAGAGCTGTTTTAATGCAGGATTTCAAATCTGTGGCATATTTTAGTGAGAAACTCAATGGAGTGATGCTTAATTATCCAACCTATGATAAGGAGCTCTATGTCTTGGTAAGGACCTTACAAACTTAGAAACATTACCTTTTTCTAAGGGAGTTTGTCATCCATTTTGATCATCCTAGCATGAAGTTTTTGAAGTTCAAAGGTAAGGTCCACAAAAGACTTGCCAAGTGGCTAGAATTTATTAAGATGTTTCCTTATGTTATCAAGTATAAAAAGGGAAAGGAAAACATTGTAGTTAACGTGATGTATTTTCTCGAACACATGTATTCCTTACGATTCTATAAACCAAATTACTTGGATTTGAATTACTAAAAATCATGTATGCTAATGCTACTGAATTTGGATAATTGTGGAAAACATGTTCCTACCATGTTTTTGAAAACTATTTTAGGAAAGATGGATATTTATTTAAGAAAAATAAATTGTGTGTGCCTAAATGTAGTGTAAGGAAAATGCTTATTAGAAAGACTTATGGGGGAGGGTTAATGGGATATTATGGGATTCAAAAAACTTATGATATTTTACATGAATATATACTTTTTGTCCTAATATGAAGCATGATGTTAAACTTATTTGTGAAAAATTTCTTACTTTTTTACAAGTAAAATCTAAGGTAATGCTTCATGGTTTATATAGTCTCTTACCTATTCCTAAATATCTCTAGACTGATATTTCTATGGATATTATACTAGGGCTACCTAGGACTTCAAAATCAAAAGATAGTATTTTTGTGCTTATGGATAGGTTTGGCAAAATGACAATTTTCTTTCCTGTTCTAAAACTAATGATGTCATGATTTATTTTTCAAAGAGATTATGTTTGCATGACTTAATTAAAACTATCGTAAGTGATCGAGATGTTAAATTCCTTAGTTACTTCTTGAGAACCTAATGGAATAAGTTGGACATTAAATTTTTATTCTCTACTATGAAACATCCATAAATAGATGGACAAACTAAGATTTTGAATAGAAATTTAAGCATTTTATTACATACTATAATTCAAAAGAATTTAAAAGTTTGCGAGAATTATTTTCCTCGTGTGGAACTTAATTGTTTGCATGAATTTTTCTTTTTCACCTTTTGAAGTTGTATATGGTTTTAATCCTTTTATCGTCTTTAGATATTTTACCATTGTACTAATGACACTTTTAATTTAGATGGAAACCAAAAGATGAATTTGTACAGAAGTTATATGGCAAAGGTTCGCGATAATATTGAGAAGAAGAATGAAGCTTATGCTCGACAAACAAACAAAGGATGCACCAAGGTGGTCTTTAACCTGGTGATTGGGTATGGGTTCATTTTCAAGAAGAGAGGTTTCAAAATCAAAGAAGTTCCAAACTATATCCTAGAGGAGATGGTTCGTTTCAAGTGATTGAAAGAATCAATGATAATGTATATAAAATCGATCTTTCGAGTAGTTATGGTAATATGAGTCTTAGAGAAGGAGGAAATGATATGAACCTGAGCATCACGTTGAGAAAGAAAGATCATTTAAAATATCCTCCGCAAGGAATAGGAGGTCTTATGACGAGAAATAGGTGTATGGAACAAACACTTCAGGTCTCATAAAGGAAGTTCAAGAAAAGAACCACATTAATCTAAACTCAAATCCAATATGGTTTAATTTATGTAGTTGTATTATTGGAGATTTTAAGCGATAAGGTTTATGATTTGTAATTGATTTAATATAGATTACATTAGATTTGATATTGATTTACAAGTTATTTGCTTTAAATTATTTGCAAATCAAATTAAAATTTTAGATTGATTTGCAATTTAATTAAGATTTTATATTTGTTTTATTTTTTATTATATTTTCTCTCAATTTAGATCAATTAAATTTTCTATATAATAGGACTTAAGAATTCAGTGTAAGATAAGTTTTGATAAATAAAACTACTTTTTTGAAAGTTTTCATCTCCATGTGAGTTAATTGCCTTAGTTCTTGAATAAAAAACTATTCTTTATAATATTAGTTCTTCCTGCAAATCGCAACAAGGATTACATTCCTTTTTTATCAATTCGATGCTCTCAAATAAGTTACGGTTTGCATTAAATTTCTTTTTCTTATTATATTCTAATTTTCAAAACATTCCAATAAAGTATTTTCGCATTCTGATTTAAAATGAATCATATCATAAGATGTCATATTTCTTGTAAAAGATCTTTCAAATTATTTCTCTTACTTGACATTCACATTAATTATAGTTTTTGTTTCTAATCGTTTATTACACTAATATTTTTTATATATAGCTATTTTCTATTAGATTAAAATATATGTATTTTTTATTAATTTTATTTTTTAAATTATTAAAAAAATTATTATATCCTACTAAATAATATCTTAAACATTCAAATCCTTAAATCAAATTTATAATAAAAAAATAGGTTTAAAGTTGCTCAAAATCTTTAATGAACTACTCATTTTTTAAGAGAAAACTCATGATTAAGTGCATGCACGTGATCTCGTATTTTGAATTTCTTTTTTTAAAAAAAAGATGCCGTTTTAACTATATATAAATACATGCAAATCTATTTAAATTTTTATATTAAATGCATAAATTATTTACTCTCAAACATCGAAAAGAAAATTAGATAAAAATGTGATTTGATTCAAACTATTTAATACAAAGATTTTTATGCTAATACACTATATAGTTGTAACATCATAAATATTTTGAAGTTTGTTTATTTAAAATTAAAGTTTTATATCAGTAACTTACATAATAAATGTTAACATATATTATGAAATAAAAACTAATTTTATTTAAATAACTACACTCACTATAAAAAAAATTCTTTTTAGTAGTAATTTTAGAAAATAAATAATGGTAATTTTAACTTTCGTTAAATTTTTTTTCTAACAAATCTATGTTCATAAGAAATTATTTCTGAGAAAATATTTTAATAATTATTCAAATAGTATAATTCTCAAAATTTAATATATTTTATATCGATTAATATATTTTATCAATTTATACAATTATAAAAAATTATTCATCAAAAAAATATACTTTTTTAGTGGCTAAATATACATGTAATATCAAAAACTTTAAAATTTATTCAAAAATGTATTTTATTTAAAGTTTTCATAAAATATTATTAAAAAACAACAACAAATCAATTTATAAAGGAAAGTTTTAAAGACCAATGGTTTCTTTGACTATTCTTCTTGCAAATTTGAAGTTATGCATTAATGAACTGCCATAAATATTTTACCATTTTTAATTAAAATTAAAGTTCGATCTTCAATAAAGTTGGTGTCTTTATCAGCTTTAAATATATGGTTCTTATCAGAGCGAATTTGGATTGTTGATTAAATTGGACAAGTATTATCTCAAAAACATATTAAAGGGCTTTGCTACAATGGTTATGCTATTGATGCTAATTGTTTCAGACATAGCAATAGCTCCTGTAATTGGTCAAATTCGAATATAGAAGAAAACATTGCATGTTCAAAATTATTTGAGTGGAGATACTATTCTCAATCTCCATTGTAAATCGATCGAAGGACAATGATCTTGGGGAACACTTTCTTGATCATGGACAGTTTCAAGAATGGTCCTTTCATGATAATTTTTTTCGTAATACTCTCTTTTGGTGCACCTTGGGATGGAGGTCTGAGCAGCATAGTTTTGAAATTTATAGTACCATTGTCGATCAACCAAAATGCACTTCCAAATGTTGACGAAGTATAAGATCTGATGGAATGTACTTTTATGATCAGTTTACCAACTATTGGGAGAAAAGACATGCATGGTAATACAATTGTCTAAAACTTTGAGCGCATATATATGCTCAACGGAAAAATAAAATAAACTAATAATCATCCTCATACCATGGATGAATTATACATGTAAATCTATCTATCTATTTTTAGTAATAAAAATATTTCCCTTTATTTGATCATAATATTTTTTATTTTTTTATAATTTTAGTTGTTAGCATTCACAATTCAAATTTTAAGATAACGAACTATCTCATTTTTTCTATTTTCACAAATTTTTTTATTTATTTTAAGGATAAAAATGTCAAACAATGAAAATTCTTATTCTAAATTAAATTACTTTTATCTATATTTTTTGAATTTTTTCAAAATGTTTTAAATATAGAATGTGTTTGACAAATTTAATATACTAGTTAAAATTGAAAAGTTAATTAAAGGTTCAAAAGATAAAATTTATAAGTTAGCTGAAAGTTAAAAATGAAAAAGCGGGCTAGAAATTTCAAACTGAAAAAGGTTGAGTAAAATATTTGACAATTAAAAAGTTGAGAATAAAATCAAGAAAAAATCCATTTTCTTGTTCCTTAGTCGCTTCAAATTATCATCAATATGGGTGGTAGTCAAGGGACCTACGAAATGTATTTAATAAGGATAACTTGTACACTAATATAAGAAATAATAAAATAAAAAAACTATGAAAAATATTTTAAATTGAATTTCTTAAAAAAGATTTAGGGATTGGGAATAAATTTGAGATCTTATAAAAGATACACTTACTATATATAGATGCTTGTATACAAACAAAATGGTCTTCGGTTATATTCCCCTTTGAGGTCCTTTATTGGTAAATCATCTTAAATATTATTGCAAAGCCTTGCTAAAACTTGTAGCATATTCTTATCCAAGAATGAAGCAAAGCAACATCGCCCCTCCTCTAAACCTTTATTTGCCAACGCAAAAAATAATATGCACAAACTATTATAGTATATAGAAAAATGTAAGACTGTAAATAAATATATTAAAAAAGAAAAGAAAAAAAAAACGAAGCTTGATATGACAGTTGGAATTGTCCCCTTGACCCAAAGATTACATATCCTAGCCATGAACCATGTTGCAAACGAAGGATGTCTAATTTAGACCCACGCAACAATCCAATCATTTTCTACCATTTTTCGCGTACTTGAGGTAGAAAATAAACTATGTTACCCTCTTCAGTGAAAAGAGAAAAAAATGAATCTTTGCACAAGCATTGCTTATGTAGTATTATCTCATTTCATTTACTTGAAAAAATCAGTAGTTCATAGTAACAAAGCTTGTTGGTAAGAGCAAATGCAGGTCTATTGTCTAAAGATGATCATTAAAAGTTGAATATATAGAGAGAATATTCAAGTGACGTAGTGTATTTGTGTAGAGAAATAAATTCTTATCGCAGAATCATACATATAATAGAAAAATTAAAATATAAAATTATATAACTTTTTATTTTAAATAATTTAAAATCTTAGACAGCTATATAAAATTCAATGGCCAGCAATAGTTCTTAAAACCATCAATGATGCTAGGCAGAAGTATTCCGAAGATTGCAATTAAGAGGCATTATCAATCATACAAAATGAAAACCAAACAAGTATGCCTCCCTCTCCAGAACTTATAAAAATCAGTCTCATATAACAAATTATACAGCAATGAAAACATTTTCTTTTAAATGACAAAAATAGTTGGCCACGAAAACAAAACTCAAGTGAATGCGAAGTCCTACACTGAAAAAAGACTAATTTTTTTTTCTCAATCAAAATCTTTACAGAGGATGCTGCTGAATAATTTAGCATTACAGGTATGGATGGGTTCCTAGAAAATCAAGTGTTTCTTCTATGACTCAAACGGTATTGAACGGGCTTCAACTTAGTCAACCTTTTTGGTAGATTTGGCATCACTCTCCTCTTGAGATGCTTTGGCAGTCTTGGACTCATCAAACTCCAGTAACTGAGTTGAAACAAAGTAAAGGTTATCACGCCTTAGCTAAGCCACATAAACATTGCCTATCTTCGAGTCTTAGCATGTAAAATGACAACCACGTCTCCACTAACTTACAAAGCATTTCATACTAATTGTTACCGAAACTATTAGTCAAGTATATGACAGACCTTTTATAACTGATCATAGCAGACAAGTTACATCTAGAAAACAGCAGTAAACAGAGCCTACGTTCTATATCTATGTATCTTTTTTTCCCTTATGTCCTATCACATTTAAACAATCTGGAATCCTTCGTAAGAAAATTTTATAAAAATGGTAGCATAATAATATAAGCATCAATAAATTGAATTACCTGCTTCAGAAATTGATGTAACTTCAGAGGTAAAAACAACACTTTTTAGTTAAATGTAAGGTCCAGTAAATATTTATTAGATTTAGTGCTTTGGTTCAGCTTATTTTGAGAAAATAATTGCTTATTTTTTCCAGCCTAGTTAGTAACATTTTAAAAAATAAGCGATTATTTTATTCAAAAAAACTAGTCCAAACATGCACTTAATTTTGATCCATCAGATGATGAAAAATGTTTGAAAAGCCTTAGTCACCACAATAATGGGAGATTTTCTTTTGTATTGATCACATGAACCATTTCATGGTGCCACTGGGTCAAGTTAAAGCTCATAGACTCTTTTCAATGGTGTTAAATAATGTTCTAAGAATTTTAAGTTTATCACGCTATCATTGAGCCATTAGGTGCATCTTGTTTAGAAAATTGTTAGAAGCCTTAGTTGTTGCAATAAAGTGGCAATTTATTGTTAAGGATGGGGAAAAGAAATGGTAGCTCAAGTTTAACTCCTGTAAATTATTCAGTTACAGTATGAAACTGACATGTAGCCAAATTAGATGCACAGGAAGGGATGGATTAACATTGGAACAAAAAAAATAAATTAGGAAGTGAAACAAACCTGTTTGACATCAGCATTCCATATGCCATGAGCAGCCAGAAATCCAATTACAGCAGGTACAATATATAAAAGAGCAGGCTGAAACAAGGATAGAAGGAAAGGAAAAGAAATTATTTAATTGAGAAGATCAATAGCAGAAAAACCATAAAATTTTCACATGCTAAACCAGCCATATATTAGAAGAATTTGACAACAGTAAAATCCCGTCCCATCAAAACAAGTCAAGAAAAAAATGAATAAAACGAAACTACAGATCCAATTACCTGAGCAGCTTGAAACCAGTTCATCACAATTATTGTAAGGGCCAAACCAACAGTGTATCCTAAAAATGCACTCTTGAAATACTGGGGCTGTTTTCCTCTAGAAACATCAAATCGCAAGGCCAATGCTACAAAGATACCTGAAGGGGAAACATACATAAAGTGAAAACCAAATTGTTATATGGAAGTTAGTTATTTCCAGCACCACATATGGAAATGGATACTTTATCAACTGACCACAATCATGAGCATGTCTAAGTCCTAAAAGAACAAACATCTTTTATAATACACATTCTGACACACCAAAGAACCCTCCAAAGCCCAGGAGAAAAATTGTTCGTTGCTATAATCTGAGATTATAACCTAATAATAACTGAAATAGACTCCTCCCTCCTCAGCAAAACTTTATGTTGCACCTATCTTTGCCTAATCACTTAAAATTAACATTTAGATTGATTGACACAAACCAGCTGTTCTGCTACAAATAAGCACATCGAAGATGTAGTTGGTAAAAACTTTATATGCAGTTGCCCAAAACATAGTTTTGTGCATGAGTGAAGCACATAGGTTGGAAAACATGAATAGTACTTTTAATAGAAATGAAATAGGAAGTGTCCAGTTCAAACGGTCTCAGCAAGGGTCCATAGTTCAATGTAAGTTTCAGAAGATAATAACTATTTGGTTCTTAATCTTATAATCAATTTGAGCTTATCATGGTAGCATTAGGACATAACATAGTTATTAGTATAAATAAAATATTAGATTAGGTTATTGTACTAAATCACAAGTTATTAGTGATAGATTTAGTTTCTATTGCTATTTTTCTATGTTTTCCTTCTTCCCAAACCCTAAAATGTATAATCCTTTGTTTGGTATCAGAGCCATTGTTGTTAAAATCGCAAGTTTAATCTTAAAAACACAATTATACAATTTTCAACGGACGGCTCGATCTGGGTCACCTGTGAAATCAACATTTTGTGGAATCGTAATGGGATATCATGAAATCGTAGACAAGTTCAGAATCATACATGTTCTCTGTAGTGCGATGCGGATCTGAAATTGGTTCCCAAATTAAAATGTGGATCTGAAATCGGGTTGCTACATATCATGTGGGTTCGAAATTGGGTTTCATCATGACCCAGATTACTAACCCAATTTTTTATACGTTTTTAAACCAGAGCAAGCTGTTACGAACTTATGATTCATGAAAACTGGTTATGATTCATCAAAACATGCCAAATCAAGAATTTGTGCTATAATCTCTTGACATCAAACCTTCTCAGCTTCTCCACTTCTCATCTTTTCTTCCCCTTCCAAAGACCAATCATCAACCTGCCTGCCTTTGTTCCCTGTTCTGCACCTTCCTTTGTTCTCTGTTTTATTGGGGTTGTGTTTTCAGAATTCGGATGAAAAACATGGCTTCTGGGTTCTATTGCTGGTGGTAATAGGGCTGGTGATGAAAAACATGGCTTCAACCTCTGTTTTGCTCTGGTGGCTTTGTTCCCTGTTTTAGCTAAGTTTTGGAAGTTTTGCCTATGAATTTTCAGTTTAAGTTTAGTTAATGACAATTTAGAGGTTTATTTACATTATTTATGTTAATTCTCATGTTAGTAAGATCTGACGATTCAGTTTACAATTGTATGATTTACACCCATTCCGATCCCACTTAAAATCTTGATTTTGACAACCTTGATCAGAGGAGTACCATGACAATCCACTGGACCTCTGTCCATGTCTGCTGAATCAAGTTCCACAGAACTCTGTTGTATCTTCTCCATTATTTATTTCCTCAATGAAACCTTATCTTTCCTCAGTTTTTGATTCACATGTATGCAGTTTGAAACAATAACAAGACAGAAATTAAAAAACCTCAAACCCTAGGCCTTTCATTTTGGGCAGTCAGAAGTGTGCTGCTTTGAGTTTATAGACAGCCATGGTTGGTTGCCCTTGCCAATCAGTTAGCCATGGTCTGCCAACACCAGGAGGGCTGTGGAGGGCCAGGAGAGTTGCTGGGTCATATCTTTGAAGGTTCAGGGTAGCATGTTTGTGTGCATAGCTTGTAAGGATCAGGCTGGGGCTGGCCCTGACCTTTTCAGCACAGATAAGGCTAGACAGCCAGAAGGGGTAGCCAGCAAGATTTTTGGCAAGTTTAGTTGCAGACTATGACTCCTTCTGTTTCGTGTTTCAGGCTAATTTATCAATTCAGTCTTTACTGAGCATGATTCTAGAAAGTTTTGATATTTTTTTCTTCATGGTTTTGAGGTTTTCCAATGAGTATCCTTTATATTGCCTTTGTTCCTTTAATGCTGATTCTTTTGAATTTGATATGATTACTTCTGATGTTTCCAGAGTTGCCTTTTAGGTTTCCAGAGTTGCATTTGAGGTGTCATAAATTGAGTTAATTTGAAGAAATTTGTGCTTTGTTGAAACTTTACCTTCAGAAAATGTGATTTTTGATCTAGCCCAATGATATTGTGTGACTCATATAGTTGACCTCACTTAATGGGATATAACTTATGTTGTTGTTGTATGCATTGTTGTCAAAATCGCAAGTTTGCACAAAACTTCGCACGATTTCGTGACTCTGGTGTACCCAAGCTAGATTGCAATTAAAATCATGATTTCATGGGGTCAGAGAAATCGTCGATCCGGGAAGTGCAATCATGGGGACATGCAGAATCAGACATGTTCATTCAAGTTCAATGTGGATCCACAATCAGGTCATGTCAAAGCACATCTTCCCTAATGCGGGTCGTGCCCAGGTAAACCGGTCACGACCAACCTTGCAGCAATGGGTTCACAAACAGGACCGACCTTTGAAAATGGGTACCCACTCTTGCAGCAAACATGTAACCATGGAACATTGCAGAATCAACCCAAAACATTCCAAGTCACCCATTTGTGTGTTTTCAAAGCACAGCATGTGTTACTGGTCTCGAAAACATGCACACGTTTACTGCATTGTCATCTTCTCTTCCCGAACGTCATCCACTCACCACCTCTACTTATTTATGTCTCACCCAGCCTTCTTTTTCCTTCATTGTGCTCTTCGTTCATTCTTCTTCTCTTTAATCTCGTTTCTGCAGCTGTTACCTTCTCTCCATTCTCTTTTCAGCTGCTGCTACTTTCTTCTGCAACTGTTCTGCTCTGCCTTCTCTGTTCTGTTGTGGTGTTTTCACTTCAGAATTAAAGTAAACAACATGGCTGATGGTGGTTCTACTGCTGGTGGTAATGGGGCTGGTGGAGTTGGTCAGCAAGAAGACAATCAAGCTGCTCATCATCGTTTTTCTTCAATGCTGGAGATTCAAAAATTCATAAAAATGCTGCTGGAATGAGAAGTGATGGGGGATGGAAACATGGTGTTTCTGTAGATGGGGATTCAAAAAAAAATCCAATGTAAGTATCATGAAACGGTGATCACAAGTGGGGTTTATCGATTCAAACATCATTTGGCAGGGACAAAGAAGAATGTTGGAGCCTGCATAGGTGCCCCTGAGGATGTGAAGAAGCAGATGTGGTATTTGTTTGGAGGACTATTTCTATTTTCTTGTGTTTTTTACTTTTGGCTTTGCTTTCCCTATTTTAGCTAAGTTATGGATGTTTTGCTTATAAAAATTATACGATTCAGAGGTATATTCTGATTATCTATGTTAATTTTGCATGTTAGTAGAATCTTACATTTCGTTCTATGAGATACAACTTTTCCCCCTTTTCCAATCCCACATTAAATCTCAATTTTGACAACCTTGGTTGTATGTTGAAAATTTACAGTCGTAACATTTTACATCCCTCTTTCTTGATTTATTTATGGAGGACAAATCTTATCTCTAATTATTCCTATTTCCAACCATAGCCTAGCAGAATCCAATACATAAATACTATGTAGTAAGTATTAAAACATTAATATTAGAACTCATAAATGGATGGTCAACATCAGAGGAAAATACATCAATACATAAACATAAAAGATTCAACCTACCAGGGATAACAATGTCACAATGAAAACAGAAAGACTAAAATTAGGTGAAAACCTTCCAAGTTTCAGATAATGGCAGGTGATATTACCAGTTGCCACAAGAATTTTATATTTAACAAGAGTATGTTTGGGTGAGCAGTAATTTAGGGATGGAAGAGAAAAAGGTGACAAGGAAATATATCTCTTATCCGGGAGTTTAAAAATGTATCTGGCCCCATCTAGTGGGACAAATCTTGGAGTTTAAAACTTTATGGAGGGAAAGGGAATGTGAGGGAAACCAATATTCCTCATTCCCTCTCAAACCAATATTTTGTCCTCATCAAAATTGACGGGTTAGGCGAAGTAGATATGGACCTGTGGGAGGCACGAGTGTCTTAAATTTATGGAATTCATAAGCTTTTTAAACGTGTAGAATGTCATTTACTCATTGTGTTAGAGCATAAAATAAGTAATGAGATCATGAGATGTAAAACATAGAACAAACATAATTTATGTCATTACTAATATGTTATTATTATTCTTGCACAAAATAATATTATGTTCGTACTTGGTCAAGATATTTCATTATTTTTTTACTAATGGTTGTTATAATGCTTTAGTGACATTTGAAATTATAAGTATAGAAAAAAAAAATCATGTTGAATATATACATTTAAAGAAAGGATACAAGTACCATGTCCCAAATGGATACAGATGCTAAATCACGATGGGCTTATTATATCATATATAACAATATAAGAAAACATTTAATAGGACTTTTCTAGAGTTAAATGAAAAAATATATATTGACTACCACTGCTCTTTTTATTTACAAAGGTTGTAAACTTTTAGAGTTGATATAATTTTTAAATATGTAGAAAGTCATCTGATAATATTTTATTAAAGCATAAAATAATAAACTGATTTATTATTATGATTGCACAAAATAACATAGTACTCTCTTATTTGATCATGAGCTTCATTATTTTTTTTAATGTCCATTACTATGTTTATAAATAGTTTGACATTGAAATCATAGAAAAAAAACATGTTAAAGGTATTGGATTTAGAATAAAAAGAAATAAAGTAGGATGTTGTAAATGGATTTACATATTAAATAGGTATAAACTAACTATATCAAAAAAATACTTCATAGAATTTTTCTAAAGCAAAATGCAGAAGATACTAACTACTAATGTTCCCATTGCCAACAGACATATATTACTAGGTTATGTATAATAGGCAACTATTTTGTAAATTGAATATTGGGTTTCATTGATTTAATAATTTTGGAACTCACTCTCTAATGAATTACAAAAATTAATCTCACATGTATTAGAATACTATTAATAATTAATCAAGAGTAATTATTAAAAAATAAGAGTAGGGTGGAGAATCAATCAAATAATTGAAAATAGATTGAGTATAGGGTTAAAATTGAAAGAGAAATGAAATTAAGAGTATTCAATGAATGTTAAAGTACGACAAACTATTCTCATGGGAGTTAGACAGAAATGTTTCTAAGAATGTTAGGTTGACAGTCAAAACCATCATGAAAATACATAAAAAAGAATCCAAAAGAAGTAATCACAACAAATCCAAAAGCATCAGCATTAAAGGAAGGAACAAAGGAAATCCTAAAAGGGATACTATTATTCCCTGGAAAACCTCAAAACCATGAAGAAAAAAATATCAGTGAATGATGACTTCCAGTGGTTTCATAAATTGACACAAACCAGAAGTAATCACAACAAATCTTTCTGACTGGAAAACCTCGTTGGAAAAAAACCATGAAGAAAAGAATATCAGTGAATGATTACCTCCAGTATCATTCACAACAAATTGATACTCATTGTATCCTAAAAAGGATAGCACTTGTTGGAAAACCTCAAAGCCATGAAGTTTGTACATTATAGTAAGTATTTAAACATTATTATTAGAACTGACAAATGAGTGGTCAACATGAGAGGAAAATACATCAATACATTAACATAAAAGATTCAACCTACCAGGGATAACAATGTCACCAAGTCCAAGCATCGAAAATGGCCTTGCAGAATCAGCTGTGGGGAACAAGAGCTGCAAAAAAATTGAAATAATTAATAGTAGAAGAAATTGTATAATATACAGTATTAAACGTCATATGAAGGTGGGGAGAAAAATTATTTCACTAAGTTCTAACCTTTATTGGAGCATCAAATGATTTTGCAACGCTGACCATCACTGGAGTGAAGAAAACCCAGAAAATGTCATAAACAAAGAGTCCAGCCTGCACAACACAAGAAAGAATAGAAAAGATTCAAAGAGCATATAGACAAAAAGAATCATTGAAAAACACAACAGAAACAAACGCCTAATCTTGTTGCAACCAAGACAACTATATCTCCATGGTAAAACATATATCCTTCAGAATTAGAGTACTATTAACTGGAAGGGTTAAAACAAATCAGAAACAGAGAAGGAAGGAGGGAGACAACTCAACAAACTTAAAGTACTTTGATCCAATAAAGAAAAGTTGTTAAAACCAGGTTATCTTAAATAAGAGAATGTCGTGGTATATTTGCAGCCAAAGGATGGGTGATCTAGAGTCTTGACAACAAGATGTTGAAAAAGTTTTAATTAAAACTAAAACAAATAAGCTTTAAGCACCATAACCAAGATTAAAGAAAAAAAATACTTACCAAGAGAATAGCACCAGTCTTGAAAGACCCAAGGGAGAGCATTTCAATTCCCTGTGAATAGTAGATATTGAGTCATTAGGGTCATTTCCCTGCTAACTATTTGAATGTGAGTAGCAAAATATTCATTGACTGACAATCTCAGTTTCTTTCCCAATTCCATTCTCTTAGGAATATGCTTACAATTTACTTAGCCCATATTCTGGTTCAGCTTATACAAGACATTCAAGAGATGATATCCAAAGAATACTAACCATAACAGTTCTAAAAAGGCATCTTTATAAACCAGGAATGTAAAATTCAAACAAATATACGTAGGTTAAAAGTTAATCACCAAACCTGTATACAGAAAGCCAGGCCCAATATATTATTTGCCAGCCAATGCTTCCACAAAGCATACCATGCACAGAAAAAGGTTCCAGGGATTGCAGCAATGATCTGTGACTTCGTAAACTCAATCTCCAAAGCTGTGTAAGAAAGGTGTAATGAAAAACATCATTCTGCATGATAGAAGCAAGTTAATGTCAACTAGATCAAGTGCAAACAGCCAAAAAGGTAAAACGCAAATGCTTTGACACAATAGAAAATCATATCATGATTTAAAAGGGAAAAAATGCTCATTAAGAAATCAATGCTGATGGTCAAGCGATAGACCCCCATTAAGACAAGTGTACAATAGGAGAAATAAAGGCTAACAGAATTAAGGCTGTAATAGATAGTTAGTTAGCTTGCTGTAACAAATAGTTAGCTTGAAAAACTAAGCTTATAAATAAAAGGTAATAAGATAGAGTAAGGGTGTGGATAATGTTGAGAAGAATTATGTAATTGGGGTGCACTGGGTCTCTCAAAAACTCAAAATTAGTTAAGATTACTTGTGAAATTCTTCCCTTACTTGTATTTTAGTTTCACATAGGGGCCGAGGCAGAATCTTAGGGGCTCAACAATAAAGAATCATTCTTTTTTAATATTCTTGGGTACTACTAGTCCCTATCAACTAATCAAAGCTCCTGATCCTGGAAACTTTCTATGGCGCACACAAACATGGGAACCAAATTGGATTATTTGGAACAATGCATGCTGAAATGGAGGAACGGTCAAGAAGATCTTAGGAGAAATGGCTGATAAGTTTGAGATCTTGATGAAGGAGATATAGAACCAATAGAATGGAAGGGATCCTAGGCAGAAAGAGGAAGAGGAAGGTAAAGTGCATTTTTCTACGGATGACGAATCTTGGTCTGCATCTAGACAGCATCATGTTCACAATGATGAATGGAGAAAGACGAACATTCCATTGTTTGATGGGGATGATTCTTGTGGGTGGATGCATAAAATTGAAAGGTATTTCAAATTAAGGGATGCTAGTGATAAAGAAGATGGAGGTTGTTCTAGTAACAATGGAAGGAAGAGTCCTCAATTGGTTTCAATGGTGGGAACTCAAGACCCCACATCTATCATGGAGTGAATTCAAAAAGACAGTAATAAAGAGGTTCCAACCAATAGCTATTTGGTAATCCATTTGGACCCTCAATGCACTTAAAGCAAACAGGATCTGTTGCAAATTAAAGGAAAATATTTGAATCCCTAATGGATCTTTTGAAAGATGCAGATGAAATCTATCTCAAGGAAATTTTTCTTAATGGGTTAAAGGAAGAATTGAAAGCAGAATTGGAGATGAAGAACTTCACATTCCTTGATGAATTGATGCTTAAAGCATAGAGGTTGGCTTGGAAGAAATCAAGCAATGTTCAAGAAAGGAGACCATGAAGGTGGAAGGTTGCTAGGAGGTGCAAGAACCCAAAATTTTCAAAGAATGGCAGATTCTAATGCAAGATTGAAGGGAGCTATTTCTTTTGGGCCAGCAGTGATAGGTGTGGTAGGATCCTCTAATCTTGGGGGGAAGCAAGGAGAAATTAAGGGGAATCGAAATGAAGGGTTCAAGAATTTGACATATTAAGAGATGTTGGAGAAGAAGGCAAAAAGGTTTTGTTTTAGATGTGATGAAAAATTTGAGCCTAGGCATATTTGTAAATTCATACAACTCCAAATTATGTTAATGGATGATGATCAAGAAAATGAAGAAGAGGGGGTTGCTCTGTGTGATAGCAAGAATGAGGAAGATTTATTACAACTCTCTTTGAAATCAATGGTGGAGTTGACTTCAAAGAAAGCCTAGAAATTATGGGGAAAATTTGGAAGTAGAAGGATCTTGCCATGGGAAGGATGATTGGAGTTGCTAAGGAACAAGGCAGGTTGTATTCTTTACAACATACAGGCAGTCAAGGATCGAAGACATTCATCTCCAATCATCAAACAAGCTTTGAATTTGAAATTTGGCTTCACCACAGGCATCTTGGGAATCCTTTTTTTAATGTCATTAAGTCTTTGTTTCCTCACTTATTTACCAAAATGTCTATCGAGTCTTTTCATTGTGATATTTGTCAATTTGCAAAACATCATCGTGTACCTTTTCTTCCTAGTAATAAAAGAAGTCTTGACCCATTTGAATTTGTTCATTCTGATGTATGGGAACCTACTTCTAATATTAATATCTCTGGTACAAAATGGTTTGTGTCCTTCATTGATGATTGCACTAGGATTACATGGATATTTTCGATAAAAGACAAGTCAAGGGTTTTTCAACCGTTTGTGAATTTTCACAATATGGTTCAAACATAGTTTGGTAGAAAGATCAAACAATTGCATTTAGATAATGGGACAGAATATGTGAACAACAATTTCATCAAGTTTCTCAAAGATAAAGGTATTAGTCATGAGCTCATGTGTGGATACTCTCCAACAAAATAAGGATGCTGAAAGGAAAAATTGTCACCTCCTTAAAGTTGCTAAAGCATTACTCTTCGAAATGCCTGTTCCAAAATCCTATTGGAAGGAAGCTATCTTAACTGCCACCTATTTGATAAACAAGTTACTCTCCCATTCACAAGATGGTGTTAGCCCTGTTCGGTTAATGACTATGTTTTTCCCTTCTGTTCCTATTATGACTAGTCTCCAAAGTCAAGTCTTTGGATGTTCTGTCTTTGTCCATGTTCATAGCCCTCACAAGGGAAAATTAGATCCTAGAGCTATCAAGTGTATCTTTATAGGTTATGCCCCTAACAAGAAAGGTTACAAATGTTATCACCCACAAAGTTGTCATGTCTATGTCTCCATGGATGTCACCCACTAAACCAAAGAATTGTGGAAAAACTTATTTACCTATCACATACTAGGCCAGACATTGCTTATGCTATTAGTGTGGTTAGTCAATTTATGCATGATCCCCAAGAAAGACATTTGCAAGAATTAAATAGAATCCTTCAATACTTGAAAACAAATCGAGGGAGAGGACTTCTTTTTAAGAAAGAAGGTGATTTGTCTGGAAGTATATGCAAACGCATATTATTGATAGGAGATCCACCACAGGGTATTGTTTATTTTTAGGTGAAAACTTAATGACTTGGAGGAGTAAAACACAAAATGTTGTTGCAAGGTCAAGTGCAAAGGCTGAATTTAGAGTTTTGGCTCAAGGAGTGTGTGAGTTGTTATAGGCAAAAATCATTCTTGATGACCTCAAAGTAAAGTATACATCTCCTATGCAACTATTTTGTGACAATAAATCTGCTATTAGTTTTGCACATAACCCTGTTCAGCATGATAGAATCAAACATATAGAGATAAACTAACACTTCATTAAAGAGAAATTGAATTGTGGTCTTATAGCTACTTCCGACATCCCTTTTAGACTTCAGTTGGCAGATACATTCACTAAGGGGCTATCCACAGATCAATATCAAGATCTCACTTGCAAGTTAGGAATGATAGATATCCATTCACCAACTTGAGGGGGAGTGTTGTAATTACCATAATTATTGTTGTATTACCATAATCGTAGAAGATTTATTTTATTAAGGACAAATTTGATTAACTATGATTTGTACAGGATTTATTAGATATTATTCTCCAATAATTACATAAACAGATTAGAGACACCGATATATAGATCGTATAACATCTCTGTAAATTGCAATTCAATAATATACAATTACTCATATTCCTTTCTCAAGTAATATGCAAAAGTTTTTGAGCATCTAACAGCGCTATCTCTAGAAAAGGTTCAAGATCATGCCATTTACTTAAAGGAAGGAGCCAACCTAATTTGAGACCATACAAGTACTCCCATACCTAAAAGGATGAGATAGAGAAACTGGTGAAAGAAATGTTGGAAGCAGGACTTATAAGACATAGTATCAACCCTTATGCTAGCCCAATCATACTAGTAAAGAAAAAGGATAGGGGATGGAGGTTTTGTGTTGATTAAAGGACTTTAAACAAGATCACCATAAGAGACAAATTTCTCATCCCGGTGATAGACAAGTTGCTAGAAGAGATTAGAGGAGCTAGATTTTTTCTCTAAGTTGGATCCTAAATTTGGATATCAATAGATTAGGATGAAGGTTTCTGATGAGGAGAAAATAGCTTTTAAAACAAATGAAGGCCACTATGAATTCTTGGTTATGCCTTTTGGCCTTACCAATGCACCATCAACATTTCAAGCACTTGTGAATGAAGTTTTAAGATCATTTTTTTAGGAGAAATGTGTTGGTGTTCTTCGATGACATTCTGATTTACAATCCAAATATTCAATCACATGCCCTTGTTATTGTATTAATTGTTTTGAGAAAGCATCATCTTTATGTCAATCGAAAGAAATCTTACTTTGCAAAACCTAAATTGGAGTATTTGAGACATGTTATTTCAAGGGAAGGAGTCTCTGTTGATCCAAAAAGGATAGAGGTGATGAATTCTTGGCCTGTACCAAAGAATGTCAAAGGTGTGAGAGGGCTCATGGGTCTTACGGGTTACTATCATAGATTTGTAAAAAATTATGCAAAAATAGCCAAACTCTTGACTCAACTATTGAAGAAAGCTAATTTCAATTAGAGCAAGGAGGCACTACTAGCTTTTGAAGAATTACAAACAGCTACGTCTCTTTTACCGACACTAGTTGTACCTGATTTTATCGAGCCTTTCATAATTGAAACAGATGCTTCAAGCACGGGTATAGGGGTTGTCTTGTCCCAGCAAGGTAGGCCGATAGCATTTTTTAGTGAAGCCTTCTCAGAACATGCTCAAAGGAAGTTAGTCTATGAGAGAGAATTAATGGTAGTGGTACTAGCAGTGTACAAGTGGCATCATTACTTGATGGGGACTTGATTTACCACAGTAAATAAGTTTGCAATTTTTGATTGAACAAAAATTATTAAATGAAGAACAATTTAAATTGGCTTCGAAGTTAATTGGGTTTGATTTTGAGATACAATACAAACCTAGATTAGAGAATCCAGCATCAGACACATTATCTCGAAAGATGGCAAGTTAAGGAAGATTTTTCATGACTTAACCTCAAATCCTAATTCACACCCAGGATACAATAAAAAAAAGTGGTCATTTATACTACAAAAATAGGTTGGTTTCGCCCAAGAGTTCCCCATGGATCCCATATTACTAGCAGAATTTCATGCTTCTCCAGTGGGGGGACATTCTGGTTATTTTTGCACATATAGAAGGATAGTTGGGGTACTCGATTGGGAGGAAATGAAATTTGATGTCCAAATATTTGTTTCAAAATGTACTATTTGTCAAAAGAATAAATATGAGGTCTTATCTCCAGCCAACCTATTACAACCCTTACCTTTACGTAACTAGGTATGGTTAGACATTACTATGAATTTCATTTATGGTCTACCAAAGGCTAAAGGTGTTGATTCGATTTTGGATGTTGTAGATGGGCTTAGCAAATATGCACACTTACACTTTATTCGTTTAAGCCATCCCTATATAGCAAAGGATGTAGGTTGCAGCATTCATGAAGGAAATAGTGAGGTTTCATGGTTTTCCTTCATCCATAGTATCTAACCAGGACCAATTATTTTTAAACAGTTTTTGGAAGGAGTTATTTAGAATAGCAGGCACCAAATTGAAGTATAGTATAGCTTACCATCCTCAAACGGATGGCCAAACAGAGGTGATGAACCACGGCTTGGAAGCTTACTTACAATGCCTCACAGGGTCCAAACCAAAGCAATGACCAACATGTTTGGCCTGGGCTGAGTTTTGGTATGATACAAATTATAGTATTGCTACTAGAATGATGCCTTTTAAGGCTTTATATGACAGGGACCTTCCCATCCTCCTCAAGGGGATCACCATACCCTCTTAAGTAGAAGAAGTCAACCAGCTAATGATAGAAAGAGATGTTATCCAAAATTCTGGTTTTGTAAGTTCTTGGGTTAGAGTACCCCTTGTACTCTCATTAACATAATCCTTGTTGCTGATCAATAGAAAGAAAGTGATGCTATTTTGAAAGAGTTGAAAGAAATTTGGCAAAAACACAGGAAGAGAATGCAATAGTAGGCCAACAAACAATGAATAAGAATTGAATTGCATGAAGAAGACTTGGTGTCTTTGAAGTTACAACCTTACTGCCTCAAATCTTTGGCTAGACAAATCAATGAAAAATTGAGTCCACAATTCTATGGGCCCTATAAAGTGCTAGAAAAGATTGGTCAGGTGGCTTATCGTTTGGAGTTTTCAAAACCATATTTTTGAAAACCAAACCGAATCGACCAATGGGACCTATTGAACCAGGTACCAGTTCTCTTTTCAGGCTAATTAAACCACAAAACCGTTTTAGCAAAACATCGATAGTGAATAGATAAAACCGGTCAAAAACTAGTAAGCCGATGCTGAACTGGTAAAAATTGGTCCATATATAAAATAATATTATTTTAATATTTTAAAATAAATAAATAAAATTGTTATATTTTATTTAATTTTGTATGTATAATTTAAATTTAAAAAACTAAAATATATATAATTTTTAATTATATAAAATTATGGTACTAATGTATTTGATTATTATATATACATATTTTTATATTATTTTAATATAATATATATTATAAATATTTTTAAAATGATATTTAATGAATACCAGTTTAATCACGGTTAAACCATTGAACCTTAAACCAATACCTTGACTGATTCAATGATCAGCTCAAGGTTTTAAAAACCTTGGTTAGAACACAGCCGCATGCACCCAATTTTTCACGTTTCATTGCTTAAGAAAACCATTGGAGAACAGGTGACCCCTTAACCATTACCCTAGGTGTTACAGATGGAACTAGAACAAGTACTTGATACAAGGGAAACAAAATCAAAAGACTTAGAAGTCCTCATCCAATGGAGACAACTACCTACATGTGAAAATAGTTGGGAATCTGTAGTAAGGATTCAAGAAATCTTCCCTCAATTCCACCTTGAGGACAAGGTGCAACTCATATAGAGGTATTGATAGACCTCAATAAGACAAGTGTACAATAGGAGAAATAAAGGCTGACAAAATTAAGATTGTAACAGATAGTTAGTTAGCTTGTTGTAACAGATAGTTAGCTCAAAAAAGTAAGCCTATAAGTAAAAGGTAATAGGATAAGGTAAGGGTGTGGATAATGTTAAGAAGAATTCTGTAATTGGATTGCAATGGATCTATCGAAAACTCAAAATTAGTGAGGGTTACTAGTAAAATTCTTCCCTCTGCATTTTAGTTTCACATATGGGCTGGGGTGGAATCTTAGGGGTTCAACACTAAAGAATCATTCTTTTTTAGTATTCTTGGATACCAGTCCCTATCATCAAGCTTCGCATGTTTGGTCAAAAAAGAAAGAAAAGCAAACAATGAATGAGAGATGCCTAGGAACTAGAAGTGAAGCAACATGTGGCATCATTGCAGAGTTAACTCCTCCCCCAATCAGTACACCATGCATTAATAGAATGAAAAGTTTATGCAGCCCATGATGATTATACAAGTCCAATAAGGCATAATTTCCATAATAATAATGTTGTGCAAGTAGTTAAAAATTAAAAACACAAAATCATTCAATTTCCATGATTCAACACACAAAGAAGAATTCAATGCAAACTCATAATATGGAAGGAGAGTACCAGAACATGAAAATGCTATCAATATAAAAGTAAGAATATAGTTACAGCCTATGAAGCACAAATGCACAGTAGGAGACGGCATGCACTTGTATGAATATAAATTAGCAAAAGATATTAATAAACAGTACATGGAATGCTAAAACTTATACAATTAAATCATTGCATGCAATGGCTCTAAACAAAGAACAAGAGAGCAAAAAAGTTCTACAAATCAAGAAATAAAACCAGGAAGGGCGCATAAAATGAACTTAAAATTTTTGTCATCAAATTTAACAGTTGAATATTTTTAGAAATTACCCCTTACATTTAAAGATAGACTAATAGAAAATTTTCTATCCACAAATTAGCTATTTTTCTAATCATACTTAGTAGCTCCTTTAGGACTTTTGCTTGTAAAAAAATTTCGTGTACATGTGGTTGCCACTAATAGAGTCAGTAACTCAACCAGAAAAAGAAAAGAGGACATTAGTGACAAAATTCCCAGGAAGCTATCAACTAATTCACTCTCTTCAGTCAGGTAATAGTATCAATACTATTGGCTATTAGCAAAATTTGTCAGCTAAGAATATCAATATTTCATAGGTACATTTAAAAACCAGTTGCAAGCTAGCAATAATGTACAAAAATATGAGCCAACAACCATAAGTCTGTAATCATTGTCTAACATATGGAAGAAATGTGTAACTTCTAATACTATAGTCATAGGATAGATTATTCATCGAAAGAGTATGGAGGAATAGAGGAAAGCACATGACATACAACGAAAATATGGAAAATGCCAGACTATGACTTCTTCATTCCAATGCTTAGGCAAAAAACGTTTGATAGATGGTAATAATGTTGCTCTGTACAAAGAGGAAGAACAAAGGTGTGATAAAATAGCAAACATGATTCAAAATATATCTATATATGTATCACAAAGGGGAGCAATGGCCCAAAGAAAAGAACATACGACAGAGCAACAATTCCAAGTAAAAAGAAGTAGCCTGTCAACACAGTGTTGACCAAGTCTTTAGATAGAAACTTGAAGAGCAAGAAAAGTGATAACAGCATTGCACTGCCAACAAGGGGAAAACGCATGGCATGTTCATTGGACATGGTCTCCTGCATTATTGCATTATATGCAACACAATTCAGAGAAGTCAGTACCAGACTCTTGAGACTTGAAAAGAGCAACATGAAGAAGAAAATGAGCATTAAAAATACTACTTACAGAAGGCGGAGTTGGTTTGACAGAACGGTAGCATCCCACATACACAGTGAGGCAAGCAGTCAATATAACATTTACATTCGAATCTACTTTCACAACAAGAGGGGCTAAGGTTAAACCTGCCACAAGAGATAACAAGAGGGTGGTTAACAACAAAAGAATTTCGGAACAAAAAATGGGTGCCATTTCCCATTCTCTGATACATCAAAATTAGACTACAAAGAACTCAAAAAGGTACCATTCAAACATCACTCACTTTTAACTTCAGTCATGGAAAGCTCAGACGCACAACAGTACAACCATCTAAACTCCACACCATCTTACATCCTATAGTACCATAATCACTTTTCCACTCACTCAAGCCCACAGCTTATTTTAAACAGTAACATAAGAGAATATAACAACTACATTTCACTAAAACACCCAAAGTGCAATTCAGCCACCTTGCATGTTACAAATGAATTCCACATTAAGCATATATTACACCCCAAATTAATCGCCACCTAAGTTTACTTCTCATTATAAGACAAAATTTAAAAAAAAAAAAAAAAAAAAAAAAAAAAAAAAAAAAAAAAAAAAAAAAAAAAAGCAGAAGGCAAACAAATTATCTATTACTGGAGTAGGAAAGCAAGAGAACATTCACCAAGAAGAACCAAACAATAGAAACTACCTGCTAAGGCCAAATTCGCAATTCTCTCCGTGCTTTTCATCTTTCTAACAAAAATTTTACAAATATGGCCTCCCCCTGCGATCAGAAACAACGCCAATTTCATAAGTCAAAAACTCCTCGTTGATCAGTTCGAAATGAATTTACCGAAGGAGCAAAAAGAAGGATTCAAAAAGACTAACAAATTAATTCTAATTTTCTAGGCAATGAAACCTCCTCTCTGCAAAAGAAAAATGCAGGACCCGTTAGGTGCAACAACACAAGTGTTCCTTGAAAATGCCCACGTTCGTTGCAGATGGGAGAGACTAAGAAAGAAAAAAAGGGATTGTGATTTTTGAATAATTGAATTATTAGGGTTTTAAGTTTTCTATCATATCCAGATTTTTTTTTTCTTTTTTCTTTTTTTGGATGATGTATTATTTATTATATGTAAGTTGCAAAGGCATAGCACGCTGTTGCATTGTTGCAACGATGAATGAAGATTTGGCTGATCTTAAGTGACCAACTTAGGTTGAGGTGTTTGGACGAATAACAAACTCGCCAATTGCCACGTCTGCTATATGAAATTTTACCTACCAAAAAATTGCTCCTCTTACTTTTGCTATTTATCCTTTTTTTTTTTAATAAAACTGTTCTTTCTGTACATAATAAAACTGTTTCGATGTACTGTTTTCTCACGCTTAAATTTTTAATCATCAATTTTGTTAATATGTGTAACATCTAATAAAAATTTATATATAATAATTTTTTATTTAAAACTATACAATAGAATATATTAATAATATTAAACTGTTATAGTTTTAATAAAAAAAATTATTTATTAAATTTTTATTATGTATCTTTAAATATATATTAAAATTTATTCAATTATTTTACTAATATTTTTGACAAAAATAGTTGACTATTTTTTTAACTTTGTTTTCCTTGGTTAGGTATTTGATTTTTAAAAGTTTCACATAAATCTTTTAATTTTTGAACATCAATTAAATAGTTTTTATTAATTTACTTAATTTAATATTTTTTTTAATAGAAAAATCTTTCTCCTCCTTCTTTCTCATCCAGCTTCCTCCATTTCTTTTCCTTTTTATTTTCCTTTCCTCTATTTTCTCTTTTTTTTTTCATAATGATAGTTTAGAATTTCAGATTTAAAATGTGTTTTATGATGGTTGCAAGTTTGGTTTTGTGATGATGTGCTCGCGATGGTTCCTATTTGGGTGATGATGAATCTAATATCATATGGCATGGACTGTTTCAAGAACGGTGGATTCGATGAATGGTAAATTCATAATAGCTCTGTTTTTTATAAGGTAAAATTGGAAGTTAATTTTCAATTTACGGGGAAAATGGTGAAGGTCAATGGTGACACACAGACCTGATGCATGTCAATTTTAAATTTCTTGCAAGATTTGATGAGGCTAAAATAAGTGATTTTGACTGAATTTTCTTATATTGTTTGGCAGTGTTTTAAGAGTTTTCTAAAAAAAAATTATTTACATTAAAATAAACTTAAATAATATATATATATAATCATCTTTTATGGAAATAAAGTAAATACTTTAAAATAAATAATGAAAAAAAGTGTAATAAACATTTTAAAAAACATAATTTACTTAACTAAGACACAAATAAAGATATTTTAAGAAAAACCAACCATGCAAATTAAAAGACAATAGCAAAAATCCAATCACTTAGAACTTTATAAGATGAGGATTGTCACATTGTTGACTTTTTTTTTTCATTTTAAAAGAAATAAAAGATTAATTAGTAAACATTGTCACTCTTATTGAAAATGGAAAAAAAAAACAGTTTAAGCTTAATAACTTAGATAAATTGACTTATTTTTTTATTTTTTTAGTAGATGCAGTATATATTTTTTTCAATTCCAAATAATAAAACAATATTTTTATTATATAAAAAATAAGAAAAAACAAGAAAATTCCACTATAATAGCGGGAGGAATTGAGTTATTTTATTTTTTTACTATTAAAATATGCATTGAAATTTAAAAAAAAAGATGGTTAAATTTTAAAACTATTATTTGATCGAGTCTTAGCATTTTATGAGCAAATTATGTATTTAATGGTAAAAAGTGGAAGAGTTTGCAACACGGGACACGAGCGTATCAGGAAAGTGGCTGCACTAATATCACCTGGTTTTGGCCAAAGTAAGAATGGCGCAACTTGGGGTTCCATTCAAGTTACACTCACGTAAATTCTCTCCCATTCCCTTTCACATTCCCTCCTTCTTCTCCTCTCATTCTCACCCTCACCCTCCCCTTCCCATATTAACCATCAACCAATCTCTCTATCCCAATCTTCCACATCACTCCTTATCCACTATTCATTCCCGCACTCCCACACCATGCAAGGCCAACAAATCAGGTACTACTTCTTCCACCCTCTCCCCTTCTATCAAACACTTTCCGTTTAAGTTGGGTTGGAATAACTAAACTCTCTGCTTGCTTTCTTGCTTTGGCATTTTCTCAAACACCTTGTCGTTTAAGATCACTTAAAATTTAAAAAGTTAAAACTTCGAACGTCCTCTGTTGTTCATCTCACGTCGTTTCGTGCTTCTTGTTTAGATATAATGTCGCAGCTGGAACTCGGAAAACCGGAACCGCAATGGAGGAAACCCGACAAACGTGTCAACGGCATATTTTGGGTCATTCTCCTCAACATTGGCATATTCGTGGCTGACCATTTTTTTCAGGTACCTTTGTTCTTTATTTTCTCTATCTACTAATACGAACCTAAAATCTATTTCTTTTTTACCGTTTTGTCCCCATTTCTGCATGCAAAGTGTTCATTACTTTTGATAGGTACCTAAATAAATGGTATAGGAAAGAAGACATAGAAGAGGAAAGAAAAGAGAAAATAGTAGAGAGAGCAAAAAAAAGAGTATAGGAACAAGAATGGGTATTATACACTAATTCAAATAACAAAGTCCAACTTCCTAATAAAATTAGTTTCTAAAACAATATGTAAGAGTACCTCCCCCAACTACACCCTTATCCTCAAGGAAAACAGAGCTAGTAAATTAAGGTGACATTTGGTTTATGAAAACGTTTCTATTTTTACTTTTATTTACAAATTGGTCATCTTGTTTTTTTTTTCTTTCTATTTTCTAAGTTTTGTATGGAATAAGGAAATAAGAGAATAAAAATAAAAAATATTTTTTTACTGTCTCTTGTACAAAATATCAAAAAAAATAAAAAATAAGATGATATTTTTTAAATAAAAATAAGACTAAAATAAAAATAAAACATTTTTGCAAACCAAAAGCCACCTAAAAGAATTACCTCTGTAATTTGAGCCAGATATAGCTTCTTCTTCCATCTCAAACATGTTTCATTCCTTTTGATATACTCTGCAATATCCTTCAACATCTCCTTTCAATAAAACATTTGTTGCATATGCTGCAAAGTGGTTTTAATCCCAGAGTGGCCACCTTGATGTGAAGATGGTAGCCATTGTAAAATTAAATCTTTCACCTTCCTAAATCTCTGTGATGATTTTGTTGAGTTTAGCCTTCTCAATCACCTTGTTACTCTTTTCTTTATCTGCTGACAATCTCATCTTATCTCCTTCTTTCCATCACTAAATTCAAACAATCCAGTCAATAACCCCAATTTCTCTGCAGCCATTGCATGCCCAAAATCATGTCACAACCTGCCAGAGGAATGGCTATAACATAGGTTCTGAAATTGTGGCCTTGCATCTGTCAACTGATTCCTTTCCATATATAATTTCCTTGCAGCCTTTCCCCATTAGCCACTGTTAAGTACATCGGGTCAACTTACCTCATTACTCCTATCCCTTCCATGCACAACCTTTCATCTACAAAATTGTGTACTGCATATCTATGAGAATAAAAATTCTCTTTCTTTCCAACCAACCTGCAATTCTCATGGTAGGATATTTGGCTTCTCCTTGCAATGCATTACTAGAGATAGCTGGTTCATTAAAAGCATTTTCTTCTAGGGCATCAGTTTCATTTATGTCAACTTCCTTCATCCTTCATCTCCATAAAAAAGAGTTGTGTTTTCTTCTTTTGTGGACATTCATGTCCTGGAGTGAATTTCTGATGACAAAAGTGACACAAGCCTTTGTTTCTATGTTCCTCCACCTCCTTTGGTGTAAATTTCTGTTGAAATCTAAGGGCTGGTTTTACTAGTATACTCTTCTGATTGCTTGCCCCATCATTACTAGTCATTTCTACGTTATTGGTCTCCTTTTCTTGTTTCTTCTCGAGTGGGTCCAGACTGCTTCTGGTACTGTCCATGCTCCATTTATTATTGTTGCTGCTCACCCCAGAACCTTCCTTGTTCTGTGCAACTCAGTGTTCCTTTCTTGCAATTCAGCCAGCTTAGTTGCCTCAAGTAATAATCAAGGTACTAGAAGCTTGACTCTTACCACAATTTCAGGTTTCAAACCAGCCAAATAACAGCTTATTTTCTGTTGTTCATTCTGATCAACGCTGCATATAAGACCATCAAACACTCCTGATATTGTCCCGGCTTGGTTTAATTACATTAGCTCCTCCATTGGATCCTCAAAAATAGACCTAAACTGAATACGCATTGTATTGACCATCAGTTACCATTTCACCCTTCTTGCTGACCCCTGTTGTTACCTTTGAAACCAATTAAAAGCTTGCTCATCAAGTGCGATATTACCCATGGTTCCTTTGTTTGCTTCAAGAGTGCCATCCAATAAGAAGTATCATTTTGAAACAAGTAAATCAAGTTGGAACACGATATTCACCTCCCGGTCCGTCATTCCTGCCTTGTACATGATCCTGATTCATTGCCTCTGTGATATTGATTGATAAACCCTTCACCACTTCTTGAAGTTTGACCAATCGCTGCTTGATGCCCCCAAGATGTCCTTCTGTTGTGTTCTCTACCGATCAACCATGCCCATCAATCTTTCTTCAACCTGGTGAATGGTCGTTTGAGTGCAAGTAGCATCTGCCATGGTCAAGGATTTGCTCTTGATACCAATGGTAGGTACCTGAATAAATGGTAAAGAAGAGAAGAAATAGAAGAGGAGAGAAAAAAAAATAGTATAGAGAACAAGAAAGTAGTAGAGAGCGAGTAAGAATGAGTATTATCACATCATTTCCATTGACTAAACCCTTAATACATTAAATTAGATAACAAACTCCAACTTCCTAATAAAATCAATTGGTTTCTAAAACCATACATATCAACATCATTTCACTTTACCTTTATTTACATTCTTTTATACATGTTGAAAATATGTGATAAATTAATGAGTGCTATGAAAGAAAGAGAGAAAGAAGGGTTAAAAAGAAACTCTTTTTCATTGGATGTTAAAAAGAAAAAGTGACATGACATAGTTTAGGGTTTAAAGTCATGTAAAATTAATTTTAATAAAATTTATCTTAAACTGTTGAATGTAATTGAGATGCATGTTTAAATTAATTTGAATCACATGTTTTTATGAAAACATGTGTTTTTTATTGAAAAGTGTGAAAATTGATTTTGTAACTTTAGAAGAAGCAAGACCATAATGAGGGTTGTTTCAGAAATTTTGTATGATGCATGGTTTTATATAATTTCTGCAAGGTTAATGGCATCAAGGCTTTGTACTTGTACCACAATTGGCCAGCTTGGTACCAATTTGTCACAGCAACATTTTGTCATGCTAATTGGTGAGTATCCTCTCTCATTTCTATTTTGCACAGTTGTGCTATTTTCTTTATAAGATTTACATTGCACACTAAGAAGGAAGGGTTAAGATCCGTTGGCGTCAAGTGTCAAACTTGAACACTTCTATCACTTGATAACGTTTTATAAAATGTGAGATTTATCGATTCAACCTTTGATTTAAAATTTCTTATCAAATAGATTATGTTTATGAAATTTTATATAAAACAAAAATTAATAGATACTTCATCTCATGATTTTATTTTAATGTATAACATGTTATTAAAATATAAATAAATGTCACTTGTTTAATAACATACTTGCAAATGAATTGATACAATTACATGATTTAACGAATGAATTGATAAATCTTGCATTATATGAAAAGTTATTAAATGTCTAAGTTTGATATATGGTATTTACAAATCTTCTAACTTTTATATATATATATATATGTCTTCTGCTTTTTAAGCTTTTATACCTATATTGTCTAGAGATAAGACCAACCATGAGTAAATGGTAGCATTTTATTATTTGTACAAGAATCAATTTTAAACTTCTATTCTCTTTTGATTTATGATTTAGTGTCTTATGTTAATTATACAGCTTTGTCATGTCCTATGACCTTTAAAACATGTCATATCCCCATATCTTTGTCCTTCTATATATATGTTTCGTGTCCTATATCAACTTTCTAGCTGGGAATCCTCTAGTAGAAGACTGGAAGTTCTTTTTATTTTTGTTAACTTTGTTCTTATTATCTCATTTTACAATCTGACTAATTCCTCAATTTGTTCAGGAAGCATCTTTCTAGCAACCTTTTCTTCTTGTACATTTTTGGTAAGGCTGTAACATGATCGCTCTTCTTTCTGGTAAGTGAGTTGTTATGGGATTAGTGCTTGTGAATGTTATTTTGTGGTTTCTGCAACAGGAAAGCTTGTTGAGGAAGAGGAAGGGAACTTTGCTTTGTGGCTTTCTTACATTCTTACTGGTGTTGGGGCAAACCTAGTTTCATGGTTGGTTTTACCAAGAAATACAGTTTCCGTTGGAGCTTCTGGTGCTGTTTTTGGGTTATTCACTATCAGCGTCCTTGTAAAGGTACCTGGAATGTATCGGTTTACAACTGTTCTTCTGAGTTCTTACAGTTTTACTTTAACTCGATGCAGATGTCCTGGGATTGGAGGAAGATTCTTGAAGTTCTTATATTGGGTCAGTTTGTTATAGAGAAGGTGAGCATGAGCAACAAATGATTATAGAATTTATTTTCCAAAACTTGCTTCTTGCCATGATGAAAACTGCAAGACCTTTTATTTTGTTTCTTTTACAGAGATATTGGAATATAATATTATATTGTTACTTTTACTGTGCGTCCAGTATCATGATATGCCATGCTTACGCAAATGTTTCCTACATATTTTGATGTCTTTCATGCTTTTATCATCATTGACTTGGGCTTAATTTGGATAAATTTCTCAACGAGCATTTATAGGAGAAATAAAATAGAAAAGATAAAATAAATCAAATTTCTCTCATAAGTTAAAATCAACTTATGCGTATTAACTTTTGCAAAAGTTAGATGAAAAAACTTCTAAAGAAGTTGGTTTATTAGTAGATTTTTAACTTATTGGAGAAGTTTGATATAATATATATCAAACTTTTTGTTTTCTACTCACAACTATTTATGAAAAAGTTTATCCAAACTGAGTTGTATTCGTTTAAAAAGTTACTGATGCTCATTCTTTGGATTTATTACTTGTCTATGCTCAAACAACTAGTAGTATCAGACTATCAGTGCCCTCCGTAATTGATCTTTCTTTTGAGTGTCAGGTCATGGAAGCTGCCCAAGCTTCAACATCATTATCAGGAACCTTTCGCGGAGGCTACTCATTGCAAAATGTCAATCATATTGCACATCTTTCTGGTGCTCTTGTTGGTGTGCTTTTGGTTTGGCTCCTTAGCAAAGTTCCTTCTGATTCTTCAGACCGATAATTCACGTGTAGCTCAAGAAAACAGGCCAAACTCCAAATGTGCCTTTGCTCAACCAATATTTCTGATTGCAAGTGCCATTTCTGTTTATATAGAGGGTCTAAATAACAAGAATATATCTATTGTAAGAATATTGTCTAGTTCAGAACGCTTACAGGCTTTCTGGTCGAGGAAACCATGGAATTGAGAAGGATACTTTGAAACCCAGTAATTTATTGATATTCTATGGAATTGTATATATCAATGAATAATGTTACATAAATTTTATACTCATAGTTATGCTATTGCATATTTAAAAATAAATAAATAAATGCAATAATCTCATTTAAAGTTCACTAGTGCAATTGCATATAATTAATTTGAATGCAAACAGGCATAACATTACTTATGCCATAGTGAAGGGTACTGGCATGAAACATATGCTGTGTAATAGTTATCGTCCTTCCACATGTAACAAGGCTTAGTCGTCACCCGAAAACTTAGAGCCATAGATCAGAGCTAGCACTACCATTTTATCTTCTGTCATGCGTCTTCAGTTGACCAAAGGAAAAAAATAATCATTTCTTTTTTAATATCCAACAAATAGATAATTATTATAGGACCACACAATTTATAGTTTGATTTTAGCTGTCTTTACATTTTTTTAAAAGGTGAAATTTCAACATAAGGTAAGATATGACTAATTCAGGGTGCATACTTTGCAGTGCAGTTACTGCAAACGTGCATGTGTTTTTTCTAACAGTTTCTATAAATATTCCATCTAACAGCATCAAACATTTATCTATATTCAATTCATTTAATTTCTTGTACATTAAAAGTAGTAAAAGCAATACCTTTTATCAATAGGGTATGACTATGAACCTTGACATATATCTCTACCACCAGCATTGACGATTGTTGATAAAAAATATCTCTACCACCAACATTGATAATTGTTGATCAAAAGCATTTATCATACATTTGACATTGTCATGTCACTAATCCGAAATCCAGTATTGCAATTGTTCACCGGAAACTAAAAATCTATCAATTAATCCAAAAATAACTTCATTTGAACCAAACTTTTTTATGTAAATTTTATTTTTAAGCTCATTGAATGTTATATTTTTTTTAATTTGAATAGGTTTTTTATTTCCATCAAAAGTAATTCCATTCGGTCCTTCAAATATTTTACCTTTGGAATAAATAATAACAATAATTTTACTCATGTTAGAAACATAACTATTTTATAAAAATAAGTCTTTAAATAAAAAAAATTCATTCAACAAAATATTAAAACTTTTCTAAAAATATTAAACTAAAAAAATTAAAATAAAACTAATTAAAAACATATTTAAGCAAACTTCATTAGATAAAAAAGTTAACAAAAAATTAAGTCGAACACTAAAGCCATGAAAAAAAACACAAGCTAAAGAGTAAAATACAACAATGACAATACCTTTTTACAAAAACCAACACATAAAGATGCAAAGCTTCTTGCAGTGGTTTTTTTTTTCAAATGGTTTTGTAAATGAAAAAATGATTTTGTGACAAGTTACGGAACAAATTTATAAATATGAAAGTGGCGTAGAATGGAAATGCAACATAGTTTTTAAATGTCGCCCTTCAAATATGTGACATAACTTGTGTCACATCAGTCAGCCTTGTGTTCCACCATATGACACAAGGTGTGTCACATCATCAGTTACGCTCGCGTCAAGCTTGTGTCGCTCGTTTGATGTGAGACACAAATTGTGTTGCATTTCCATCTTGCAACACATCTTAGGTATGTCGCCCTCCCATTATACGACATATATATGTCGTCTTTTTCAAAATACGCAACATGTACTATTTCAACCCCATATCGGTAAATATTTTTTAAACAAACCTATTATGATATTTATTATTTTAAACAACCCCAAAATGGTCAAAATCTCCCTTTACCATCCTGCAGATTGTAAACAAAGATGACAAGCTAAATTGCACATGATTATAAGACGACTTAATCAAAAACCAATGTAACCACACCAAGAAGATGGAAACTTGGATATACATTGGAAATATGAATAAAAGGCTGGCAAGCAACAAATTCTGGAAGTTACTAAATATCTTCTACTATTGACTCTTGCTTTACTATATACTAATTATAAAATGAATGTCAAGAAAGTATGAGGAAAAGTGATTCATGATTAATTCTATGTTGTATGACTCAAATTATGGTTAAATAAGTAATAAAATCTCATAAAAAAAATGTTTAAACCAGCAACCACAGGTTTTAACTTACCTCATAAACACTTTCTCTATCCATCATGTCCATAAAACCATTAACCAAAGAATTAAATACAATACAATAAGGTTACAACTCTAGTCTCTCCTTTATGAGCACAAGTCGTTGTTATGGTGGCAAAAATAATAACATATGGTGGCAATAGTCATTCTTGAGGTTTTCCTCTCTTGATCTGAGCATTGTACAATTCAACAACTATTTTTATCCAAACAGATAATGCAACTAGGTTGACTACCTAAATTTGTAGCATTAGCATTTTTATTCATGTGATTCATGCAATCAAAATGATACCCCTATCAAATTACATACGAAAACATAATTAATTTTTAACACTGTTAACTTCTCCCAAATTTGATTTAGATTAGATTTAGACATGTTTTATATAACTTAAGCCATAAGGTTTACGATTACACATAATCATATTTTTTTATAAGATATCATAATCACATATTTAGCTTCGGTTGTTAAAACACGTGGAAAATAGTAGGTTTTCTAATCACTACAAGCAAGTTGCAACTTCCAAGAGCAACCAGTAAACGTTAAAAGATACATCGAAAGATCTTCTCCAACATGGTAGTTAACTTTGCATGAGTCTAACTAGCCATCCATTGTGAAAGACAAATCATTGTGAAACAACATACAAAGAATATATCCTCAAAAGTACGTATAATAGCAATAATTTTTCTATCTAACAAAATTTTTAGCTAGTGGAAATAACAAATATAACCATGACGTATAGAGTTATAGAGAAAAGATAAACATTGTTCTTGATGGGACTAGAATTTTAGAAAATAATTATAGCTAGTGCAAAGAACAAATATAACCATAAGTTAATACTCACACTTGATTGAGAGATTGAAGAGAATAATATCACAGTAGAACAGGTTTGAAAAGAATAAAAAGGACATCATGAAGAATATTTTAGAAGAAGAAGAACTTAAAGGGAAGAGCTCATCGTATAAATTGTTTGCCTTCTTACACATATTTCTTAGTTTCATGCTTCTCTTCTTGATCCTAGTACTTTTCTATATGTCCTCATCTTTTGAATCTGTTGTATGATTGTGTAAAATATGTATGAAAATTATGTGTCAAGTTATTTACAAGCAAATATATGCATCAGTGTAGAAAATGAGTATTTTAGACTCCTAATATTGATTTTACAAGAATTATGTCAACAATCTTAAAAATGGTTTAAATATCAACTTTTAAGCTAAAAAAATGAGTTTTGTTGCAAACTCTAAAAATTGAAAATATGAAAGAAAGTTTAAAGAATATAAAGCAAAGCACACAAGTGAAAATTTAAAGGTAGACATAGAACTTTGAATCTTCGTATGACTTTACATATTTTTACCCCCCAATCTCTCCTATATTTAATAGTCGAAATCAGTTGCATTAGAAATCTGCCAAATTTTATCTTTCAAAACTGTGATTCTTCTTCAATGTAGTGTATTCCTCTTTTCCAACAACTACTTATTCTATAAATTTAATGTACAAATTAAAATTCTAATAAAAAATATAATAATTTACATTCATTCATAGGACTTGCAATTTAATATAATTAATTATTAACAAATATCAAGTTACAATATAACTATTCATTAAAATCTTAACAAAATTATTTTTTAGCATGATGTGAACCATATTATATATATATATATATATATAAAATAAAATTAATACTAAAAAATTAATATGAGCAGTAATTAAATTGTACAATCTATTAATGATTTAGAAAATTTTAATTAAAAATTTAAGTTAATAAAATATAAAAAAATATATATTTAAATTTAGAAGATAATATATATATATATATACATATACTATTTCAGTAAAATAAATAATCAATCCTTAATAATGAGAAATTTTTTGTTTCAAATTTTATTTAGTAAACATCTTAAAGAAATTCTCTTGATAAAATGATAATTTAAAAAATTACTCAAGTAATTAAAGTTTGAAGTTTAATTTTTTTAAAAAATTTTAATACTTTGAAAATATGTTAATCAAAAGAACTTATAATTTGAAAATTAAACTAAATGAGTTTAGTAAATTTAGTAAAAATATGATAAAGTTTAAATTTAATAAAATCTTATTAATCCTTTAAAATTAATCTACCATTAATCGATTTTTAAAATCCCATCTCAATGTTATTCCTTTAACCATCTTAATTATTATTTTAAATTCTTTTCTTATACTCTTACTTTGCCAACTGTTTTTTAAAAATCAATTTAAGTTTTATAGAAATATTGAGTTTTATTTTTAATACTTGACTTATCTTTTAGTTCCTTAGACGTAAAGTACATGCACATAAACCAGTTTTAACAAAAATTTCTATCAGATTTATTCTAGGATGAATTTTTCATTCTTAAAACATAACCTAAGTTTTCTTATTTTTTCATTTCCAACATATTTTTAAGACAAATTTAGAATATTATGAAAATTTAACTATTGATTTCACAAAAGCTACTATTTAACTAAACATTATAAGGCTACCATCTAAATTCTTCACCATTTATCATATATGATAATTATTTAGACATGTGAAATTAGCAATTAATTAATGCAATTGAATCAAACATCAAGAAACTAAAATTAAGGACATTAAAAAAATATATAATGACATACTATTAAGGCATATAAACATACAACAACATGATATTAAAATATTAAATTAAAAAATAATTACAAAATATAAAATCGAAAATCGAAAGAGGGATTAGGACATCTTCTATAGTTAATTTAACTTTTCCTTCAAGTAGATCATAGATTTCATCCTTAAAAGGTTGTTGTTGCTATCTTAGTTTCTTGAAATATAATTGATGAATAGATATTTGTACATTTATTTTTATTTTATATTAAGATTAATTGGGTTTTAATTATGTTTAATTTTATTATTTTGAATGAATTTTATGTTATTTGTCTTCATTAGGCTTAAATGATAAAATTGGTTAATTCTCAGATATTCATGCCTCTTGACCTTTGTTCATTGTGTAAGCTATATCTTGAGTTATAAAATTGAGATTGGAGTGATTTTAGAGACATTAGAAAGATGAGATAAAATCTTAAAATAACATAACATGTATGCCAATGTAGTCTAGTCACAACGAATCATAAATTTAATTTGGGTCAAATTATGATTCAGAGTTTCTCCCTAAACAACCTGAGACATGTTCCTGTAAAATTGACATATCTATGGCTACACAAGTTATTTTCAAATGGGATCAATTTCTGCAACTTAAGGACAAAATTTATACAACACGTGTTTAGATGAGAAACCTTAATTACAATGCCAGCATGCTCATAAAAATTCACAAACAGAGGCGTCAGACAAGGATTCATATTTCGTGCATAATTTAAATTCAAACGATAAAGTAAATAAGGAATTTAATTGCAAACCTAAAAGGACAAGGGAGTGAATTCTTAAAGTAACTTTATTCTTCATTTAAAATAATTGATTCAATTTTTATCTTGATTTTAAATTTTAAATTTTAATAGGCAAACTTGGTCTATGAAAAGGGAAACCCTAACATATTGTAAACACACTGAAACTTATTCCAAATTGTCAATAAAGTTTTAAATTTTAAATTTATTATTATTATTATTCTTATTTATTTTATAAAAATTCTCATGGAAGGCTAATTTCTTTAATTGACTCATTGGTTTTAATTTTATAGGTAAAAAATTTAAGGTTTTTTTCTTAATTGAATTTCTGTAGCAATTTCTTCTTCTTCCCTTTTAATACATTGTATTTTTTGTTTGTAATTGTAAAATTGGATACTTAATTTAATTTCATCTTACATTCTGCAATTCTAAAATTATGGTTTTCTTAATTTTCTAATTTTTATGTTAAAATTAAAAGGAGCTATGAGGTTTCCTATAAGATTTGGTGATTTCAATTTTTAAAAATTAATTTGGTAACTTCGGGTGATGCTTAATTATCTGAACATGAATTAATTAAAATTCTTGGTTTTATTCTAGTAGTAAATCATGAGTTTAATTGGAGGTTTCTTGATAGAATTCAAATTGAATAAAAATTATGGATTTCCTATAGGTTTAATGATTTTAGTTCTTTAGAATTGATTTGAAAACTTTAGGTGATACTTAATTATCTAAACATAAATTAATTTGAATTCTAGGTATTATCCTAATAGAAAATTATGAGTTTAATTGGTGTTGTTTGATTGAATTCAAACCAAATAAGAATTAAAATTGTTTTCAAAAATATCTTTTTAAACTTATGATAATCTTGCTTGTAAATTGACCTAGTGAGTTAATCGATTTTTAATATTGTTAATTTTATAATTTTCATTTTTATTTTATTAATAATAAAACACACCCTACCCATTTTTCTAACTTTGAATCCAACCAAATTATTTGTCAAGATCCTTGAGAGATGACTAAAGTTGTGCCTTATACTATATTTTTATTTACTTTTATTTCGTTTTGATCCTACTGTGACATCGATTGTGACCAAAACTTTAATTCTCACAACATGGAATAAATCACCAAAAACTAAATGATCTTTTGTCAATATCAATAAAAAAATTTAATACATACATGGATGAGAAGAAAAAATATAGTGAGAGCTAGCCAAAAATGGTTCTTCCATCTTAGCTCGAAAGGAGAAAAATGAGAGTTTGAAGGATTCATACTTACTAATTGATGAAACAAGGACAAATTCCTAGAAAACCAGTTAGAACTTTAAAATTTTTAGTGAATTTTAATGTTGGAATAAAGAGAGAAGATGGATGGTGTTAGAGCGAGAGATGCAAAATGTTAGAGAGAGATTGTTTGAAAAATTAATGAGAGGCTAAAATGTTGTGTTATGCAAGAAAATAGATGAAAGGAGTGGTTAAAATGAAGTTAGGTAGCTCAAAATAAACAAGGGATCCATAATTTTTTAAAATTGAAATTATAAATAAATATAAAAATTTAAATATTTTAAATAGATATTTTTTTCCATCCTAAAACTATTTTACCATATTCTAAATGGAAAAAGATATTCCTACATACGAAATAGTAATTTTTATCTAAATACATCCAAATGTAAGTTGTTAAATTATTCTTTTATTAAATTTTTTAAGTGTGTAATCTTAGATGTAATGGAATATAAAACATTCTTGGAGTGTCGATTTTTCTAGTGCTCATTCTGAATTTAATGGTTTTAATAAATCCCCTACAACAATTCCTCTTAGGCCAAACTTTGGGGGTTGAAAAGAGGCATGCAAGGATGGGTGTTGGAGATTTAGAAGTATTTTTATCATTTTTCTTATATTTAGGAGCATTTTATGAGTTTTATCAAAAAAATTTAAAAATATTTTTACTATTCTAATATATTACTTTACTTTTTTATTTGTAAAAATAAAATAAATTTTGCTAAAAAACTATCGAAACAAAAAATTTATGCAACATAATTTTTCTAACTTAAAAAGTTGGTTAAAAATTATAAAAATTATTATAAACTAAATAAATATAATCAAAATTAAAATTATTTTTTGATTAATTCCTATACTTAATAACAATAAAATAATATTTATAATTTATCAAAATCAATATAAATGAATGTTATATGAAGATCAATAGAAATATCTGTTAAAAAAATTAATTAAATAGAAAGTCATCCTATATATAAAAATAGAAAAATTGAATAATTGAAAGAAGAATTATATATCAAACTATTGAAAAAATTTAAAAATAAATGACTTATTTTATATTTAATACATAATATAAATTTATAACATAAGAATTCAACCAATTAAAAAAAACATAACTATTATGATTATGAAATACAATAAAAATAATAAAGTCAATTTTATATAAATTATTTCAACCTTTTATCAATAAAGAAATTTTAATAATATATTATAATTATGCATTTGATTCAACTTATTTTATATTTAAAATAAATTATAATCAAAATACTTTTAAGGAAACATAAAAAGTAAGTTTTATATAATTTAAATGAATCAAAACATAGTATTCGTTTTCGGCATTTTTTTTTTTTAAATCCGCGTCAGTGGCAGGCACGAATAATAACAACCCAGCCCAGGCCCAGAAAGCGTAATTCATCAAAGTACAATTTTACACCGTCCCCTTCAAACGCATTTCCCATAATACCACTGGCAATTACAGAAATACCAGACCAAACCTCCCCAATTTTCCATTCATCTTCATCTTCATCTCTGACCGAAACCTCATTCCTTTCTTTTCTTCTTTTCTTTCACTCCTCAATGAATACGACTCCCTCAGAAATGCTAATATAGAGAAAATAAAGAGGCACCATTCTTCTTTCATTTCCAAAAGGATTCATTTTTTCCTTTTTTTTTCCCTTTAAATGCCATACCTAGTTGAATAAACCCTCAGAGAAAAAAGGGTTACGAAATTTCCATGATCAATAAATAGAGGTTGTTGTTTGGAAAAAGCATTCGTCTCTGGATATGCTTAAGTTGTGGAAATGGTACCAGAATTGCTTGGCCGTTCACCCTGTTAAGACACAGGTCATTAGCTCTGGCTTGATTTGGGGCGCTGGTGACATTGCTGCTCAGGCAGTTACCCACTACACTGCCAGGACACGTGCCACAGTGGATGAGGTATTCTCCAAAGTGCCCTTCTCAGATTTCGTTTTTGGGGGAAAATGGAATGTGTTCTATCTTTGCATGCTTTTGGTGAAATGTTGGTTTCGTAGTTTAGTAATGATTTTGTGTTGTGTGTGGCAATTGAAAGTGGGATCAATGTGTGATAACTGAGTGCTTAGCCTCCTGTTAGGTTAAAATGCCTGTGGTTCTCTTGATGTTTTCTGTTGATGGTCTGTTTTCTAGTGCCATTTTGTGGATGTTTATGATTTTTTTTAACGAGATTTTGTGGGATGTATAAACTGGCTGAATTGCTTACTTAAGGTGGGTGTTTTTGAGAGAATAAAGAGAATGGAAGGTTGGTTTTAAATTGCAGTTGTGGTTGTGCTTGCGTTTGGACACTGTTGCGGAGAATTGATGGCAAAATAAAGGCGGTGGTAGAGCGCTGTTTGAAACTCAGAATGATTTTTAATAATGGAATGGAAAGATGCATGCCGATCTTGTGTTTGGTTTTAGATTGCAGTCGTATTTGGTGTTGCATTTTGATTACTGATATCCCGGAAAATTGCTGGAAAATGTTGCCACAACTGCGTTGATGGCCTGCAATGTGAAACTCTAGGGAATAAATGAGTAATAATGGGAAGGAAACATACAGGCCTATTATGTGTATGGTTTTTGGATGAAGGAAAGGAGGGAACTCTAACCGAAAGTCTTGACATTCTCTCATTGACTCCCTAATTTGAAGGGATATAAATTTGGGGTTGGGAATGGCAATAGGTGTCTTGAAGTCCTTCCATTGCCATTTCTTTCCTTTTAAAAACACTCTCAAACACATTTTTTGTAAAATTTGTTGCGCCATTCCTTGTTTGATTAGTTGCCTTTAATTAAAATAAAAACATACTTTTAGTTTTGCACTTTGGGTAGGGAAAAGGAAACTATGTTAATTCTCCTTGAATTTTTTATCAATTGTAAAATTGCATGGAAACATCTGGTTTGTTTGCTCACTGCAGATAGAAAATTTCACTTGTTCATTTCTCTAAAATAGTGAGATGGAAAGGAAATGTAATGGTCCCTGTTTTCTGGTTACAGTAAAGCTGCAAAGGGCCTGTATTTTAGAGTGATGTTGACAACATTGTAGAAATGCTACTGATTTCTCTTTATATAAACTCCTCATTGTGGATAAATCATATGTTGGAACTTTGCTCTTTCTTTCTATGACTTTGGTAAATATGATACTAAATGACAAATACATATTTTGGTGGTAACAATTTAGTTTGCACAGTGTGGTAACAATTTAGTTTGCATAGTATGTGATGTAACAGGTTATTCTTAGTACGCATGACAATCTAATTAGCTTATTTCTCTTGTTTAATGGCAATCAATGTCAGGATGACAATAAAGAATTCAAGATCAACTGGAAACGGGTGTCAACAACCAGCTTGTTTGGGTTAGGATTTGTTGGCCCTGTTGGCCACTTCTGGTAAAAAGCATTACCTTCTATAAATTTTATTGCCCAGTTATTTATTGATGGTGTTATTGTGGAAGGTTTCTTTGCTGAGTCTCAAATCCTGAATCAGTGTTAGTTTCCTGGATGGAATTAAAAGTTCTTTTGGTTACTTCAGAAATCCAGTTGTCATTTTTGTTCTTATTAATATTAAAAAAACATTTTTTAACCCAAAAAATATTATGATGATATTTTTGCTGTCTCATTAGAAGTTATATAGTTTACATGAGATAGCATTCTAATCTCTACAGTTGTGGCTGACTGCTCTGTAAGATGACGAGGGTTGTTTATAAGAGTAGACAATAACCGTTAATGGCAGAACAGATTACTGAGTTTAACCAAAGTTGCAATCAATTTAAAGGACTTCTCTTTCTATTGACTTGCGATCATTTTTCTTTTACCCTACAGATTCTAACGATGTATTTAAATAGAAACTTTGGATACTGATGGAATATTGGGTCAGTACCAACTTAATGCCTGATGTAATAGGAATAAAGTGGTATTGCCCTTTCATCTTCTCAGGGCCAATAGCTTTATTTTGGGCTGTGGATGAATGAGATCTCCACCTGACTAAAAGGGAAGGCTTCAAACTTTGTATGTGTGCTTATCTGTGTAGCATTTTTAGTACCTGATTGATGGTGTTGTAGTGGTATGGGCCCTTCTCATGAGCTAAGGGTTTGGATCTTTAAAGGAGGAGGATTAAATATTGTTGAAGTCTATAAAAACTAATTTGATCATATTTTTAGTTGATGTGGGACATCTTTAAAACAGTGGTGAATCAGAAAAGGAAAGACACGTACATGTGTGGTTTTATATGTTTGCTTTTTCTTCTTTTGTGGGGAGAGGGGCATTAGCAAATGCTATCTAATTTGTAATCAACTCATGAATTCTCCCTGTTCTGCATTGATTATTGTAGGTATGAAGGTTTGGATCGGTTTATAAGATTAAGACTTATGCTTAAACCGAATTCTGTCCGCTTTGTTGCCACTAAAGTTGCCATTGATGGGTTCATCTTTGGACCATTGGATTTACTTGTGTTTTTCACTTACATGGGTTTTTCTACTGGAAAGAGTGTTCCTCAAATAAAAGAAGATGTGAAGAGAGATTTTCTCCCGGCATTTGTTTTAGAAGGGGGCATATGGCCAATTCTTCAGGTTGCGAATTTTCGGTTTATACCTGTAAGGTACCAGCTCCTTTATGTCAACTTCTTCTGCTTATTGGATAGCTGTTTCTTGTCTTGGGTTGAGCAACAACAGGATGCTCCATGGAAACAATGGTTGAAATCGTATCTACCAGTGAAGTAACCGAGTTGTCAAGGTTGAACAGTGCTTTCAAATCTCTATAAATTATTCCAACAGTTGCCAATTGTCGTGGAAGTTCATGTTGAAAACAAGTGACTAGTTTAGATTGCTTGAAAACACCCTCTAGAGTTTCGGAATTGAATTTCTTGAAGTGATGAAATTGCTTTCACATGATATGATTAATGATTTTCATCTTGAATACAAGTTGACACCTTTTTCCATTGAATAAATTGGAAGCTACTTTTGCTTATTATTCTCTAATCATTAGTCATCTGTCTAGCCTAATTTTACCGATATCTTTTATGGTATTTTATAAGTTGTGTTTATCTTTCACTCCATAATTAAAAAAAAAAGTCTTTGGTTGGGTGAAAAAAGTCATGGAATGCTTTTGTCTTTTTTATCTTCTCCCCTTTCATTTTTTTTTTCTTTGCCTTGAGGTTTATTTAATGCTGTGACTTTCAAGGAGGCACTAATTATTTGGTGGTTGCTTTTTTCTTGGATTTTTTCCCTTCCGGGCTGAAAAACAATTGCTCTTTTATAGGCAAATCAAAATATATTTAATAAATGGGTACAAGGAGTGCCCTTAACAGAATACATAGCATGTTTGAGTAAAGATTAATTACTTTTATCTCAGATAAGCTGATCCAAACTTGCAATTGGTTGATTTTTTATTGGGTAATGCAAGACGGAAAATCTTACCATTTTACATTGTATTTGGCTGACAGGAACAAAATCCATGAGATTTATTCCTTCTGCTCTCTTCAAATATACAATTTTCCTTTATAAACTAGTTCAAATATACAATTTTCCTTTATAATTTTCCTTTCTAGCCATTCTTGTTCCATTTTCATTTCATTAATAAAAAACATTCAAACACAATATTAGAATGTAGAAGTTATTTTTCATCTGGTATGATTGCTGTGGTTAAGAGATCTGCTTAAATTGGGCTTTGAATATCCTGTTAAACAATTTCTTAGCACCTATGCCCTCTAGCATGAACCCCACTTGGGCAATTACATGAACCTTCCTGAAACCAATAAAAGGTGTTTGATGAAATATGAAAGTGAAAATGTACTAGCCATTGCCATCTCCAACACATGCAACAATATCATCTCTTCTTCTTAGTTAATCATAATAATAAGGCCAATTTTGGTTTTGGAGGAATGGAAAACGGGAGTAAATTTTCAAGGAAGAATACTTTTAGAAGCACATTCGTGCCGTGCGTCCACTTGTGTATACCTGACGTCACGCTACTTTTTAACCGTGATAATTTTTTTTAAATATAATCATTGAATTGAAATGTATTGAAATTAACGACACTATAGAATGTATGAATATTATTGCTTGTACTTTTAATGGTACAACTTATTTGCATTGCGTAATTTTATTGTTCATAATTGTATACAATCCTTATCCCGACTCATCACTTTTTTCAACTTTATGTAACTTGAAGTAATTATTTTTTCAACGATACAATTTTAATGGGCAAATCGAATAGAAATAGTTCCAACGGAATTGCCCAAGAAATATTTCTCAATAAAGAATGTGGCTTTAGTAGCATTACCTTCTGGGATGATCATTCAGTTAGAGACTCATGGTTTGCAATTGAGAGATAAATGAGAAGTCATGCATGTCACCCACTTCTTCAATGTTGGGCAGAGAGAGACAGCATAGCTATGATTGTCCCGGTTTTTGTTGCGCTACAAGATAAAAAAAAAGGGTATCAGGAAAGAAAACCAGCAATTAAAATCGAATGAAATCTTTCATGTGTGAAGAATGCTAAAACCTAAGACAACATACGAAAAACCCACATCTAAGGATTTCTAGCATGTTTGGATCAACTTTATTAATGAAAATATTCACTTATTTTTTAAAATTCTATTAAAAAATTATAAAAATAAACGATTATTCTTTTAAAATAAATTAAACCAAAATTGGTCACAGCCAGCAAAGATAAATAAGCAGGTTCAGTTACCGTTGAGCACAAGAAAATTTGGAGCTTCATTGTACTTGTAGCATCCCATCTGAGTATAAAGTTTTTGCATAAAGATCCCCATAAAAAACATACAATATTGAGAAATGCATCTCTAATTTCATTGGATGGCCTGATAATGCGAATGAATCAGAGGACAATGAACCCTGTATATGAAATATCCAACATGGTTATGTTACACATACTACAGAATTTAGCTCCATCCTTATTTCAGTTTTGGCATAGAAATGGAAATCTCTGCCTCCTTTCCCTTCCCTTTACCCTTTCCCAAAAAATAAAAAATATAAGAGGATCTTCAAATCACATTGACAGTGAAAATTGCATGGACTGTATCAACTGTACAGAAGCCTTAATTGGACATAATAACCCTCCCACAGTCCCATTTGAGTGTGGTTACATGACATTGTGAACTTTTTATATTCATTTGAGTGTATACTCGCTGCTAACAACACCAGATTGATGGCTGGTGTAAAAGTCAATGAGCTGAATGGAGCCATCATCACATAAGCCATTATGCTAATCCAGCTGATTTCATTTCTTCCATCATTGAATCCACTTTTTCATTCAAGCGTGCTCTTCTATAGCCAGATATCAACAAATCATAAGTTGATTTGTTAAGCACATAGCAACTCTTCTTCAAACATTCCAAGAATATGTCCAGCCTGTCATAAGCTTCCCTTCTGAAGTATGAGCAGATAACCTTTTCAACATCATCTACACTTGTAAATGACAACCCTTGTTTTAGCATTCTACCCACCGCAAACTCCACTTCATCCAATCTATCTAACATGGCATACATCCTCACAATCCCACAGTGGATTCGTGAGAGGACAACAGGAGTAATCACATGGGCTTTTGTCATAGTTTCAAGTAGCTCCTCCATTTTCTCCACTTGCCCTTGTTCTTGATACAATGCTACTAACTTATCAACCATGTTTTCATTAATCTCCCACCCAGCATGCATTACAAACTTGAAAAACTCCTCCGCTTGACCCAAACTTTTTTGCTTACAAATCCCTTTAAGCCTACTTTCCAATATGGATGCATTGGGCACAATTTCAGAATTCATCATTTCTTCGAAAATTCTATCAGCAATCTCAAAGTTCCTGGAATTAACACAGCCCAACATAAGGGACTCAAACATTTGGAGATCGGGACCAAGTCCAGCACTCTTCTTCGCCGAGTACCAAGCTAACATGGCATCAACATTCCCGGACTTGGAAAATGCTGAAATAAAGATATTATAAGTGTGAAAATCAGGTTTATAGCTCTCTGAACTCTCCATGATCTCAAATAAACTAAGTGCAGTAACAACATCATGGGAAGACAAACAAACACTTATAAGTGAATTGAAAACCAGGGAAGTGGGTTTAATTCCATTAGCCTCCATAGAACTAAACACGTGCATTCCCAGTTGCACATTCTTCACCTTTCCACATAGGTAGATGAGTTCAGAGAAGAGATTATGGTCCTTTTCATTTTCTTTCAGCATTTTCTCCAAAATCCATTCCAAAACCTGAACAAATGTGAGAATATTGATAATCATAATCTCTACAGGCAATCCACCAAATATAATTTATCACATAATTGAGAAACTTAAGCCACTCGCACATCTAGACACATACACACACCTCCAGTTGACACCATACATAAGATCAAGATTAAAAGGTTTTAAAAATCACATAATCATTTCAAACAGTAATGTGAATTTTTAAAAACTCATAACTTGTGTTTTAACCTTTACAGTTCATATTAAGATCTAATGTTTAGTGTTTATTCATCTCATTCTCATATAAAATAAACCCTCTCATCTGATACAACTCATACATAATTATACATACATACATATATATATATATACATACATACATACATACATATATATATATATATATATATATATATATATATATATATATATATATATATATATATGATTGTGTAAAAAACAGTATCAAATGTTATCCGATGTCAAATTCATTGAGATGACATTTAAAAAGGGATCAAATTTTTTATTTTTAAAATTCACATTTAATAAGAAAGTTATTAGAGATGTTTATTGGATCCTATTGTATATGTGTACGTCTTAAAAGCAATATTCCTTAATTTTATTTATTTTTAACTGGAGGGTGATTAAAAAATAATCTTGCAGACGGATAATAAATATTTATACCATTTGCAAGACTTTATTCAGATTGAATAACAATCAATTTAATTAAACAAAAACCCAAAAAATTGATGAAATAAAAACAGAGAGAGAGGATTACTAATAGTACCAATCGAGCTTTGTCAGAAGAAGAAGGGGAGAGAGAGGTAACGAGGGCGTTCCAAGAAAGCTGGGAGTTTTGAAGGGATGAGATTTCTTGATCCAGCGTCGTTTTGATGTGTGAATTGGAGACCTGAAGCAATTTGAGGAGAAGGGGATTTGCATTTGAATTTGAATTTGAATTTGAATTGGAATGTGAATGTTTGCTTAAACAGGAACGATGAAGATTTGGCAAGAAGCAAAGGCTTCCTCTGCAACTCTTTCTCACTGTCCATAAAACCCTAACGGCTAACCCCATGTTTTCCATTTGGGTTCAGTTGCAATCAGGAATCCATTTTACCATCACAACTTTTTTTATTTTTTTGAGGAGATACCATCAAAAGTTTATATTAACTAAGCTGCTAATTTTAATATGACTCCCTGAAGCAATGTTGTGGATAAAAAGTCCAGAATTATATTCGTTAATTAAAAAAAATCAAGTAATTGAGATTATTTGTATATGTATAATAAATAAATTATTTTTTATTGGATAGATGTTTGTAAATATAAATTGAATTTTAAAATTAAAAGTTTTATCAATAAATTTGTTAAATCAAAACTTTTGTCATAATAATTGTAATTTTTTATAGTTTAATTTTGATCTTACTAACATTTTAACTTTTAACTTATTAATTTATTTAGTTTTTTGTAAATTAATTTTTTATTTAATTTTTTTTCACTAGTTCATAACTTTTATTAAATATTATAAATTAATCTTATATTATTTGTAAAAAAATTTATATTATTTTAAATAAATAAATAAACTATGATCTTTAAAAATATAAAACTAATTTACATTATATTAAAAATTATGAATAAATTTATAAGAACTAAATAAGTTAAGGATTACAATACAAATAAATTTATTTATTTTTTATTAATTTTAATAATATTTTATAAAATAAAATTTATTATCCAATCATTTTATTTTTTATAATATATATATATATAGAGGAAAGAACAAATTACTTTATAAGTTGTTTTAGTTAGAATTATTCAACTTAATAACTTTTATAAATAATTAAATTTTATCAATCTAATCGTTAAATTAATCAATTATATTATATAGATTATCCTAACAAAATTTAAAAATGATTTGATATTTCAAAAAATAAATTCAAATTAATGAATAATGTATTTCTTATAATATTTATTAAATATAAACCATTTGATTGATACAAGTTTCAAATTTCATGGCTATCCTGAATAGCATTGAAGAGCAAATCTCTAAGATTAAGACTTTCTAGAATAACTTTTTTGTTGATGCTAGATTTGATGTTTAGCCAAATACATTTAGCTTTTTCCTTTTTTTTTGTTAGTAGTGTTTAAATGAATAATTGATACAAATGTCATCGACCATAGGACTTGTGGTCATTACAAATTTATCTATTTATTTTTTTATGACTCTAAGCTAGGCATTATTAATGCTAATTGTGTTTTGTCTCCTATTTTTTTTTTTTTTGTATTTGTACTATATCAATATCCCCTTCATTATCTACTTCTCCTTTATATCTCCTTTCTAAACTGTAATCTTCTCTTTATTGGTCAACTTAGAAAATTTCATGATTGTGTTTCCTTATTCTTTCCTTCTCATTGTTTTTTTTAGAATGTACACACCAAGGAGAAGATTGGTAGTGGTAAGAAAAATATAAGATTGTGTTATTTAGAAAAATACTCTCAATAGAAAAATAGAATGCATCAACTTATTTAAGCAACCTAACTGGATCAAAATAAGAATGAGATTTGACTATGACATAAACGTTTGGGACATCCTTCCTTTAGTTATCATCTAAAGTTATTTTCATCTTTATTTTATCATTTTGATTTCTTTGATTTCAATCATGAAAATTGTATTATGATCAAAAGTCATTGTATTACCTTCCCTTTAAATAATACCAAGATTGATACTTTTTTTTTCCTTATTCAATTTGATGTTTATGGCCTTGCCCCTTGTCCAGACATTATGGTATGGCCTGATTTGTCATATTTATTGATGATTGCACACATGATTTGATTATATTTATTTAAAAAGTTAACTAGTAAATTAGTCTTTCACTTTTATGTACGTATTACAAATTCATTCTTAAATTTTAAAAATAATGTAAATTAATCTCCCACTTTTAAAAACCTTGCAAATTAGCCTTTTTACTTACTTAAAATAATACAAATTAGTTCCTCTACAAGGATGAATTTGTAAGCATTTTAAAAGTGAGGGACTAATTTATATTATTAAATATCAAGGATGAATTTGCAATGTTTGCATAAAGTGGAAGACTAATTTGTTAGTTAAATCTTTATTGAAACATAAAAGTGATGTGCGTAGCATTTTCTAACTATTTCTTAAAATGATTATCATCTAATTCAACACTTTTATAAAGGTTGTTAGAATAAATAATGGAGGTGTTAAAACAAGTAATGTGGGATATTTTAAGAAAGAATTGAAATATTTTTTGAACTCAAATGACATTCTCCATCAAATATCATGTCCTAATTCTTCCCCCTTAACAAAATGAAGTTACAAAGAGAAAGAATATACACATATTAGAAATTACTAGATCCTTATTCATTGGGGCAATGTTCCATCTTATCTTTGGGGAGATTCACTTAGCTCTACTATCTACCTAATTAATTATGTTCCATCTAGCACCTTGAAATTTAGGAAACCTTTAGATATCCTTGTAAATCACCCTTCTCTTCCTTCTATTGTTCACCTACCTCCTTGTGCCTTTGGTTATGCAGTAAATGTTCATCTTTATCAACATCAATGTAAAAAACTTGAACCTTAAGTTATGAAGTATATGTTTGTTGGGTATGACATAACTTAGAAAGGTTTCATGTACATCGTCCTTCTACAAAGAAATTTTTTGTTTTTATGGATGTTTCCTTGTAGGGACTTGAATTATTCTACGCCATTAAATCCATCAGTACTCTATTCATATCTAATAGGTTTGACAAAAACATTGGTTGATAGTACAATTTATAATGCTTGAAACTCATTAATCCAATTTGAAACTCTAGGTAACTTTCAAGAGATAACATATGATCACGCCGCCAATTCTAGTATCCATAAAGTTGTTGACTCATATAACTCTATTCTTGTAGAAACATCATATGACTCTTATTATTTTAATCTTATAGAAGCTTCATATCATCTTACTCCTAGACCATCCCCAAATAGATATGAATATGACATTAAATTAAAAGAAAAATAATCATATCTCAACTAATAAGTTGTCCAAGTTAAATACATCTTGTGTATCCTAATTATCTATTATCTCTATTCCTAGTTATTTACAAGAGGATCTATCATATAATAGATGGGACCAAACTATGAGAGAAGAAATGAAAACATTACATAAAAATGAAAGTTGGGAACCGATACCTTTACCAACAGGAAAGCATACCGTTGGATGTAAATGGTTGTTCACTATTAAACACAAAGTTGATGGAACTATTAAAAGATATAAAGCTCAGCTTGTGGCAAAGAGCTACACTTAATCATATAGTGTAGATTATCAAGAGACTTTTTCATCTATTGCAAAACTCAACATTGTGAGATTTCTTTATCTTTGAAACAAATAAAAAAAAAACCTCTATTTTAATATGATGCAAATAATACTTCTCTACATGGAGATTTAGTTAAGGAATTTTATATGGATTCTCTTCCTAGTATTCCATAATACTTAACCAACTATAGTGCATAAATTAAAAAAAGGCGTTAAATGGAATAAAGAAATCATTAAAAGCTTGGTTTGGTAAGTTCACCAAATTTATGAAAAACCTTGGTTATAGACCAAGCAACTCAGACCATACCTTATTTTTGAAACAAGAAAAAAGCAAAAGTATTGTCTTGATAATCTATGTTGATAGTATGATTATGATATGAGACAATCATTATGAGATTTAGCTATTTGCAATAATATTTGGCCTTGGTAAACAACTTGGAAACCTCAAGTACTTTCTTGGAATTGAAGCGACTCAGTCAAAACATGCTATCTTTATCTCATAAAGAAAATACATCCTAGATTTATTATCTAAAATAAGAATGCTTTCATGTAAGTGAGTTGAAAATCTTATTGAATAGAATCACAAGTATTTTTAATGCTCAAATATATCCAGTACTAATAAGGAAAGGTACCAAAGACTTGTAGGAAAATTATCTACCTATCTTATACAAGGTTAGATATTACATATATAGTGAGGGTTGTTAGTCAATTTATGCATGACCTAAGAAAGAATCACATAAATGTAGTTGAAAGAATTCTACAATACTTAAAATCTACAACAAGTAAGGGACTCTTGTTCTCTAATCACTGTCATCTAAATGTAAAAGGATATACTAATGCGGATTGGTTGGAGTCTACCAATGGTAAAAGGTCTACCATAAGTTACTTCATCTTTATTGTTGGTAATATTGTAACTTAGAGAAGCAAAAAATAAAAGTGTAGTAGCTAGATCAAGTGTTGAAGTCGAATCTAGGAGCATTACACTTGGAATTTGTGAATTCGTTTGACTTAGAAACTTGTTGGCAGATCTAGAATGTGAACTAAGGGATGACATGAATCTACACTGTGACAACATCTCAACTATAGAGACCGGAAACAATCTTGTGTTGATATCTTCATTAAGAAAAAGATTGAAGTTGAATCTTATGTCTTGTTAAGTTTAAGCACCAACTGGTACATATTTTTTGTAATGTAGTGCCAAGTAAAGTGTTTTTTAATTTTCATAACAAGTTAGAAATGACTAATATCTACGCACCAACTTGAGGAGAGGTGTTGATATCTAATAATATCTTGATTAGTATAGGTAAAACTAGAATAAATTATTATGTTAGTATGGTATTAATTAAATTGTATATTTATTTTCTATATATATTTTTTTATTTTTTTCTCTTATAATTGTGAAGATATTTTAGTATAGATTGATTATAAATTTATATCTTAACATGAAAAATAGATATTAGAATTATTTTAAAATATTTTTAATAAAAATTTTCTTAAAAACATCTATTTTTAATCCATCTTATTTAATTTAGTGGTAAGAAATTTGAGATTAAAATAGTTTAACATAAGATCCTAAATTCAAACCCTATTATTTTTCATATTGTACACATAAAAAAAATTCATCTTACAATAAATAAAAAAAGTTTTACATAGAACTAATTAAAAAAAATATCATATCCAAAAATTATAAAAAAAAATTAAACATATTCATATAAACTAACCAAACAAAAATACTAATAAATAAATTTTTACTATAATCTTATAAAATAAATATTATTTGTTAATTTTTTTATCAATAATTTCTTTCATTCAAAACTATGAATAAGACTTTTATTTCACACATGCTTAAATGATGAAAAAAATATATATTCTTTTTTTACTTTTTCTCATGTATGTATAAGATTAAATTCTTTATATATAATTTAAAAATAAAAGATTCATTTTAAAAAACAAAATAGAAAGTTATAATCATTAATTAAAAAACAACTGTTGAAATTTATATAATTATTTTTTATACTATACATTAATTGCAATTTTAATCTTAATTTTTTCAATCAATAACAAAATTTATTCATTTGAAAGAAACGTTATAAAATGAGAGAACTTATTTTTCAGGAAAAGAAAATATCTAATTTTTTTAATAAAGCCATATTATTTATCCAGTAATTATTTTTTTTTCTTTTTAAATATATATATTATTTTTAAATAAAATTATTTTTGAGAACCTAAAGTAAAAACTTGGATGATTTCATCCTTGGACCTTTCCGATAGAAATAAAAAGTAAAAAAAAAGTTTTATTTTACTTATAACCATCAATTAAAAACAGATTAAAATCATACTACAAAGTAAATATATGTACAATAAACTTTAAAATTAGTTATATTTTTAATTTTTTAATCAATAATTATTAATCTATTTTATTCTCCGAAATATAATGAGGCAAATCTAAATAAAAATATGTTTCAAGCTCCAACTGTCTTTATGCTCTAATAGCTCCACTTAAGAATGCATGTTAGTGCCTTGAGGCAAAAGCTTATGAGTTTAACATCCTAAAAACGTTAAAAATAATTAAATGTATATAGAAGTATAAATTACAACATAACAACTTGGATATCTCAAGTGATTCAACATTGAAGGCAAGCAACAGCATGAAAATCATGAGTAGTCAATAAAGTGTGTATTTTATATTGCTGAATTGTAGTATATAAGCCGTAAAGTGGTCTATGGAAGAAGATCATTTTTTTTTTTTTGATAAAAACAATATTGAAACTTTTCCTTTTTACCGAAAAAATGTTGGAACTTGAGGAAGGTAGTTTCACTAATGATATTGGGCTCATTCATTGAGTTTGGAGGATATGAGTGGTATGGCATTTCTCTTAATATTTTTTTGTTGGGCCTTACTTTCTGCACCCCCTTTTTTCTTTTTACACCCCCCCAAAATTTTTTGTAAAATTTTTATTCCTACTTTACCCTTACCACCCCCCTCCCTTACCTTGCACCATTTCCGCAAAAAAGATTTCATCTTCCGCAATTTGAACTGAGCTTTGCCGCTTGCGCTTGCCGCTGGCTTGCCGCTGTCGCTTGCACGCTTGCCCGGTACCGTCGTTTCAAGCAAAAAGCTAAACGAAACAACCCAAGGTCAAAGCTTCTACATTCAGGTTAGCACCTCTGAACCTTAAACTCGTTTGCTATTCTCCATTGGATAGGGTAAATGTATGGTTTTAGGCTCTGCGAAGAAGACGACCCGATGCATTCCGCAAACTAGTTTCCGGAATACAACTCATGCATTCCGCAAACTAGTTTGCGGAATGCATCAGTTTTGAAATTAATTTTGTATATTTACCTTTTAAGTTGATTTATTTAGTTAATTTATGTTTTTTAGGGTTTAAGTATTCATTATTTAAGTTTAATTAAAAGGTTTAGGGTTTACAAAAAACATGTTTTATGTTAATTTGTTCATTATGCTAATTTCATTTAAGTTTATAATTTAAGTTACAGTGAGAAAGTGTGGTTAAGTAATTAATGAACTGTATTTAATGAACTGTATTTTATTTGGTGAATTTTAGACATGGCCAGGACTAGAGGTTCACATAGCAGAGGTGGTATTTCGCATACTGAGGATGTACGCGTTCGACCAACCGCTCGTCGCAATCGACGTGTTCTGCAAGCCATTGATGAGGAGCATGTTGATGCTGGAGATATGCATCATGTAGAAGAGACATTCCTGTGGTCCAACTGATGTCTCGTACTTACATCATACAAGGAGCATGTAGCATATTACATATGGACAGACAAAGTGAGTTGTCATCACCAGTATATGTATGTGACATTATATGATTAATTTGTTATTTAATTTATTGTTTTGGTTTGTCTCAATGTTATTTTAGGATCGTCCCGCTCAAGGTGTTGACCCATGGACGAAAGGTCACTCCTATAGATGTTCCTTACATCCAGAGCATCGCATACAAGAAAGGTGGATTGGCCGACTTAGTACTCTGCAGTTTATTCGATACAGCGCATAAAGGCTTATTGTCTCGCTTTTTTGTGGAGAGATGGCATAGAGACACATGCACTTTCCACTGCCGATAGAGAGATGACCATCACACTGGATGATGTGTCATCATTGCGCATCTACCGATCACAGGGGAGCCGTGTTCGTTTCCGCCGATGTCACGAGATTCCGCCGACTTGTCGATTGATCTTCTTGGTGTTTCGTCGAGGCAAACACAGAGACAGATCACACTCGAGGTGCGTATGTCGGTTCTGGTCTTGGTCAGGATGTCCGTGATTTGTGCATTCGAGAGGGTCGCTGGATGCAAACCGCCGTGCTTACCTGCCGCGATTGGTTGGGTGCACTATTTTTGCCGACAAGAGTGGCACCCTTGTGAGCGTGTCATATTTGGAGTCGTTCAGTGGATGTTCACGTCATCTGGAGGTATGTCAGGGGTGCCGTTGCATTGGCATACCTCTACGATCAGCTTAGTGATGCGAGTTGCAACACTAAGTGCCTCGGCGTTATTTGACTTTGTTACAGTAAATGTCACTTATTGTACATCATTTAAGGGTTTTTTCCCGTAGGTTACCAAGTACTTATTTGTTTATAATATAAGTGTAGGCATGGATTGTCGAGCATTTCCCACGGATCGGGGACGGAGCTGAGGGATGACTTTACCCCGCATATGCCCGTGGCGATGCGGTTGAAGATGCTACGCTGCCTGGGATGTGAGACCATATAGGGCGCTCTTGATCGCATACAGTGGATGACATCATTTGGACACCATATGATGAGTTCAGAGGTCATCGACCCTTCGCCGACGTTTGCTGGTATAGAGGTTTGATTAGATGTGGTGATTTGGTCTACCCTCATTCACCTGATAGAGTGCTGCGTCAGTTTGGGCATGTTCAGGGGATCCCCATGCCTACTGTTGATAGCTTGGGTATGGATGGAAGTCCTCAGTCCATTGATGATAGTTTTTTAAACTATGAACTATCATTGGTGGCAGACGAGGTTAGAGGTTCTGTTGCTACCACTCCTGGGCAATGTGTTGTTGCGACATGGAGTGGTTTCACAGATCTCCCACCCATACCTTTTACCCAAAAGAGTCAAAGGGTGAAGGTGAACCCAACATCCGGTCTGGGTCACAGAGGCTAGCCAATCTCAGTGCAAGAAGAAGTTTCACTTTCTACCCGTGTAATCCATTTGTTTATTTGAAAATCATGTTGTAGATGATATTGTTACTAATATAATTTATTTTTCAGGATCGTTTTGATAGAATAGTTGAACTACTAGAAGGCATCATTGCTTCAGGAAGACTCCCGGATGATTCATCAGAAGCAGATATGGCACGCCAGGCTTTGAACATAGCACGTGTTGGAGGTCGTGGTGATGTTCTTACCTACCAGCGGAGGAAGAGGAGTCATCCAAGCAGTTGATGTCATATATTAGGGTTTTATGATTGATCTTTGTATATATCACAGTTTTGAACACTATATGTATTTGATAAATGATGATTTTTATATTGTATATTGCTTTTGTATATAGCTTTTGAACTGATGAAAAACAGGGAAATGATAAGCAGGTTACTGTTCATTTTTAGACTTGTATGATTTTGAACTGATGAAAAACAGGGAAATGATAAGCAGGTTACTGTTCATTTTTAGACTTGTATGATTTTGAACTGATGAAAAACATGGAAATGATAAGCAGGTTACTATCCATGTGATTTGTATGATTTTGAATTCAACAAAAACAGGGAAATGATAAGCAGGGTCTGTTCATATCAAATAATGTCAAGAATCAACATTAGAAAGGATATTACAACTAATCGGCTGTGATGTCTGTTACATTATCAACATTGTTTTTAAATAATGAACTAAATAAATCCATCCGACTAATATATGGCCACTCCCACATCCGAGCATTGTCATCACAATAATTATGCCATTGCAAAGCAGTTGGAGGGACTGGAGCTCCATCTACCATAAAAACCTGCAATGATAATATACATTAGATCAATGTAAATATAAATAACTTTCAAGCAAATAATAATAGACAATTGGATGAATACCCGTACAAAATGACAACCATTAACAAACCGATGCAAATAGTACGATGGTTCATCAATTGTGGGTGGTTCACCTCGAAATATGAAAATGTCATTGATCCGTGAATGGAAATATGAATAAGTATGACATTATACCTAGACGCAATTACATAACCCATATCAGGAATCGTCATCCATTTATCAGGTGAAACCATTTTTTCATTCCCAACAAACAAAGAAGTCCTTAACTGTATGTATCTTTCTTCACTACCAAACAGATTCACATACACATGACGATACTGACCAAGCTCCCGAATTAAATCAAGTCGAACTTGAGCCCAAGACTCTTCACCCTTTCCCAGCAATGCAGCAATTGCACGATATCCACAGTTTCCATCAGCTTCAACATCAACAATGCGTTCAATATAGTTCTCAGAATTCAAACAGAAACAAGTCTAGCATAGGCATAACCTTTTTCTTCTTGTTGTTGCGACGTTTAACATCGATGACAAACGAGGTGATGAACTATCATGGACAATACAACCCATCAACATATTCAAAGAAGGATGGTTCACGCTTGGTTGATCGCTCCATCTCGCAATGCCTTACCTTTGATTGCACCCTTTTGTTCTTACCTTATCGAGGTGGACACATTGAAGTTGTATCGGGAATGCTAACTCATGAAGTTTATTCTTTAGTGTTATCTTTCCACAAACATCAAGCTCGAGAATCGCTTTCGCAAGGCTTCAAATTCTGGTTGCAACGACAAATCACCCCATTGCTCATTCCTTGATCAAGAAATGTCAATATCTTCCAATGACGATGAACTGACTCCAATGGTACAAAATTACCCATCACACTATACCTTGCTAACTCGCATGCACAAGGTAATCCATGTGTACTTCTAAGACTGCACCCACAAGTTATACTGTCAATACCTACAATTTTTACCCGCTCATATTCGTTAGCAATGTGGGCTAAAGCATTATTTGATACAAAGCCCCGTATCTTGGCATAAAACCCTTTGTCAATCTATGCTCAACAATGATCATGCTTCTTTCAAATGACGCCTTTATGTCACTATGTTGCAAGATATCATATTATTCATTGCATCCCAAAGATGAACACAAGTCACCTCTACTATCTTGAAGCAACCTCTTTAACCTTGCATGTGCACTTTCAACCCTGAAAAGGAATAAGATACAAGTCATGAGCCTTTTATATCATACAAAAATCGCTTTTGAAAAATTCATTTTAATAATAAAGATACCTGCTTGTGGGTTGTATTTCCAAGATGCATCACCCTATCAATCCAAAGAACTCACAAATCTTTCCTTGTAAGGATTTAACCAAGTTCTGTTCACATAATCCAAAAAATAGGGAATTTTGAACACTTAGTTTCAATTTAAGAAAACGCTCTTCATATTCAATTTCGCTGACGAATCCATCGAATAACCCATGATCCATTACACAATCCCATTCATCCATCGAGATACTAGTAACTTGCACTTTGACTTCACATTTTTAGAAACATGAAATTGACAAAGCAAGTATGTTGCATGGAAACACCTGCTTCAACAAGATTCATTAAGGCGATATTCTATCTCGTCACAATCACTTGGGGTACTAATTCATCTCGAGAAACAAACCTCTAACTTTTTCTAATGCCCAGAAAATTATCTTCTCGCTCGTATTCCAAATAAGCAAAACCCACAGAAAATGTCAACTCAACTTCGAGGTTACTCCAACAATCTCAAGTAATGGCAACCGATATTTGTTTGTTTTATATGTGGTGTCAATGATCAACACAATATGGAATGCATTCAACAATTTAATGCCATCTGGATGTGTCCAAAAAATATCTCGAACAACATTAGACGTTTCAGTCCTTCTATACCAATACACATATTTGTCACGTTCCATTAATTTCATCAAGTGCTGGAGTTCCGTTCGAGACCCCTTCGATTTTCGATATTTATGGCGAGCATTATAGATCTGCTTGATGTTAGTCACATTATGATCATCATGACCTCTTAATGTCAACAAAATATTCTTCGGCTTAACCATATTCTTTGTCATATCACCTAGTAAAGACTTCTCTTCACCACTTAGTCTACCAAGATTATGCATGACCTTCTAATGTTTCGGCTACATCATGGTTGGAAACCCACATACAACATTAAGCTTCCACCCTTCACCACTTTTTAATGGTCTTCCTCTTAATCTAAAGGACACTCACATTTTCTTGTTCCACTCACCTTCCGCGCTAATTCATTCTTGTATTGTCTATATTTTCCACTTCTTTCACAACCTAATATTAACATTGTTTTCCGTCCAATTCCACCACTGTCAGATCTAATAATAACCACAACAAATCCATGAGCTTTACCCACTGCTCTAGTCCAATTTATTAAATCATCACGTGAAGGAAAAACCTAATTATAACATACAAACAACCAAATATTACTAAATCATAAACAACATAACAATTAAACTTTTCAATCTAAAAAGCATTTACCATATCACAAGAATGCGTCGTATAATCACCATTGTTCTCTATCGAGCCAACTTATTTTCTTCAACACTTAACTTATTCTGAGATAACACAAACCAAAATTAAATCACGCTACACACTTTTATATAAATAAAAAAATAAAAAACAATTTCTCCAAACTAATATTACTACATCATCCTCCTCTAGAGAAATTGGCATGTCCACTTCATCTGAAACATGGTTCGTCGACCTCACCGAATCTTGCATAATTATCTCTGCATAAAAAAAAAAGAACAAAAATATCACATATCACATACCATAAGCATTTAATTTTTCAACCTTTTTATTTAGTTAATTTAATTAACCTTCCGCAAATTAGTTTATGAACATAAAAATTACATTCCGAAATTAATTTACTTTAATACACTTTTGTATTCCGCAAATTAGTTTGCGGAATGTAATTTTTATTATTCCGCAAATTTAGTTTGCGGAACCAAAAAATTACATTCCGTAATAGTTTGCCTAAATGTATTCCGCAAATTAATTTTATGGAATGTAATTTTGTAGAACGCTGCAAATTTAAGACAAAAATTACATTCCGCAAATTAATTTGCGGAATGTAATGTTTTGTCTTCCGTAAACTAATTTGCGGAGAACAAAATTTACATTCTGCAAATTAATTTGCGGAATACATTTATGTATTCCGCAAACTAATTTGCGGAAGGTATTTAACATTCCGCAAACTAATTTGCGGAAGGTAAACTGCAGCGGCTCACCTCGTCTTCTCCGACGCTTCTCCGGCACTTCTCCGACGGATTTCAGCTCACTTCCTCGTCCAACCAAGAACAACAGCTCAACTTACACTCAATTAACAAATTTTCGTTGGAGTTTTATCAATTCAACAAATGGAATGAAGAGGAAAATGAGATTGAAAAATGAAGGAGGAGGTGCAGCTGATAACATATAGTCCAGGGGCAATTTTGACTTTTCACCAACAAGGGGGGTGCAAAAAGAAATTCTGGGGGGTGCAAAAAGCAATGCCCTTTTTTGTTTCTCTTGCTATAGCTCTAATATGTAGCTCTTTGGAAGAAGAACCATTCCTTTTGTTCAACGTTTTACTTCTTGGGCCCACTTAGTACTTTAGGCCCAAACCTTTTTTGTTCTATGTTTTATTTACTAAAAATTAATGAGGCACCATCAATCGGCCCATTTAACTTCGACCCAAAAGAAAATAGGTCCAGTTAAGGGGTGACTTACTTTGTACTCATGACCAAAAAAGGGTGACTTAAATTCTTCGCCTAAGATATATAAATTCTATCTATGTTGAAATTAAAATTTTATTTTAAATAAATTATTTTATAATAATATTAAGATATTTTTAATTTAATGAAATAAAATATTCATTTAATATATAATAGAATATAATAAAATATTAATTTTAATATAATAGAATATTTATCATTAATTATAAAAATATTTATTATTTTCTTTAATTTTTTTTATCAAAACTTAAAATATTTGTATAATGCATAATATCTTGATATGTTTTAAAATTTTATATAATAATAGTTATAAAATAGTATATATGAAAATGTTATGTTCTATTTAATTTTTTTATACTCAATCAAATATTAAATAGGATAATATATATATATATATATATATATATATATATATATATATATATATAATTGAATATAATATTTTGTTCTATTTAAAAAAGCGTCAAATATAAAACAGGACTTATTTTGTAGCTACCAAGCATAATATATAAGATTTTTTTTGTTATATTTTATTTTATTCTACTATATTCTGATTTGTATAGTTATCAAAGGCTACCTTCATCCAACTTCAAACTAAGTCACCGATTCTCTTGAAAACAAAGTTATCCTAAATTTCTTGAATATTATAGTTATTTGATTTGAGCTTGCATATTTACCACCGTACATTAAAAAAAATGTTTGATTTTTTTCGATTAAATTGATTTGAAAAATATTAGACTCAATTATTTCGAATTGAATATCTATCATATTTGCTGTTTTCTAAACTATCCACGATGAATTTTATTATTATTATTATTATTATTATTATTATTATTATTATTATTATTATAAAACTACATAGGAATTTTTACGTTTCGATGAAATTATACATAACATTTTTGCCATATATCTCACATTATCCAATCTATTTTCTTTCTTTATCTTATTTTATTTTTATTATTTTTTTCTAATATTTTTTCATATGATCTTGATAAAAGGAATTTTATTCGCGGGACAAGTTATAAAAATTTTTGCTAACCTTTTTTATTAGCACCATAGTTTTATATTTTTTGTCTTAGGATTAGGTTATGAATAATTTTATTGGGTTAACTTATTCTTATTTTCTATCTGTAACTAACTCCTAAATTATGGAGTTCTAGTGAACCTTATAATATAACTATTTGAATTCTATTTTTCTTTACAAATGATTATCTATTTTCATTATTAATGATTGCATGGTTCTTTATCTAATTATGTTGCTTTATTGTACTTAATCTATTAAAGAGAACTGGTGATATGAATCAATGGGGTGGCTCGATCTTCACGGTGTAGGTTAAACAAGAAAATTACAAAATAATAGGAAATAGATAAAATAAACGGGTTAATGACCTGACACGAGCAAATAGTCAACCAACATTATAAGAAATGTGACTTGCTACTTAGACCTATTGTCTAACCATGAACACGAGATAACCAATCTACACAGCAAGGTTAGCACGAACCAGGGACTTTTATGAACTTGAATCACCAACCTTATAGGGAAGATCGACAAGGCAACGTTTCACAAGAGTAAAGAAAAGATATAATTCTCACCATAAAGAAAAACTTTTATTTAAGTTAATAGAAATTCTAATATTCGATCTCTTTTCACTGTTCATAGAAGAGTTATTTATACTTGTACAATTATTAATATAAGAAAATTAGAACTAAATCCTAATAGAATTCTTCAATCTCTAATATGAGAAAATTATAATTAATCTTAATAGAATCTATTTATAATATGATTCAAATCTTTAATTAAATCTTAACAAATGTTAGTCAAATAATTTAACAAATTCTAACAAATTAAAAACTAAATCTAGTAAAATAAATAAAATATCTTCTTAAATCTTGTAGTCCTTTCGTGGAGATCTTCATGATTTGCATCCATAAAAATCATGATCTTATCTACCTCTTTTTCTTGAAAGTGAATTTACGTGGATTCCAATGACCTCTTTGATCTTTTTTAACCTTCCTCTTTTCAATCAGTCTTCTTTCCGAGTTATGTCTTTTTCTAGGTTGGCTTGATCATGCAAGGTGGTATTCAGGTTCATATCATTCTTCCTTTCTTGAAATAGAATCGTCCTCGACTCTTCATAATTTTCTTTTCCGAGGATAAGTAATATTGGAACTGTATAAGGAATAATATTTTCTCTAACATATTCTTTATCCATCAAATCTTGAACTTGTCTTTGAATTTCTTTAGTCTTTTATGGTTTGGTACAGTATTTTGGATGATTTGGTAATAATGTTCCTAATATAAAGCCAATTTGATCCACACAGCAACGCACCTAGGTTGAAGCATGAACAAGAGCTTTTATGAACTTGAATCACCAACCTTATAGGGAAGATTGACAAGATAACGTTTCACAAGAGTAAAGAAAAGATATAATTCTCACAATAGAGAAAAATCTTTATTTAGGTTAATAGAAATTCTAATATTCGATCTCTTTTTATTGTTCATAGAAGAACTATTTATACTTGTACAATTACTAATACAAGGAAATTATAACTAAATCCTAATAGAATTTCTCAATTTTTAATATGAGAAAATTATGATTAATCCTAATAAAATCTATCTACAATATGATTCAAATCTTTAATTAAATTTTAACAAATCTTAGTCAAATAATCTAACAAATCCTAACAAATGGAAAAATAAATCTAAATCTAGTAAAATAAATAAAGTATCTTCTTAAATCTTGTAGTCCTTTTGTGAAGATCTTCTTGATTTGCATCCATAAAAATCACGATCTTATCTACCTTTTTTTCTTGAAAGTGAATTTACGTGGATTTCAATTACCTCTTTGATCTTTTTTAACCTTTCTCTTTTCAATTAGTCTTCTTTCCGAGTTATGTCTTTTTCTAGGTTAGTTTGATCATGCAAGATGGTATCGAGGTTCATATTAATTGGCCATTCTTATTGATCTCTAAGTTTGTTGGAAAGTAGACGATTGTACCACTTTCTAATTGGAAAAACTATAAGGTAATTGAGTTTAAGAATTTTGGAGGATCAATCAGAATTCTAAGCTTTTAACCAATTATTAACTCAATAAATCTGAATAATTTTATCCTTCTCTTAACTATTTATGTTGCATGATCATTATGATAGTACTTGGAGAAAAAATTATTACTATTGCATGATCTTTAGGTAGTGATAACATTAGGTTGGATGGTTAACAATTAATGTTTAAATCATTCATAAGATAATTTGGGGATAAAATAAGAAAATTTATAAGGATGCAAAGTTCTCCATGCTTATCCATAACTTCGCACCTGTGTTCTTCATTTTTTTTTATTTTCTTTAAACTTACTTTTATATTTTCATTTCTCTATATTGCAAACACAAACCCCATTTTACTGAGTTCAAAAGTTGAAATTTTAACTTATTTTATAGATTGTTAGCATATTCTTTGTGAGATTAATACTGAGAGTCTAAAACACCTCTTTTCTACATTGATGAATATACTTGCCCGTGGATAAAATTTGACATACATTTTTACACTTATGTTTTGTATGCATTGGGATTAAATGAGACCATTCAACCAAAAGAGGATAAAATGATGTAAATAATTAAATAATTAATTAATGATTGAAAATTTAATGATTCTTCTCTCCTTAGAAATAGATCTTAAGAAGTAAAGTGGCTAAATAGTTTAGTCGAATAAAAAAACCTACTTAAGGATAAGAAAAGGACATTTGACTATCGTAATGCTATTGACGAGAAAAATATCAACAAAATCTTTGAGAAAAGAAAAGGTGAAGAGAAACTTAGAAAGGTTGAGTGGTGCATATTTTTCTTGAGAAACTTATCATAAAACATAAAAGATAAGGTCAACTTGGACAATTTTTTTTTTAAAAAAAGTGCATGTTGTCCAAAATTTAAGAACTTTACTTAAGTAAAAATTTTACTAAGAAAGTGAACTTGTGGGTAAATTGTTATTCCCAAGTTATTAAGGTTATGCTCAAGTATGTTTACCTATGTGCAAATTTTCTATATGATCTCTTGAATGAAACAATGACTTGTGTATGAGTATATGGTTCCATGTGTTAAATTTGAATGAATATTTGATGATGGATAAATTGGATGCTATATGTGCATAGGATGTTGATTGAATATTGAGCATGCCTTTTATTATAAAGACTTCAAATGGAACCTAGTAAGTCAAGAGATCACTAAAGAAAATTCTGTGTGAAAACTTAAAGTACATTACTCTTACCATGCTAAGTCATATGGCTTATGCACTTATGGAGATCACAAAAATTTTCATATTAGAAGTCATAGGGCTTTAAGAAATTAAAATGGTGACGACCATCTAAAATGAGCTCATATCCAGAGAAGGTGGAGTATGTGAAAAGTGAAAAGTTATTGCTTGAATAAAATTAATAATGATGTGTCGTATATTAAATTTTTACTAATGGTGAATAGAGAATGATAATGATTATGGTTATGGCCTAAAATAATAGGTAATATCTGTTGTAACCGCAATTACAACGAGACGACGAACTCGCTAAATTTTTGAAAAGAATTTAATTTTGATTGTGGAGCCGCCACCAAATTTTATTTTAAGGGAAAACATTTGGAAAAACCCTAACTTAAAGAAGAAATCTAGGTTTGAGAGTCAGTTACGAGTAAGGAAGGTATTAGGCACCCTACTCGCCCGTTCCAAAAAACGGTACCCTTAAACTGAGTGTGCGATATTTTGAAAACTGTTTGATCCCTTAAAATAGAATAGAAGATAAATAGGTTTATGGAAGATAGCCTGACAGGACTTGATCCTGCTCCTACGTATTCCCTGGTGCAATGAGAAACTCAAGGCTACGTAGTTCTGGTTAAGAGACTTGATCTCTTGGAGGAGAAAAGAGTAATCTTAGGTAAAAATTTTAAAATCAACGTTTATTAGGAAAGCGAGGAATTTGGAAATGAACGTGCTTGCAAAATTCAAATCGTCGTAAGCCGTATTTGAATTTACACGAATTAGAACACAAAGCAGTAGAGAACGCTACTTGCTCGCATTAGAACCCGTTGCACAGTTGAGGAAAATTTAAATCAGGAATTTTTGAAAAAGAGAAAGAATTTTGAAAAACAGACGTGCTTGCATAATCCAAACCGTCGTAAGCCGTGTTTGAATTAGCACGAATTAGAACACGAAGCAGTAGAGAACGCTACTTTCTTGCATTAGAATCCGTTGCACAATTGAGGAGAAATTGAAAATAGAGATGAAGATGAACTCGAAAATCCGAGAAGAGCCAAGAAAATTAAGCGGAATAAAAGCTAGATCTAACCTCCATTGATGTTCCTTATTCAATTGTCTCCAATCCAGCTTAGGTCATAAGGTTCAAAGGTAAGAATTAAGTGTTTTTTTTATTTGATTCAACACATGAAAAATAATACCTTAACAAGGTTAAAAGAACAAGATCTACAAAAGAACTTCAAAGACACAAGAGATTTTGGCGCCAAAATTTGAATTCAAATCTCAGAATTTTTCAAAAAATATTTTTCCAGAGATATAAAAAATTAAAAATGATCAATTGAAATAGATGAATCATAGGAATAAAAAAAATAAGTTTAACAAAAATCAGATCAGAAATGAGCAAGTTATGCACAAATCAAACAAGATACATTCATTTGCGCATCAAGATGAACATGCTTCAGTAATTCGACCATAAAAACTTCATTTCAGATCCAAATTAGAAAAATAATACCATTCCAAAAACTAGAGAGAAAGATGAAGAGAAATAATCAAAAATAACCAAAATCTGAGATCGTTTGACCGATAAAAAATGAAAACAAAAAACAGATACGAAGATGAACTCGAAAATTTGGCGCCAAAATTTGAATGCAAATCTCAGAATTTTTCGAAATTATTTTTTGGTAGATCTGAAAAATTAAAACCAAAAAATTGAAATATATAGATCATAGAAATCAGACAAAACAAATTTGACAAAAATCAGACCAGAAATGAGCAAGGTATGCACAAATCAAACAAGCTAGGTTCATTTGTGCATCAAGACGAACATCCTTCAGTAATTAGGTCATAGAGACTTCATTTCAGATCCAAATTAGACAAATTGTATTATTCCAAAAACTAGAGAGAAAGACAAAGAGAACGCAACAAAAATCATTGAAATCAGATATCATTTGACTGATCAAAAATGAAAATGAAAACAGAGACGAAGATGAACTCGGAAATTCGAGAAGACGCAAGGAAATTAAACGAAATAGAAGTAAGATCTAACCTCCATTGATGTTCTTGAATGCCACTTGATAGCATCTTGGATGGTGATGAATAACTGGTTCCATGGAGGCCAAGGAGGTGCTCAATTGGATGTAGAATTCAAGAGTCTCTTTGGTGCTCTTCTTAGAAAAATCTAAAACCCCCCTTCAATGACTCAAAGTGCTCCTCTCTCTCCCTCCTTAGAAATTCTAAAAATTTTTTAGAAGTGAAGAATCCTCACTTGAACTAAATGAAAGTCCCTATTTATAGATAAAATTTCAAAAAAAGAAAGGAAAAAAAATTCTAGAAGTGAAGAAGCTTCCGCCTTTTGTTTTCTAATTTTTCTCTTTTTTATTTTCTTTATTTTTATTTTTCTTTCATTTTCTTTTTTATTTTCTCTAACTAATTCTTAACCGTCATTAACTAATCCAACTAACTTTCTAACTAAATTCTTAACTAAAAATTTATTTTTCTTTCATTTTCTTTTTTCTTTTTTCTATAACTAATTCTTAACCGTCATTAACTAATGCAACTAACTTTCGAACTAAATTCTTAACTAAAAATTACTTTTCTTTCTTTTTTTATTCTTTTTTTTTGTTATTTTTTGATTTTAGATTAAAAAATAAAAATGATTTATTTTGGGTTTTAAATTTATCCTGACATAATTCACAGTGTTCACAATATCTATGATGTCATGTATGATATTATGAGAAAGTGATCAAAATAATGAATGAAATGTATGTTTACACTAGTTTAAATTTTGTCACTATTAAAATGGATCCACTTCATAAAAATGTTATTTTATAAAACAAGAATTGAATTTTTATGCTTGTCACATTTTTGTAAATAAACTAAAGTGACTGGGTTAAGAATGTTGTCATCATCCCTAAGGTAGAAACCTATTGAGAAACTTAAATTTCACATTCCTTACTCAGCATTCATTTCCCAGAGCACCACCATGCCCTTCATGATGGCAGTAGTTTATATAGAAATCGATAATGTGAACAGAAATTTTAGTGCGTTTAAAAGAGATGCAGAAAGAGCCAAAGAAGGAAAAATGAAAAATGGGTTGCTTGATAAAGTACCAAAGATGGATTAATAGTTATTTCTGTGGTATTTATGTTTTATGACTATTTGTGGATGATTGTAATAACCAAAGGTACTAATGTCTTGGTTCTGTATGAAAGGACTCATTTTGAACCTTATCTATGATTTCCTCTTTATTTCCTAATAATATATACAGTAAGTACTACAATTATAAATGAATATGTAATACTATGGGTATGTGGATGCTAGTTTTCAAACTTAGCTCTAGTGATGATGTTTGAAACATTTATTTATTGTTACATCAATTTATTATGACGAGGATCACATTTTTCAATAAACGATTAAAAAAATTGTACCCTATTTTTATTAAAAGTATTTTATAAAAGAATGAGCATAATAAGACATTTTTAACCTGGTTTGATGAAATCATTAAGAAGGATGACAATTCCTTTGATACATTGAAATGATTGGCAAATGACCATTACTTTGACGTCATATGTTGGAGTAGATATGATATCGATAATTTTTCCTTTTACATAAATTCTCAAAATGATAAAAGTACAATGAAAAATAATAAGGTGATGGTGGTAGTCGAGTCGATGCACTTTTCAACTTCCAAAGATAATCTTACTTTGTAGTCATTAAAGAGATTTGAAATATTGATTACCTTAAGTTTACAGTGCTTGTTTTAAAATATAAATGGGTTGATAATAACAATGTTTTACAAGGTGACAAATTGAAGATAGCTATTGTCAATGACAAAAATAGAATTAATGATATACACGCTATTCAGGATGATCATCATGAAGGGATATGAGAAAACATTGTTACATGAGTACAACAAATTAGTTATTTTTTTTATTGATCATGAATGAATGTTTATTGATATTTATTTTAAAAAAGTTTGTAACTTATTTTATATTAATTGTAGTTTTTAACTTATATTTTTTACATATTTTAATAGACATATGACAAATCGATATCAAAATTCTCTTTCATAGAGTGGGCTATCTAATCTAGACAAAAAAAGAATAGATGAGCCACATGGTTAGAGGAGTTCACCATCAATTAGTGTGATGATCAAAGGGTTCTTGTAGAGTTTGATCAAGCCACTAGGAATTCTTTAGGGAAAACAAAACAAAGTTTAAGAATTATGTGATCTTCCTTAGATGTAACAAAGCTAGTATTCTGAAGAAGGATTGAGATGATATAAGCTTCATGTGAAGGATCAAATTTTGGAAGCCATCATGGTATATCATTTTGAGTCATTAAAGTTATCCATATTTTTATCATTTACTAACTAATTATATCTATTGTACTATGTAGCTTACTTACAACATGCCAAATACTAGCTTGTTGAAGAGGAAATTACTTTTATTTGTGGGTGAACATTGAAAGGGTTTTAAAACAGATCTTACTAGTGTGTGTGTGTGTCTATATATATATATATTATGATGGTCACTAAAGGATGTGTCTCTTTATGAGGAGTATCAATTTCTTGATGATGAGATGTGTCGGAGATTTGGTGAGAATCGGAAGGATCCTGTATTCATTGTATGTATCCTTATTTGTATTTTTATTCGACCTATCTGCTGTCTTTTATTTCTATTTAATTTTGTTGATTATAATAATAGAAATGATAGAAGGCTTAATAAATTTCTCCAAGGAACTACTACCCCCATACATTATCTCGTAGAGGTTATGAGGTTCTTGAGGAAAGATTATTAAGCAAAAGTTAAAATAACATTAACAATCATGTCAAGAAGACCCACTACACTTCTCTACCATCTCCACTCACACAATATGAGAAATGGAAGAGAGAATAACAAAATCCTTCAGGAGAGCATAAATCCAAGTCATCTCGCATTGTTGCTAAGAAGATTGTAAGTAAATCAAACAATTTTTTGAGTAGACTTTAAAAATATACATTAATGATAATGATAATTTATATTTTATAGGATCCTTTTGTTAAACAAAGCTTGCAGGGAACCTTTGATCCTGTTTGATAGGTAGATATTCTTAGTACTGCTATTAGAAAACCAAAGCATATAGAGAATGCACGTTTGCTAGACGAAATTTAGGCATATGACAATACTTTGGATTAATTTTCTCTACACATTGTTCAAAAGAAGGATTGGTGTCAAGAGATGATTTGGAGACCATGAGAGAAGACATGATGTAAGAGCTTAGGAAACAACTTTGAGAGGAGATAAAATAGGAGCTTAAATCTTTGAGACTTCCGAAACACATATAAAATCAGCCTTCTCATTCTCCTAAGTGAGTGAGCATATACGAGAGTTGTGCAGTAAATAAGGAAGATATACCACGAAAGGATTTAGTTACTACTATAGATAATTATTAATTGTATGTTGATGATGTTTTTCTTTTAGTGGCTATTAGGAAACTCTATAACTTGGATTCAATCATACATCATAGGAAAATCAATGATGATAAATTTAGGGTGATGGTTGAATGAGTCAAAGATACAAATGCTTCTGTTCCTATGCTTACGAAGGAGGTTCATATAGTGGGGAAAACCTTAATCATTTCATTTTATGGTTGAAAAAACTTATGCAACAACTTCAATCCAAGGTATTAAATAATTTTATAAATATTTAATTATTTATTTCTTATGTTATATTTGATCTATATATCATTTTTACTAATATTTTCGAAATACTTTTAGGAGATTAATGTTGGTGCTAAAAAAGATGTTCCATCCCAATAAAAAAAACCTGAAATTGATTTTCTTGCACGTTTGTTTAGTGTTGCTATTAGCTTGGGCAACTAGCCTTGCAATTCATTATTAAAATTGATGTCATAGTCAAGCCTAGATCTACCCCCTTCTATGTTACTAAGAAAGATACCTTGGAGCTAGTTGTGGGTATTGATCTCTTATGTGTATCAGTTCTACAATTATGGTTGATGTAAATATCTCTTCTGAACCTTGCCTGAATTAATTAAGTATATCTGATAGTTAGGATTTATTAAAAGTAATACACAAAGAGAGAACTTGGACCTGTATGGATTCATTGACTTGATTCATATCCATAAAACTAGGAACAAACCAACTAACACACATGGTTACATTTAGAGTAGATTAGAGAGTGAAAAGGAATGTTATTTAGCATCTTATTTTCATTCGTAAGTCAAAGTTTTCAAGTTTTACTTAACACTTTAAATTTTATTTATGATTTTGACTAATTCTTATTCAAGTTTTGTGGGGCACATTGGTAATTAATTATTATTTATCCAAAATATAAGAAAAACATAATAAAAATTATTGATGTGTAAGTTGTTTTATTATTTTTGTATTATACTTATTATTTTTATTCTTATATTTTATTTTGTTTTTCTTTTATTATAGAGAAATGAATGTTTGTTTTCTATTACATGGGATGCATTCAACAAATATTAAAAATTCTTCATGGATAATTTAACATGTAAGTAGTTTTTTAAAATATTATTCAATTACTCTTTCACATTTTTTCATTATATCATTCACAAGTTATATTTATACTTTTGTATTTTGTTGTAGTGCCAAAAACAAATTGAGGTACCTGAGTATAGATATTATGTCATGAGACATATGTTTTACATTATCTCAGCATCTATGGTTGATTCACACACCGAGATAATAACAACTATCAAAATTTTATAATTTCAATTCACAACATGATATTTTTCTAATTTTCATATAACATTTTATATATTTAGAAACTCATACCCTTTAACTGAACAAGATATTGATGATGCTAGAAGATGTTGGAGGAAATATATGCTAGAGGTAGTCATTTTGACTTAATATTTTATGTAACTTTTAATTATTTGTTTATAAAAAAATATGTATGATAACTTTGCAATATAATGTATATGATATATTTAGTTTGGATAAATATTCAAACCAATTTTGGTTTGATTGTGTTCTTTGATTGTGTTTTCTGGTTATAAATATGCAGGATGTACAAATATTGATATTATATTCCTGTGGTATGCCTAAATCAATTGAAAGTTGAAAAAAAAATACACTTTGTATATTAGTTATGATCACAACCGAGGTAAAGGGTAACACTTTTTACATCAGTACATTCCTAAATGTAGAAAGTTTTATTTTCTACATCAGTTAATGTTTAAATGTAGAAAGTTCCATTTTCTACATCAATTATGACCACCTTCTACTTTCTACATCGATTTTCCTTTGTTACCGATATGAAAAATCAATTTTCTACATTGGTTATGATTTGAAACCAATGTAGAAAGTACCATTTTTACATTAGTTTAGTTGATAACCGATATAGAAACTGGTTTTCTACATTAGTTGTGGAACCAATGTAGAAAATCCAACCTTTTATATTTCATGTATTTACACTACCTAAAAAATTGATGTAAAAAGTATAAAATAATCGATGTAAAAAATATTTTTTTCACTGATAATTCATATGATCATGTTTTCATATCTTCAATTTAAACATCTAAATCATATGTCATCAATAAGGTATTCATACAATCACAACATTTATTAGATAATATGTTTAAAACAAGTATTTTAATATCAAATATATAATAACCTTATTAGATAAAAATTCAAAATAATAACATGCATCAAATAATACTTTTATTATAAAATGTAATATGTGCAATTCTCTTAATCAAATATATATGATACTTTTCCTTTCTATGTCCTAATATATTAATCCAAATGATGATATAAAATAATCACATTATATTTTTTAATAATTTATTATCATATTTTAATTATAAATTAATAAAAATATATTTTTTATTTAATTATTATATCAAATAAATATCGCAATAATACTATCAAATTTAGTCTTATTTTTTATGATATGATAATTTAACAAAGTAGTTAATAATAGCAAAAAAATCTTAACAATAATATATAGAATAAAACAATAACATTTTTATTCTTCTATATCTTACATTCATGGTTTTTATATTTTAATTATTCTCATTAAATAAATTATATAAGATCACTAATATTTTTTTCATAAAATATTTTTTTATAAAATATTTTTCATTTTTTCCATAATTTTAAAATTACCGTTTAGTAACACTTTATCAATTAATTATAATTTTTATAAAAATAATTATAATAAATTATAATAATCAAATTAAACGCAATATTTATTATGAATATATATATATATATATATTATAGTCATCAATTTATTTTTTATATCAATTAAATTATTTTTAATTAGATTTATTCACTGTCTGAATTTATTCTCTCTTATAAAAATGTGACAAAAAGTTATCATTTAAATTTTTTACATACTCCTATTGTTATAGTTTTTAATTTAAATATATGATAATTATTTTAAAAAATATAGTTTAAAATACACAAAATTTATATGATCCAGAATTTTAAATAAATTTAGTTACAAATCATATTTTTTTATTTAAATTCTTCAAATTTTAATTTGAAAATTTAAATCATTATTATGAATTTAATTTAATTAAAAAAAATACATAACATTGTTTGGCAAAATACCACTTATTCTTCACTGTAAACACCCAATTATATCCGAGGCCCCCTATTAGCAAAATTAATCAAAAAAATTGAACATAAAAATAAAAACAGAAAACAGAATAAACAGACAAACAGAGAAACAGACAATAATAAAATATAAATCAAAACCAGAAAATGGAAGGAAAGAAAAGAAAAAGCTAGAAAAAAAAGGAAAAAAAGAATAGGTAAAAACTATTAATTAAAATTAAAAATAAAATCAGAATTTAAAATTAATTAAAAAAAAAGTCTGATTTGAAAAGCTAATAAAAAATGAAAAAAAACAGAATTAACTAACTAACAGAAGTAAAACAAATTATTTTTTTTAATAACAGAAAATGAATAAAAAAGCAAAAAAAAAAAAAAGAGAATGAAGGGGGGAGCGTAGGAGAAAAGGGGAGTTTTTTCATAGGATTGGAGGATTTTTTGAGGAAGCTTCAAGACTCCTCTGGAGTTCTCCTCTTTTCTGATTTTGTCTGGTCACAAGAGCAAGGTTATTGGTGGCGGAGGTGACCATTGATGGTACACTAGGGCTCCTCAAGAACTTCTTAGCTAGAGGAGGATCAAGATAGAAAGGGAGAGAAGGCAAAATCAAGAAGCAGGAAGCGAGAATCCTCTTAAACATTGAGGAAAAGAGAGGATCTCTCCTGTGGGGAGGACAGTGACAAGAGGGGAGAGCCATCGTCTCACTCCACATCCTCTTGAATCTTTATGGAGTGAAGATAAAATAGGTCTCGACTACCTCCAGGTTTTTCTTCATCTTAGTCAACTCTTTTGTTTAGATACCTCTGCACAAATTCATGCAATAGAAATGAGTCAGGAATGAATATGAATTTTGGTTAATCATTGCATTAATGCTCCTGTCATCACAATTCATGTATAATCAATAATATTCTGTTCTTTTAAAAAATAAAAAAAATCTGGTTCAATTGTGTTATTCCGTTATTCTACGTCAAATCTTGGGAAATGCGGTTCATTACATAAGGCATGACGTTGGTAAATGGGAGCCAATTGTAGGTTCGGTTTTACCCTAAGTTTTCTGGTTTAGAGACCGACCTTGTCCAACACCTGTGCATGCATATTGATACTAATGTAGAAAATTCTCCTATGACGTACTCACCTATGACTTACAACATGCAAACGACGGTCATCGGAGGTGAGATAGGTGCACCCACAGCCATAGACTTTGCCAATAGAGGCCATCGAGGGGATTCAATATGTATGACATAGGGAGCTAGTCCAAAATGAATCTCTACTGCCGTCTCCACATGTGCATCCAGGAGCCCACTCGACGTTAGAAATGGCCTTCTATGGTTGCTTGGCCCTATCCGTTAGTCTTCCTATCCACGATAGTCTAGTCCGTCAGGTCTCTTGAGCTTCAAATAAGGCCATGACGTACACCCATTACTCCCCCGCTTGCGGCAGAAGGGAAGAAGATAGGAGACCTACGAGTTCAGCTAGGGGTTATTAGAAGTCCATGTTAGTATTCACTTGCATGGCTCCTTGAGGTTCATAGCATGCGGTCTATCTTGGAGGTTATTATAACTACAATATGGTTCCCAAGCATGTAGGTTTTCGGGGTCTATCTTGCCATTACACCAGCACTCTAAGGCGTCCTTTGAGCTAGCTTGTGAGGAGTGTCCCCTAGACCTCGCAGCAGACTGCATAAGTGTTAGTACAAGTCTACTAATTCACATGGTTATTGTTCAATTGCATGAAACTGTTAGGGCACCATAATACAACATGCAACCATGTCTTGGTATTAGGGAATATTCGTAAGTAAAAGGGACGGCGTTTACCTCATTGTCCGGGGAAACCTACATGCATGAAGGCCTAGGTAGTGAATAAAGTAGATTAGAAACTTTGTTCGTCGATGCAGTTGTCCAAGTCCTGTGAGGGATTACTTATTACTCCCAACGGAAGTTTAAACCTAGTTTCCCAAAGTCCTACAAATTGATGGTGTCCAAATCCTACAAAAATAATAAAAATTAATATTAATTCTGGAAAATTAATAAAAATTTCATAAAATTCAAATCTCCAGAAATTAATAAAAAATTTAAAATTTTCAGAAAAAAAATTCAAAAATTTCAGAAATTAAAAAAAATTCAAAATTTCCAGAAATTAATAAAAAATTCAAAATTTTCAAAAATTCAAAATTTCCAGAAAATTAATAAAAAATTCAAAAATTTCAGAAATTAATAAAAAATTCAAAATTTCCAGAAATTAATAAAAAATTCAAAATTTCCAGAAATTAATAAAAAAACTTAAAAATTCCAAAAATTAATAAAAAATTCAAAATTTCCAAAAATTAATAAAAAATTTAAAAATTCCAGAAATTAATAAAAAATTCAAAATTTCCAGAAATTAATAAAAAATTCAAAATTTTCAGAAATTATTAAAAAATTCAAAAATTTCAGAAATTAATTAAAAAATTCAAAATTTCCAGAAAATTAATAAAAAATTCAAAAATTCCAAAAATTAATAAAAAATTCAAAATTTCCAAAAGTTAATAAAAAATTCAAAATTTCCAGAAATTAATCAAAAAACACAAAAATTCCAGAAATTAATAAAAAATTCAAAAATTCCAGAAATTAATACCATAAATTAATAAAAAATTCAAAAATTCCATAAATTAAGGAAATTAATAAAAAATTCCAGAAATTAAGGAAATATATAAAAATTCACAAAAATTTTAAAATTCTAATAATTCTTAAATAAATCTTAAAAATTATAAAAATCCTAGAAAATTCACAAGAATTCCAAAAATTCTAAAAAATTCACAATAAATCATAAAATTCTATAATTCCTAAATAATTTATAAAAAATCAAAATCCCTAAATAATCCATGAAACATAAAATTCCTTAGTTGATAGATTCCCCTCATAATTTCTAATAATTACTTGTGAGTTGCCCTTTTTTATTCATCTTTCTTCAAAAATAAAAATCTTGTTTTGCAATTCTTAATCTCACGCGACGAACTCTAAGCACGAACTGGTAGCTTTTTCTGTTGTTCGTTGTTTAGAGATTCGTATGGGTTCAAGTGCAGCCGTAGTTGTCTTGGGCCTTGTGCATATGTGGATTAGGGTTGCCTTTCCTTTTACAAAATAAAAACCTTGCTCGTTTTATTCATCGTTCTTCAAAAATAAAAACTTTGTTTTGCAATTCTTAATCTCACGCGACGAGCTCTAAGCACGAACTGGTAGCTTTTTCTACTATTCGTTGTTTAGAGATTCAGTACGGTCCAAAGTAACAAACGTAGTTGTCTTGGGTCCCGTGTATATGGGATGAGGATTGCTTTTCCGAAATATTCTTAAAAAATCAAGCCATTTTCAAATGTTACTTTCCAAGTAGCCCCGAAGGTCAAGCCTTCAAGCTTTTCAAACATTCCTTTTAAACACTTTCGAAGGTCAAGCCTTTAAATCAAACCAGAACTACGTAAGCCTTGAGTTTCCCATTGCACCGGGGAATACGTAGGAGCAGGGTCAAGTCCTGTCAGGCTAACCTCCATCAAGCTATTTATTTTCACATTAACTAAGGGATCAAACAATTTTCAGAAATCACACACTCGGTTTAAGGGTACCGTTCTTCGGAACGGGCAAGTGGGGTGCCTAACACCTTTCCCATTCGTAACCAACTCCCGAACCTAAATCTCATCCTCGAGTCAGGTTTTTTCCAAATCTTTTTCCCTTAAATAAAAATTTGGTGACGACTCCACATTAATCATAAAAATCCATTTTTCAAATCTTAGCGAGTTCGTCGTCTCGTCGGAATTACGGTTGCGACAGATGGCGACTTCACTGGGGACATTAGAGAGTCAAGCCCGTTTGATTGAGTGTGCATTGTATTTGATCCCTTCTCCTTTTTATTTGCGCGATTTATTTATTGCACGATTCATTTATTTGCCTATTTATGAGTTGTTCGTTTGTTTGTCTATTCGTTGAATAAACCTTAGGGTAGACGAACTATAAATTTCTATATATATCTGTACAATTTCCCTAATTGCAGGTATCCCAAATTCGTGTGCCCTCACACTTTACATATGCATTTATCATGAGTGGGGCCCTATACCCGGGTCTAAGTGCAACCCAAGACTAGAGGGATTTAGTGGTGTCACTTTGGGGCTTACGTCCTGTTTGACTATCACGAAAATCCCAGCTAGAGTGCGTCCTATTTGTAATGCCCCACAACTGGTAGCTTTTTCTGCTGTTGTGGCAAGCATTGTGAACTGGAACTTGGCTCTAGTGACCTCTACACCCCAGGATTACATACCACCTTTGAGAGATTCATATAAAAGGCCATAGACCCTTAGGACAGGTAACCCGCATTAGAAGCAAAGAGGGCACACACACCCCTTTCAAGATACAAGGTTCATCGCTCACCGGCACTTATTTGAACCAAACCATCTGAAGTGGCAAAAGGGAGTTAAAAGCTACAATTGGGGATACAAAAATCAAATCAAGATAAAAATCAAGAAAACCAAAATAGAAGGAGAAAATTCCTAGGAAAAATTAGAAAAAATATTTTGAAAATATTGAAAAGACTCCAAAGAAAACTTAAATGGATGTCTTAGAAATAGAAAATTTAGGAAAACAATCTTTTGAAAATACTGAAAAATGAAAAGATTCAAAAAGAGAGAAAATGAAATTTTGAAAACCTAAAGAATGCTTTTTAGAAAGATTCTAGCAAAACTAAAAAGTTTTTTCTAAACAAAACTAAAGGTTTTTCTAGCAAAATAAAAAATAACAAAACTCCAAAAAAAAAATTTGTTAAAAATCAAAGATGAATAAATAAAGCAACTTTGATTTATTGTCAACACAGTCAAACTTCAAAAGTCTCTAAAAGATTATTGGTGCATAGCATGCATGCCTTTGTTCATAAATTTATCATCAAAAAAGGGATTTCAAAAATCATTCCGCACATTCATACTCATTGTGCATCAACATTTTAATCAGTCACGATTTGTTGCATTCAAATTATTTTTCAAAAATTAATTTTTAACTTTAACAGAAAATTGGAGAAACACAGCTCCCTCGACATCCTTATAGAACTCGAGCACAATCAAGAATCATGGATGAGCTGGAGAGACAAAACGAGGAGTTGAGAAATGAGGTCAAGACCTTGAAAGAGCAAATGGCTAGACTGATAGAGGCCATGCAACTGTCAAAACAAAAGGAGGCGACGGAACCCTTGCCGAAAGAACCAACTAACCCGTCACATCTTCCTGGGTTCACTCCACAAAACCCTTCGCCATCAACTATGCCTCCGCTAACCGAAGGAGTTCATTATGGGTATCCTCATGGGCATGCACCCTCATACAACCAAACACAAGCCCAAACACACAACCTACCCTCTAACACCATAGGCATCCCCTATGCCATTCCAAACACCACCTCACAAGCCTACCAAGCAGCCGTTGGGGGAACGCACCCTATGTTCACCCAAGGGCCTCGCCCTGTATACATACCGTCTTCTCACCATCACCACATGCCAGAGGAAAACCCAAACCATCCTTCAAGTGAAGATACAGAAAAATGGAAGGGTCTAGAGGACAGGATCCGGGCAATTGAGGGAAACGCTTATGAAGCCAAAGATGCATCTGATCTATGCTTGGTACCAGACGTGGTCTTCCCTCCCAAATTCAAGGTTCCTGAATTCGAGAAATACCAAGGAACTAGCTTCCAAAGAAACATCTCGACTTGACCGTAGAAGATGTCTCGCATGTACCTACGATGAGAAGCTGCTTATCCATTTTTTTCAAGACAGCTTAACAGGGGTAGCTACAAACTGGTACACTCAACTAGAGCGGACACGCATCCGTTCATGGAGGGACCTTGTTGAGGCTTTCACGAAACAATATCGCATAACACGTAGATGGCCCCCGATCTGACTCACCCAGAATATGGCCAAGAAAGAGAAGAGTCCTTCAAGCAAGATGCCTAACGTCGGCGAAAGTTGGCCGCTCAAGTACAACCTCCTTATCCGAAAGGGAATTGGTCAAAGATGTTCATGGACACACTCCAAGATCCTTTCTATGACAAGATGGTCGGCAGTATAACTTCTAGCTTCTCCAATGTCGTCATCATAAGAGAAAGGATTGAAGGTGGCATGCGCCGGGGAAAGATCGCACAAAAGCCCACGGGGACAGTCAATGCTTCCAATGGGTCTGGGAAAAAGAAGGCAGGTGAAACCTACAACGTGGCTTCTAATCAAGGCCAATACATTCATCAAATGGCGCAGTACGATCCAGCTGGCTTTTGACCACCACTATATACACCATACACACCTTACACACCATACCTTTACATTGCAGCTACATACCAAACACCATACCCTTCTACTTACAACTATCCGGCACAAGTCCAACCACCAACACCATATACGACCCAAACACAAGCCATAAGCCAAAATACCAACCAAAGCCAGAAAAAGGAGAAAAGGCCTGTCCAATTTGACCCTATTCCAATCTCCTACACCGAGCTGCTATCTCGGCTGATTCAAAACTCTCTGGTTGCGCCTTATCCTCTGAAACCTCAAGAGCCACCATATCCTAAGTGGTACGATGCTAACGCTGATGCGGACCATGTGGATTTATTGGTCATTCTACATGAGGATCGCCCAGCGTTGAAGCAAAGGTACAAAGCTCCGATTGATGCAAAATGGCTGGGATTGGGAGGTTGCTCAATACGTAAAACAACCCGCTTCCAAATCACGAGAGCTCGTCAACCAGTTGAAAGAGATAGGAGCAGCACGATAGGGCGCCTTGTACAAATTGAGGATATTCATTCAAAAATTGTCGTACTTTTCAAAGTTAATCTTTTGTAAATAAACAACAATGAATAAATACAAAATTACATTTTTCATATCACTTGAGCACGTGCTTTACATTTTAGCTTTACTTCTAAAAATTTACCATTCTTTTTATCTCTTCAACCCACTTCTTATTCCTATACCCAAACAATAAAATACCAATTGGTGAGGATGCTAGTGCTGTAATGAGTAATCTTGAACGTTTAAATTAATCAAGCTTAAAAGAGAAAAGCCCAATGAGGAAGCAGAATAAACAACCAGGGATTCTACATCACCATTCAAAGTAAAAATATCCCGCTGGAACCAAGTTTAAATCCAGGCAAAATTTAGGGGTGCAAAATAAGATCCGCTGAATTAGAAACCCAATGATCCCGGCAAGGTCAATATTCAACTACACAAAATTCAAGAAAAAAGAGAAGACCCGCTAGATTAAAGTCAAAAATAATCCAGGCAAAATCAAGGTCGAAACATAAAATTCAAGAAGAAGAGAAGCCCGCTGGATTAAAAGCCAAAAATAATCCAGGAAAAAGTAGGGTTAAAGTTCAAAATAATGATCGACAAAGTCGTGATCAGAAAAGGTCATGCCGGTTTTTAACAACAATTCAGGCAAAAATCAGGATCATATAAAAGCCCGCTAGGTCAACAACCCTCAAAAAACGACCTAGGCAAAAATTAGGGCGCACAATCAAAAGCCCGCTAGGTCAACAATCTTACAAAGAAGACCTAGGAAAAAGATAGGGAACGATCAAATAAAGGCCCGCTAGGTCGAAAACCCTCAAAGGGCGGCCTAGGCAAAAGTTAGGGCACAATCAAACAAAAGCCCGCTAGGTCGACAACCCCCAAAACACGACCTAGGAAAAAGTTAGGGCACAATCAGACAAAAGCTCGCTAGGTCAACAATCCTAATGACCTAGGAAAAAGTTAGAGCACGATCAAGCAGAAGGCCCGCTAGGTCGAAAACTCTCAAAAATGGCCTAGGCAAAAGTTAGGGCACAATCAAGCAGAAGCCCGCTAGGTCGACAACCCTCAAAAGAGACCTCGAAAAAAGTTAGGGCATAATCAAACAGAAGCCCGCTAGGTCGACAATCCTAACGCCCTAGGAAAAAGTTAGGGCTCGATCGAACAGAAGGCCCGCTAGGTCACAAACTCTCAAAGACAACCTAGGAAAAAGTTAGGGCACAATCAGGCAGAAGCCCGCTAGGTCGACAACCCTCAAAAAAGACCTAGGCAAAAGTTAGGGCACAATCAAACAGAAGCCCGTTAGGTCGACAATCCTAATGACCTAGGCAAAAGTTAGGGTACAAGATCAAGAGTCCGCTAGGTTGAAAATCCGTAAGGGCGACCTAGGCAAAATTCAGGGCGAAACAAAAGACCTGTTGGGTTGAAAACTCAAAAGAACAACCCAGGAAGAAATCAAGGTCAATCCAGGAATCCCAAGACAACATGACATTTCTGCACCTCATATCTTCCTAAAACTGGGGCAAAATTTCTCAAGTTTGGCTAATTTGACAATCAAGATTATGAAAAGCAGCACTGGCATTTTTCATCAAAAGGTGCCATTTGGGCAATCGAACCCACATCTTTTGTCATCTTTCCCTTTCAAGTACACTACCTCAAACATCCTTTGCAAACTTTCTCTATATTTTTCATTAACCATCCAGAATCACTTTGCACACTTCAATAGCGCACATGCCAAAAGAGATGTGAAAAATGTAAAAATGAAAAGGATTAATTTTGAAAAGTCATGACAAGTCGGATGAATCCTCAACCGTTGCAACATGACAGGATTGTTTCCCAAAGATTCATCTTCCTACCAGCCATGATGCCACCAAAAAGGAGTGTGTCTTACTCAATAATCCCGGAAAGAAGATTCCAAAATTGACCAATAAACCAAGAGACTGAGTCAATCCAGCTCACCTTGATTCTTGATAGCTTTCACACCCACTATGGGGTTGTCAAGGAAGAATGTGTCAGAAAAATCAAAAATCAAGAGAAACAAAAATTTTGCACCATTTCATGGTTTGCATTCAATAGCATCTGTTTCGTCAAATAAAGATTTCAAGCATCAAAGTAAGAATCCCACATCATTTTTTACATCTATTTCAAGCATCAAAATAAGAATCCTGCATCAAATAATTATTTCAAGCATCAAAGCGAGAACCCCGCATCATTTATTCAAGCATCACAAATACCGCATTCTTTTCATTTACTCAAACAACATATAAGCATCTTTATTCAAGCATTGCATAGCCCTTTTTTTTTTAAAAAAAAAAAACTAATTTGTCTGAATCAATCATAATTAAAACTCGAAAATGCTCAACCGCAAGCTTTCGCCTAGAAATTCAAGTTGAGGCGATCCTCAATTCCTCAACGTCAGAAGAATCAAACTACGGCAAACATCTGCCCACATAATTCAATTTGAGGTCATCCTTAAGTCCTCTAAATCAAGTTCAAATTGGGGGCAAACGCTTGTCCACAAAAGTTCAACTTGAGGTCATCCTCAAAATTCTAGGTCAAGACCAAACTGAGGCAAACATTTGCCCAAGAAAGATTTAAATTCAAGAACAAAACTGGGGCAAGCTTTCGCCCAGATAATTCAAATCAAGGTAATTGAAAACTTTTGAAGCAAGTTCAAACAAAGGCAAACACTGGCCCACCAAATTTCAAACTGAGCTCATCCTCAAATTTTCAGTTAAGTTCAAACTGGGGCAAACATTTGCCCAAGAAAATCCAAGTTGAGGTAATCCTTAATTCCTCAACTCCAAATCAAGTTCAATAGGGAAAAGTTGCCCGAAAAAATTCAAGTCAAGCTCATCTTCAATCTCATCAAGGCTTAAACTGGGGAAAACACTTGCCTAAACTCCCTTCAAATCAAGACATCCATTAATTATCAAGAATCTTCTAAACTGGGGCAAAATGGTTTCCCGAGTCTCTTGAAGAAAGTAATTATCCAGTGCTTAAATAACCTTCAAATTCAAGGTAGAATAAGCAATTTAATTCAAGAAAAACAAATGTCAAAATAAGTTGTCCGAGGCAACTGACAAAGAGCCCACATTCCACCCTCACGGGCATTCCTAAGGCACATTATGTCCTTTTCCTTTACCTGTCATAATAGGCCAATCTTCAGCTTGTTCTCACACGACCCGTCTCAACAGGTATATGTCATCAATTCCTGCCTGTCTTAACAGGTTTATCTCTTTCTTGTCAACAACAAGATTCTTCTGCTATATCTGTCTTAACAGGTTCTTCTTCATTTTGTTATACCTGTCTTAACAGGTGCCTCATTCCACCTTGTAAACAACAGGGCCATTACATTTAACCTGTCCTAACAAGACATGGCCCACTTTCCTTTGCCTATCCTAACAGGTTTTCACCTTTTTTCTTTGTCTTTGTCTAGCAGTGCTTTTTCTCACACAACAGGAGCTCTGCCTACACAACTTTAGTCATTGTCACTCATTTTGCCTGTCTTCACAGATTTCTTTCACCTCCCTTTGCGTGTCTTAACGGGCATCTTGCCTCCCTCCTGTCAACAACAGGGCTTTCACATTCTTGTTTGTCTTAACAGATCATTTTCATTTTCCTTTGCCTGTCTTAACAGGTCATTCATACTTCGCCTGCCCTAACAGGCCATTCATTCAAGCTAGCATAGATCATCTTTCATTCAAGAAGTGTAGGCCCCTCCCACTTCAAAGACATCTGTCTTAACAGCTCCTTTTTCTTCCCTATTGTTGTCCAAATAATCATCATCAACTCTTAATTTTTTGCGTCATGGCCTATGTTGTTAGGCCTCATCAAATTTTATTTTCCGCATACATCTTGTCAAGCAGGATTTCATTTGCATTCATCCTGTCAAGCAGGATTTCATTTGCATTTTATCCTGGCAACAACAGGATTTCATTTGCATCCTCCCGGTAACAGCGGGACCTCATTTGCATTCTCCTGTCAACAATAGGACTTCAAGCACGTTTAATTTTCTGTCCACCTGTCAAGCAGGTTTGCATTTATCCTGGCAACAGCAGGATCCCTTCATTTGCATTCTCCTGTCAGCAACAGGACTTCAAGCATATTTAGTTTTCGTTCACCTGTCGAGCAGGTTTGCATTCATCCTGGCAACAACAGGATTTCATTTGCATTCTTCCCGTCAACAACGGGGTTCCCCTCAAGTTTACCTTTCTACATCATGGCCTATGTTGTCAGGCCACCATCAAGTTTACCTTTCTGCATCATGGCCTATATTGTCAGGCCACCATCAAGTTTAAATTTCTGCATCATGGCCTATATTGTCAGGCCACCATCAAGTTTAAATTTTTGCATCATGGTCTATGTTGTCAGGCCATCATCAAGTTTAAATTTCTGCATCATGGCCTATAGTGTCAGGCCTCGTCAAGTTTAGATTTCTGCGTCATGGCCTATGATGTCGGGCCTCCCTCAAGTTTCCTTTCCTGCATCGCTAAATATTCTTTTCTCTTTTTTGGCCTATAGTGTCAGGCCTCCTTGAGCTTTTCTTTTCGCAAATTTCCTACCATAGTGTCAGGCCACCTTGTACATACCTTACTTTTTAGTTCTTGCACGCTTCCCTGCCTCAAACGGGTCCTTTCCACTCCACTGAGCCTGTCTTAACAGGCCATTCTCTTCTACTTTTCCCATTTTAACAGGCTATTTTCATTTCATTTTGCTTGTCCTAACAGGCAATCCCATTGCATTCCACGCATGTCCTAACAAGCCTTCATTCATTTCAGCTTACTTAGGCTATGCCATCTAGCTTTGTATATCTAAACCCTATCGGCACACGAAGCCGATAAAGTCATTCAACCATCGCTCCTTAGGCTTCCGTGGGGTCCACTTTAAGCTCAAGGCTTCTGGTGCTGCTCGGATTTTTTTTTATTTTTTATTTTTTTCAAAAACCGCCTCGGACATATGGTGTTCACGTCTTTACTCATTTCCTACCTCGATAATTCAGAGAATCATTTATCACATTATCGGATAGGAAAATGAGTAAAGAGGGGCAAACTGTAAACACCCAATTATGTCCGAGGCCCCCTATTAGCAAAATTAATCAAAAAAAATTGAACATAAAAATAAAAACAGAAAACAGAATAAACAGACAAACAGAGAAACAGACAATAATAAAATATAAATCAAAACCAGAAAATGGAAGGAAAGAAAAGAAAAAGCTAGAAAAAAAAGGAAAAAAAGAATAGGTAAAAACTATTAATTAAAATTAAAAATAAAATCAGAATTTAAAATTAATTAAAAAAAGTTTGATTTGAAAAGCTAATAAAAAATGAAAAAAAACAGAATTAACTAACTAACAGAATAAAAACAAAAAAAAAATTTAATAACAGAAAATGAATAAAAAAGCAAAAAAAAAAAAAGAATGAAGGGGGCGTAGGAGAAAAGGGGAGTTTTTTTCACAGGATTGGAGGATTTTTTGAGGGAGCTTCAAGACTCCTCTGGAGTTCTCCTCTTTTCTGATTTTGTCTGGTCACAAGAGCAAGGTTATTGGTGGCGGAGGTGACCATGGATGGTACACTAGGGCTCCTCAAGAACTTCTTGGCTAGAGGAGGATTAAGATACAAAGCGAGAGAAGGCAAAATCAAGAAGCAGGAAGTGAGAATCCTCTTAAACATTGAGGAAAAGAGAGGATCTCTCCTGTGGGGAGGACGGTGTCAAGAGGGGAGAGCCATCGTCTCACTCCACATCCTCTTGAATCTTTATGGAGTGAAGATAAAATAGGTCTCGACTACCTCCAGGTTTTTCTTCATCTTAGTCAACTCTTTTGTTTAGATACCTCTGCACGAATTCATGCAATAGAAATGAGTCAGGAATGAATATGAATTTTGGTTAATCATTGCATTAATGTTCCTGTCATCACAATTCATGTATAATCAATGATATTCTGTTCTTTTAAAAAAAAAAAAAAAAATCTGGTTCAATTGTGTTGTTCCGTTATTCTGCGTCAAATCTTGGGAAATGCGGTTCATTACATAAGGCATGACGTTGGTAAATGGGAGCCAATTGTAGGTTCGGTTTTACCCTAAGTTTTCTGGTTTAGAGACCGACCTTGTCCAACACCTGTGCATGCATATTGATACTAATGTAGAAAATTCTCCTATGACGTACTCATCTATGACTTACAACATGCAAACGACGGTCATCGGAGGTGAGATAGGTGCACCCACAACCATAGACTTTGCCAATAGAGGCCATCGAGATTCAATATGTATGACATAGGGATCTAGTCCAAACTGAATCTCTACTGCCGTCTCCACATGTGCATCCACGAGCCCACTCGACGTTAGAAATGGCCTTCTATGGTTGCTTGGCCCTATCCGTCAGTCTTCCTATCCACGATAGTCCAGTCCGTCAGGTCTCTTGAGCTTCAAATAAGGCCATGACGTACACCCATTACTCCCCCGCTTGCGGCAGAAGGGAAGAAGATAGGAGACCTACGAGTTCAGCTAGGGGTTATTAGAAGTCCATGTTAGTATTCACTTGCATGGCTCCTTGAGGTTCATAGTATGCGGTCTATCTTGGAGGTTATTATAACTGCAATATGGTTCCCAAGCATGTAGGTTTTCGGGGTCTATCTTGCCAGAAATTAATAAAAAATTCAAAAATTTCAGAAATTAAAAAAAATTCAAAATTTCCAAAAATTAATAAAAAATTCAAAATTTTCAGAAATTAATAAAAAATTCAAAAATTTCAGAAATTAAAAAAAATTCAAAATTTTCAGAAATTAATAAAAAATTCAAAATTTCCAAAAATTAATAAAAAATTCAAAATTTTCAGAAATTAATAAAAAATTCAAAAATTTCAGAAATTAATTAAAAAATTCAAAATTTCCAGAAAATTAATAAAAATTCAAAAATTTCAGAAATTAATAAAAAATTCAAAATTTCCAGAAATTAATAAAATTTAAAATTTCCAGAAATTAATAAAAAATTTAAAATTTCCAGAAATTAATAAAAAAACTCAAAAATTCAAAAAATTAATAAAAAATTCAAAAATTCCAGAAATTAATAAAAAATTCAAAAATTTCAGAAATTAATAAAAAATTCAAAATTTCAAGAAATTAATAAAAATTCAAAATTTTCAGAAATTAATAAAAAATTCAAAATTTCAGAAATTAATTAAAAAATTCAAAATTTTCAGGAAATTAATAAAAAATTCAAAAATTCCAGAAATTAATAAAAAATTCAAAATTTCCAGAGATTAATAAAAAATTCAAAATTTCCAGAAATTAACAAAAAAACTCAAAAATTCCAAAAATTAATAAAAAAACTCAAAAATTCCAGAAATTAATAAAAATTCAAAATTTCCAGAAATTAATAAAAAACTCAAAAATTCCATAAATTAATAAAAAATTCAAAAATTCCAGAAATTAATAAAAATTCAAAAATTCCAGAAATTAATAAAAAAATTCAAAAATTCCAGAAATTAAGGAAATTAATAAAAAATTCCAAAAATTAATGAAATTAATAAAAATTCACAAAAATTCTAATAATTCTTAAATAAATCATAAAAATTCTAAAAATCCTAGAAAATTCACATGAATTCCAAAAATTCTAAAAAATTCACAATAAATTAAAAATTCTATAATTCCTAAATAATTTATAAAAAATTCAAAATCCCTAAATAATCCATGAAACATAAAATTCCTTAATTGATAGATTCCCCTCATAATTTCTAATAATTACTTGTGAGTTGCCCTTTTTTATTCATCTTTCTTCAAAAATAAAAATCTTGTTTTGCAGTTCTTAATCTCACACGACGAGCTCTAAGCACGAACCGGTAGCTTTTTCATTGCTCATTGTTTAGAGATTCAGTATGGGTTCAAGTGCACAGTAGTTGTCTTGGGCCTCAGGCCTGTGATTAGGGTTGCCTTTCCTTTTACAAAATAAAAACCTTGCTCGTTTTATTCATCGTTCTTCAAAAATAAAAACTTTGTTTTGCAATTTATAATCTCACGCGATTTGTTCCTAAGCACGGGCCTGGTAGCTTTTTCTACTATTCGTTGTTTAGAGATTCGTATGGGTCCAGGTGCAGCCGTAGTTGTCTTGGGTCCTGTGCATATGTGGATGAGGATTGCTTTTCTGAAATATTCTTAAAAAATCAAGCCATTTTCAAATGTTACTTTCCAAGTAGCCCTGAAGGTCAAGCCTTCAAGCTTTTCAAACATTCCTTTTAAACATTTTCGAAGGTCAAGCCTTCAAATCAAACCAGAACTACGTAAGCCTTGAGTTTCCCATTGCACCGGGTAATACGTAGGAGCAGGGTCAAGTCCTGTCAGGCTAACCTCCATCAAGCTATTTATTTTCACATTAACTAAGGGATCAAACAAGTTTCAGAAATCACCCATTCGGTTTAAGGGTACCGTTCTTCGGAACGGGCGAGTGGGGTGCCTAACACCTTCCCCATTCGTAACCGACTCCCGAACCCAAATCTCATCCTCGAGTCAGGTTTTTTCCAAATCTTTTTTCCTTAAATAAAAATTTGGTGGCGACTCCACATTAATCATAAAAATCCATTTTTCAAATCTTAACGAGTTCGTCGTCTCGTCGGAATTACGGTTACGACATTCACAAATAGCCAAAACAAAGTAAAAAGAAACTTTTCTTTTTAAAAGACAATATAAAAATTGAATCATCTTACCAAAATAAATTTTCATAGAAAATAAAAGAAAGATATATAACAGATTTTTCTTAACTTATGAGTTTCCAAACTTATAAGATCTAACATATTTACAAATTTATTTTCATAGAAAATAAAAGAAAGATATATAACAGTTTTTTCTTAACTTATGAGTTTGCAAACTTATAACATCTAACATATTTACAAATTTACTTTAACTATGATAATTTATGAGAAATAACACGATTTATTTCAACTAACAATATTCTTAAAAATTATTTAAGTGCTTTAAGTTAGTCACTATATTTCATTCTACGTTGCAATAGAGTTTTTAAATAAAATCTTTGGAAAGGAAAAAAAAAATCTATCATTTTTTCTTTAAATTGTTGAAAAAAGAAATACTAAGTTATAAAAGAATTACTGTCTAGCCAAAAATTTGGCGAATCTATAATACAACCTACTTCTATTTTTGCTTTCTAAGATTAACATAACACGTAAAGAGCCGTATCATGAAATTAGAAATTTCTATTCTCTCTTTGAATTGCTAGAATTAGATAATATTTATTAGAAATTTTAGTGTAACCAATGTTCAAAAATTAATATTACATTGATTAGAAATTAAATTCCTAACAGTTGAGAATTAAAATTTAATCAATTAGAGAATCAATTTACAATGATTAAAAATTAAGATCATAATAATTTAAAATAATGACATAATAATATTACAAAATTTTTTCAATAGTAATAAAAATAAAATTGAAATAAATTTTAAATAATTATATAATAAAACAATGTAATAATACCATTCTCCTCTACTACTGTTACAAAATATATTATATTTTAAGAGTATAAATAAATTACATTTATAAATTATTGTTTCAAAAATTTATTTAACAAATAATAATAAGATTTCTTATTCATGAATTATAGTTTAATTTGTTTTATTTATTTACAATAAAATTATAATCATTATATGATTTTTTATATCATCATGGATGTTATTATTTTAGGACTTCCAATATTCAAATGTTATACTTAATATTTGATTAATCTAGATCAAGTTATGTGATTTGGTTGATTTTTGAGAATGAAAAACTTAAGAACTGGGTCCAAGTCCTTAATATAAATTATAACGATAAAGTTTTCTTTTGAAGTTTTGAGTTGAGAAGATGTTACCTGCAAAGATATTTTAACATTTAGGTCAATCTGTATTTTAATAAAATAATATTTTAAGGAAATATATATAAACTCGTCAAAGTGAATGTAGGTTTTTTATATGGGGTTCAAATATAAATAAGTCATAAACCCTAGTTGTTAAGTGGATCCTATAACTGTCAAATATTCTAAAACCTTAGCTATAAGTTGCACTTGCATGAGCCTTTCGGGACGATCCCTTATTACTAAGTGTAAGAAGAGATTAAAAGAGGGTAAATTTTATTAGTCTCATATTTTTGTCCAATTAGCATAATGGTTGCTATTGGTCCAAATTTATAAGGAATTACAGTTTAGGGTTAAACCCAAAATGTAATGACTTAAAATATCAAGTAAGGTTATATTATATATAGACAATAAAGTTGTTTTTATTGATTTTCATGGTAATTGAATTTATCTAACATAAATATAATAAAATAAATGTGTGAAATAGTAAAATAAATTTGATAAAATTCAAATTAATCCAATTATTTGAGAAGTTAAAATCGTAAAAAAAAAATCCTGTAATATTAACGTCTAATTTAATCTATTAAAAAATGCAGACCTATTATTTTTTGGTGAATAATGAATAAGAAATTTTCCATAAAAAAATAAAAATTAGTTAATAAAAGATAAAGAAGCAAGGGAACAAGTATGAAGAGAATGTTAATCAGTATCTTTAAGATATTAATTAATTAAAAATGTAACATTTATTATTGTTAATATAGTTTGGTAATGATTTATAAAAATATATATTAATTTTTAAAACATGTAGGAAACCAATTCATGGACCAAAATCCATGGTATCACGTATTTATTAAAACCGTTAGGAAAATGAATAGCTTGGACCACAAACAATTAAGGTCTTTTACGCCATTAAATTACAATGGTCCTGAATCCTGATTAAACTGATTAGTCATCATGTGCACCATGTGTACTTGAGAATTGCTCTATCTAGCTGGTGGATGCTATATGCACCTTAGAAGGACCACCATGTTGGTTTTCTTAGTGTAAACAACAAAAATTATGTTCAAAATTTCCCCTAAAGCAATTTCTCTTCAAGTTGGTTTATACACTACCTAAATCTAATCACCCTCTTATTTCATTATTGTTAAATATCAATTTTTTAATTTTCTTTAACCTTGCATTTGGATAGAAAATTTTAAACTTTTAAAAATTTGTAAATAAAAAGTAAGTAATCATTTAAAATATATGAGATGTGAAAATAATTATGACTAATAATTAAGAAGAAACTGTCATAATAGAGGATTTTAAAAATTTCCTCTAAATAGAAGTTATTTAAACTTTTTTCAATTTGATATAAAAACTATTCAATATTTTTAATTTTTTTTCTTATCATTTAAAGATATAAAATCTTAATATAAAATTTCTCTATCCCAACAAGAATAATAGAAATCTAAAGTATTTCTAAAGAGTAAAATTGCTAAATCCCCTAAACGCTTGGTGCTACTGAATATATAGCAAAATTCCCAAATGCATGTGTTATTAGTTTTCTCAAAAGTTGTGTTTGGTTCACAAATTTGTTGGAATGGGGTGTGTTTAAGTTTATTCTTATAGCTTTTTAGAGGAAAGATTAGTATTAGTTGATAGGCCAAATACTTTTCGTGAAAGCTGTCTTTTAACATGAATACGTTAAGGAATGAGACAAAAAGATGAGGTACACGCATAATGCAACTTCTCAAGGCCAATTGTAATTGTTTTTAGTTTACGCTAATGGATTATGCATAACAAAGCATATGACAATGCTGGTAATTAGCTTATCTAACCAATTATATAAACTTAATGATAGAAATAGTTATATAATTTATCGAGAATTTATAATTTAATTTATATCATACTTAAGTTAGATCAAGTTGGCTCAATAAATAAATCAACTTTATTAAATTAAAAAATTTAGACTTTAAATCATCTAAAAAGTCTTTTAAACTTAATAACTTAATATATATATATATATATATAAAAGTAAGTTAATAATAATAATAATAATGAAATATCACATCATCATTAATTTGTTGAAAAAATTAAATTAGATTTTAAAAATACATTATATAGATAAATAAATTAAATTTAGACCTTAAATTAAAAATTAGACTAAACTTTGAGTCTTTAATTTCAGCTTAACCTATTTTTATACTGTAACCTTTGCATGTATTTTTTTTTTTAAAAATAATATCTATGAGGGGTGTATTGTCAAAAGTAACAAGAAAAAGGTAAAGTATAATCATCAGATAAAGTAGTTTATATGCGATTCAAGTTCGGACTCAAGTTTTCATCAAGATTTCAATATGATCACTTTTATTAAAGTTGATCGTTACATCAACGAATAACACGTGTCTGGTATTGCATGTAGGTCAAATTAAATAAACTGAATCTACATAAAATAAAAATAAAAAATCTAGGGGTGACATTTTTCATCCATTTTGATAATATAGATACATATATTACTTAAAAAGGATAATAATTACAATTAAATAATATTAGTATAGTTGTAACTTATTTGATTCTTTCAATTTTAAGTAATTAATCAGTCGTTTTAATCAATTTTAATAAAAATGTATAAAAGGTTTATAAAAAAAAGCTCGGAGAAAAAAAAAATCTGTATAAGTGAAATGAGATAACATAAATCTTATAAATAAAATTCTTGTTTTATATATAATATTGGATTAATTTATTCATTGTTATAGGTTTAAATCTAAACGTAATAAACATTTGCAAATTAAATAAAGTTCTATGTTCAAGTTTGACCACTGCCTAAGAATATTTGAGTGACATACACGAGTACTGTTTCAAGTTATCTGTACCAAATCAATTATTATTTTCATACAAGGAATAGAGAAGATGGCAAACTATTAAATTTAGAAAAATACGAAATACTAAAGTCAAAATCCTTAAATAATAGAATGAATCTAAAACATATATATATATACCTTAGTTTCATACCTACCTTGCATTTTGACTAGAAAATAAAACATCAAAGAGAGCTGCGGAATCTGATTAGGGCGGTTTTAATTTGTCTTTTTGCCTTTGTCAATTAGAAGAAAAAGATAGGCATACAAATCCAACGAGATAAATACAATAATGAAAATAATTATTAAAGCGTATGAGAATCATATAAAAATAAATATAATTTTTTAAAAATTAAATTGAATTAAAATTATTATTATTAATTATTGTATAATTAAAAATGGTCAAATTTTATTATAATTATTAAAAAATTACATTTATGATAACTTTTAATTAATTAAAAGTATCAAAACTTTTAAATTAATAATATATATGAAAATTAAAATTTTAAAATATTATTATAACAATTAAAGTTTTTTATGAAAAGGTTTTTATATTATTATCTTGGTTGAAGAAAGGTATGGGGAAAGGGCAGTTGATGGCATTAAAGGGTCATATATATGGGCCCCAATGAAGGATGGGTAATTGAGATTTTATGGGCCACATAGCAATTGGTAACCTCTTTTCTTGTTTGCCTTAAATGAGTTTGAAGAAGAATAACACTCCGTGATGTTTACTTTTGTCATACAATATCTAAGCAATCTTCTAAGAAATTAAAACCTTAACTAACCTATCATGCAATGTATAACAAAAGTATATAATAAAAGTATATGCCTTGTCAAATTCACAAACATTCCACAACATGATTAAGACATATTAGATATATACCCAATACCAACTTCTCCGTATAACGGTATGTATGGATCCATGTATGACCCATTAATTTTAGCATTTGAATTTAATCCTTATGTATTTAGAAAAGGGGGCAATTTGACATTGACAACAAAAGTAAAAAAGTAGTCACCGCTAGAAAATAATGATGAAGTGGTGTTTACTAAATTTACAGCTTGATGATTGTTATGAAAGTTGATTAATTTTGATTATTCATGGCATTAATGGATGTCAATGTTTCGTTTTACCTGCCCCCAAGATATTAGCGATGGCGAGCTAGTATAAAATATTTAATATTATTATTCAGTTAGTAATCTTCCAATCATAATATATATATATATATATATATATATATATATATAAAAAGAGATAAATTGTTTCAAAATAATTTTAGTTAAAATTATTTTATTTAATAATTTTTATAAATAATTAAATTTTATCAATTTAATTATTAAATTAATTAATTATATTATATAAATATATTTATAAAATTTAATATATATATATATAGATATATATATATATACGAGGAGGAATAAGTTGCTTTAAAGTAATTTTAATTAAAATTATTTTAATTAATAATTTTCATAGACAATTAAATTTTATCAATTCAACTATTAAATTAATTAATTATATTATATAAATTCTCCTACAAAATTTTATAAAATTTAAAATATAATTGATACTTGAAAATACATTCAAATTAATAAATAATATATCTCTTATAATATTTATTAATTTAAATTTATTTAATAAAAATACTAAATTCTTTTTTAAAATTTTATAAAAATAATATATATAATATAATTTATTAATTTAACGGTTGAATTGATAAAATTTAATTACTTATAAAAGTTATTAAATAGAGTAACTCTAACTAAAGTTATTTCTAAAATAATTTATTCCACATATCTCTTTTTCTTTTTATATATATATATACATATTAATTAGGAGAAGAGATTAAATTATTTAAAAAATAATTAATATTAAAATTATTTCATTTAAGATTGAATTTTATTTATAAACTATTTAATTAATGGATATTATTGTTATGTTTACCAAATTTTATAAAATTTGTAAAAAAAATTGATATTTTATTAAATAAATTTAAATTAATATATATTAAAAAATATATATTATCTGTTAAAATAAAATTATATAATAAAATATTATTTTTTAAAATTTTATAAATATAATTTATATAATAAAATTTATTCATTTAATAGTTAGATTGTAAAATTTAATAATTTAAAAATAATATTAATCAAAATAACTTTAATATAAATTATTTTTATTATAACATTATCATTCCTTTTATATATATATATATATATATATATATATATATTAAAAATTATAATTATAATAACAACTATATGAACCATCAAAAAACATTTTAATCACATGATGTAATAGTAACACAAAATATTCTACATAACAACACATTAATCTTAAGCTTTTATTTATAATTAAGAATTTATAAATGAGAATCTTTAAAATAATTGTTAAAATATTGCAAGATGCACAGTATTTAATAAAATAAGTAATATGTGTCCTGTTAATTGGTGTGGAAATTTATTAAAAATATTATTTAAAAAAATATTAAAAATATAACCTATTCATCATGAATTTTACCCAAAAGTATAGTTTATTAGTAATGTTATTTAATCATTTCATTTGTTTAAAAATAAATGTTATAGTATAAGAATTATAATTTATTTTAAATTATATATCATTAACTACTACCATGTTTAAATATTATGACTTATTTATTTTAACTTATTTATCATTTGCTGATAAAAGAAACAAAATCTATCATGTTTAAGAAGTGATGAAATCTTGACACAAACTTTTACGTATACCTGAGAATCAAATCTTGAATAAAGTTCATTGATCTCTTTTAAATTTTTTTAAGTACAGTGAGTTCTTTATATTAAGCTCAAATATTGATTATCTCTTTTATTTTCGGATCTTAGATTTTTTTTTTGATAATTTTTGAATTTTTCTTAAACGATCAAAATACATAATAAACATTTGTTTATATAGATGAAAATGAGGTTAAGAAGGTAATTTTCTTTTGACGTGGGACTTAAAGAGGAAAGCGAATTATTTTATTTTTTTAAAATATTTTTTATTTTATCATTTTTGATTATATATTTGTAATGATAAAAATAATATAAATAAATAAAAAGTTGAATTAAAACAAGAAGAACACAAAATTTACACAGTTAATCCTTAAAATAAAGAGCTATGTCCATTTTTTTTTTATGTTTACATCCTTAAATAGAGAATTATGATATTTTTTAGGTTTACATAATTTTTTTACCATTACAATACGATAAATGGACTTAATCTTTATCTTTCCTATATTATTTCACTAGCATTTCATATTTAATTCAAATCTCTTTATACTTCTTTTAAACTTTCATCAATGATAAAAAAAACTATATTAAAAAATATTTTTAAAATTATATAAAAATAGTTACATTTAAATCTCACATTAAGATTATGTAAAAAATAATGAAAATTTTACGAAAAGAAAATTTTATCTCAACTTAAAAGGAGATAATCAACCTAAAGATAGATACAATATTGAGTAATGAACTATTTAACTTGTAACATTAAACATCCGTTTGTAGAAAATAATATATATTTTTTGCTCTTTGTTTTATTAATTTTTTTATGATTTAATTTTTTTACAAAGAATTTTTTATGCAAATAAAATATTATGTTTATCTTTTTATGATTATGTTGATATTAGAAACACTTACACTTGCTTGTTTACCTTTGCACAAGGAAAATGATAGATATACATACCAACATTATATTACATCTATATTTATCCTATTTATGGCTTTACAATTTTTTTATATCTTTTTTAAAAAAATATATAACAGTTAGATTTGAAATGTATATAAATGTAACTTACTCTTTATAGGTAAAAGTATCATTGCTCATGTGCATAACTATTTTGATATGCCATATGCCAATACTTGGCCATACTATAGTAAGCATGACCATATTAAAAAAATGTTTGATATGCTTTTGTTGTCTGCCTTTAACATTTAATTATTTTCACTTTATTCTATAAATTTTAATCAAGTGACTATAATTTTATCTTACCTCGTATCTTTTACATTAAAGACAATGCAAATATATAAGTTTGAGTAGAAAAATTATCTAAATCATTATAGTATCTTAACATCAAAGGAAATTTAAGAAAGTTTTCTATAACTTCCTTCATTAGCTTTAAAATGATAACATGGGATAAAATAATCAAGTTTAAGGAGGGATATCCTTATCCTCCAAATATTTTATATAAATCCCTCAAATTTTTTTAATTTCTATCTTATTTATTATGGCATTTTTTAAAATTAATAGAATGAAAGAAATTCAAGCTTGAGGAAGGTGATTCTTCTCTAATATTTTTCTAAAAAGCATGTTTGCTTCTTGTGATAAACTTATGTAATTGTTTGAAATGGTAGTTGGTTTAAAGTTTTGAAACCTCCTAATTAAGTCTAGAAAGGATATAGGAATTTTTTCTAAAATTAATTGATAATTAGAAAAAAATTGTATTATTTTATTTTTTAATTAAAATAAGATTCATAAAAGGGTGAGATTTGATCTTATTTGGTTATAATTAATCACTCTCTTTTATATTGAGTGAGTCTCCTCTAACTTATACACTCTAAAACTTCTTTTACAATTTCTTCAAAATAATTTTTAAATTTTATTTCATATTGAAAGATGATTAAGGAAAATAAGGTTTCATTGATTAACTTCACACTTAGTATATCACTTAATTACTTGTTTTAGTCTAAAAATATTAAAAGATAAATTCTTTGGAACACTATACATTAATTGATAATATTTTAAAGTAACATTGGATTATAAATATAACAATCAGGTGATGGTGATAAAAAAAAGAGAAATAAAAAATGAAAGACCTAAAAAAAACCTCACTTATAATTGTAGGGGTTAAAATTTGAAAATAAGAAATAAAAAATAAAATATATCTCTTTTGTGTCTCATTTCTTATTTTTCTAAAAACCTAGCCACATTACAACTAAAATAAATACCTTATAATTTTATATGTTTAATTAAATTTTTAGTATGAAAATTTGAAATTTATTGGTAAACTTATGATTGTGTACAATCATGATAGGACAAAATGACAATAACTAATACCTTTAGACATATGAGAGATGGTTAGATGAATGATTGTCTTTAATTGTTAAACTTTATTTCTACAATGGTACCTATAAGTGTTTGTTTCATGAGTTATAAAATTATAAGGTTCCTTTATTTTAATGTACTGCATTCTTGTTCCTTTATGTAGATTATTTTTCGGGAAAGTAATGCTTGAAGTTTGAGTGGGTTGATAAACCATCATCTTGTTAATTTATCTGTAGAAAATTAAGCACATGTTTTATGTAATTAATGCTTTAATTTTAATAATCTCATCTAATTTTTATTAATTCTTTCATGAAAGATAACATAGATTAAAAAACTTAAGATTAAGAAAACAATGGCCCAAAAGAAAGAAAAGATAATGCAATAAAGGCTAAAAGGGAGGAGGCACACTCAAATGTTAGATTTGAACCTTTTAAGAAATTAGCATGAGCGTCCATAATATATCATACCCTATGCATACTTGCAAAAAATAGAAGAATTTGAGGCCTATTTCAAAAAAATAGAAGAATTTGAGGCCTATTTCAAAATAACTGTTTAAGCTTCAACATAGTCGTAGAAGACCATTATGTTCATGCAAGAAATTAGCATGGCCTAGAAAGCATGACAACAATATCTAACATGACCATGAAGACATAAGCATAACTATGCTTACATGACAATCTCAAAATTAAAATTAAAATGGCTTACCAATAAAATAATCTTACAATCTCTTTATAAAAAAATCTTAATCAATATAAGAAGAAAGTCATTTGATTTCCTCATAAGAAAAAGCTTATCAATAATAAAAGTCTTATCAATAAAGAAAAGTCTAATCAATAAGAGAACCATAGTTCAAGTAGAACTCTTCCTCTTCATGTATATAAAGAAGGAAAAAGGACACATCTCAACATCAATCACATCATTCATTTTATTTTTGAATCATCTCTTAGTAAAATTATCTTTCTTTTGTTGCAACTTACTTCATTTATTGCTCCCCCCTAGGATATCTTGAGGAAAATTAATTATAGGAGTGGTTTATAACACATGTTTCTTCTCTATTATTATTTCTAGATTATGGATTTTTGTTTTAGATTAGTTTTTGATTTATGTAACTAATCCTTCTACCATGAGTTTTGGTGGATCTTATGATGTAACTAATTGAATTCTATTTTCCATTTAAAAAGATGTTTCCTTTCCACAATTGTGTTTATCCTATTGCTTTTGTTTAATTATTAAGAATTTATCTAGCCTAAGAATTCTTAGTTAATCAAGTAATAGGTGATAGTCTTTTTATTCTGTTGATGAATCTAACAAGTAAATTGAACATAGTGTTTTGGAGGATTAGTAAAAAATTTAGGTTTCTAATCAATTTATCAATTAACAAACTTGTTGGTTCCTTATATTTTTTCTCAATTAATTATCTTTCATGATTATTGAGATGATAATTAGATGGAAATAATACCATTATTGCAAGATCATTGGATAGTGGTAGATTTATAATAAGTGATTAGTAATTGTTTAACATAATTTTTAATGAACTTAAGAGTAAAATTTAATAAAGTCATAAGTAAAACCAAGAACCTAGACTCTGCTATAATCAAATCCACAACTTTGAGTGTTTTTTTTGAATTTTTTGATTATTTTTTCATGTAATTTCTTTTATTTGCAACAACTCCTTTTATGATAAATTCAAAATTCAAGAATCAATCGATCTATAAATTTGCACTTGTGTTCTTCTACTTTATATTTTCTTTAATCTTTTTTTCATATTCTCATTTTTACACTTTGCAATAAAACTCATTTTTAATGAGCTCAAAAGTTGAGATTTAAACCTTTTAGAAGGATTTTTAACATAATTCTATGGGATCGACATTAAAGGGTATAAAATACCTCATTTCTATATTGACGGGTATACTTGCCTATGAGTAAAACTTGGTATATGGTTTTTATACACAAGTTTTTCACACATCAATGATCTAGCTTTCTTTCCCATTACAGATAAGCACTAAACCAATTCTTTCCTCGGAATGGTAGAATGGAAATTTTAATACTTCCCAAGTTGCCATCCTTTCCTTCTTGATATTGATTTCCTTCTCTAAAACCTTCACCTTCTAATTTTGAGTTCTCCGCAATCTATTTCTTCATCAAAGTGAGGTAGTCTTTGAAAATTACTTCAATAAGAAACTCAATACCTACTCTTTGAATGATCCTCCACATCATCCAACTTTCTGTTTAACCTTTGGAATTGATCTTGAACAAATTTTAAAATTACTTTCAAATCTATTTTGTTTTGATAGGGTTTACCAATCATGTTGATAATGCTACAAATTGAACAAAATAAAAAAAATTAATTTAGTAAAGCCTCATTAATCACTCCTTAAATGTTTATCTTTAATATTGACACTCTTCACTCATATTTACACTCAAATGAACTTTTTCTATAGTTCTGTCATCAACTTATGCTTTTTACCTATAAATTCTTCTTAAAAGTTCTAGAACTAAAAAATTCACAAGTTAATTTTCCAATAGATAATGATAGACTAAAAAAATACACAAGATGGATAAAGTACAAAGCAATAGACAAAAAATATAAGGGAAATTTAGAATCAAATAATCAAATATTAAAATTGAATGAAGACAGAAGGTATTTTTTTATATCAAATTTTCTTGAACTTTTATTTTTAACTTGAGTTTATTTTACAATTTTTCTTTTGAACTTACATTATATCATAATACAATTTTTATGTTGAACTTACATTATATCATAATCACTTTTTTCCTTTGTTTTTGTACTAACATTCACCTATCAATCTGTTGAATACTTGGTAGGCAATCTTTCAATACCATAAATGTAACAATTCAAATTTCTTTGCTTAATTTTAAAATTATGAATTAATATATTTAAGAATAAAATAAAAAATAGAAATTATAAATCTAAATATATTCGAAAAGCTAGGAATCTTTATAATAAATTACAAAATATCCTTGAAATCTATATGGAAACTAGGATCTTGTCAGAACTATGAAAATACCTTAAAAATCTCTTAGAGAACAAATATTTCATTATAATTACAAAAATACGCTTCAAATATATAAAAAAAATTCTAAAATCAAAAAATACTCCTAAGATAAAGAAAAAGTAGAAAAGTACAGGAATCTCTAGACAAGTTTACAAATCTTTGAAGAATTTAGAATCTTCTAATAATTACAATAATACCATTAGGATAAAATTAATGGCAAATAAATGGTAGAAATCTTATAGTAATAATATCAAGGTCTCACAAAGAACCCAAATTTCCTGGTAAGTACCAAACTACCACTAGAACCAAGTAAGCAACTTAGGAATAAACTAGGCAAAGCTAATCAAAGGGAAAAGTTTAGAAATTTTTGTAGAAAGCCTTTGAAAATGATCAAAATGTCTCTAATAGTTCAAGTAGGGAAAACTGTAGCTAGAGACCCATAGCCTAAGCATATCTTTACATACATTTTTCTAGGTAATTTGACAAATGAAGAGACTTACCATAAATGAAATCATCAGTTACCATGTCATAAATGTAAAAAGACAAATACATTAATGAGGAGAGAGAAAAATTAACTATGATTAAGTTATTTTTACTATTATTAGGTTACATTAACCATGATTAAATCTTGTGAATCATGGTTAGCTTTAAGGATAAAGATGCATAATTTTTTTTTGGATTTATTAATATTAGGTAAAATTACAAGTGAAAATTTTATTTTACCTTTAGTTGAGAATTTATTCCCTAATTAACCTATGGCCAAATACTTTACTTGATAGGTAACCATCATCTTTCTTCATACAAACACATCCAAAAACACTTAGCACAAATCATCTTCTTTAAGATCTCATATTTTACCTTTCTCCTAACTAAAATACTTCAATCTAAGACTTCCATCTTTGAAGTTTTAGCATAAACATTTAGAAGAAAAAACTCCTTCTCTCTTGGATCTATTCATGACCACATCTTAAGGAGGATTCTCTTCTTCATCAAATCCTCAAAATCTCTACCCTTTAGCTTCCCAACAAGTAGGATTTTGTTCCTTAAATTTTGTGTTTTGCTCCTTAAGAAAGATGATGCCTTTCAAATTTCAAATGTTTCTTTAAAATTCTTGAAAGTTTTCTCATGTGAAAATTATTCTAAGATTTAGAGATTTTCTCTTAGATCTTACTTTGAAGAATAAATGTTAGATGCCTTGTCTTTTCCTTAAAAATTCCATATTCATGCTTTTTTTCCTTATAAAGCAAGGATTTTGGACTATAACCTTAAGGAAATTTTAAAAAACCAGAAGTGATGTGGTTCCAAAATCCTAAGAAGAAAAGTTATAAACTTGGTCACTAAGCCATAAAAACTTGGCCTTTAATTCTCTGAGTCAACATGGAAGCTTAAAGGACTTAAAAAAAAGAAGTAAATATTAAATCTTTACACCAAGGTATGATGATAATGATGACAAGGAATTAACAAAGCTTATAGTGATTTTCAACAAGTCATGAACATTAAAAGCCAATTGGATCTAGGTGCTAAGATGAGAAAAGGAAGATGAAAAATGTCACCTTGGATGAAACAAGGACCATTCAGCCAAGGCTTAGTTCACAATGAGGGAGGGACTTCAATTTCATAAAAAGTTTAATGTAAACATTCTCCATAAGTTATAATTCCAAAAAAGTATACACTTAAAGAAGAATAAATTATGAGGATTTAGAAGGTTAAAATGGCTAATCGACTAAACACCTTGAGAGAGAATAAATATAAGTTAAAATTTATTAAAGTAAGATCACCATATGATTTGAATGGTAAAAGTTGATCCAAAATAAGTGAGAAAAATTTTTAGTGAGTAAAGATATGGAAAATTGAGATTAAACCTTCAAGAATATTAGGGAAAAGGTTAAATGGATAAAAAAACTTGTAAAATCACTCTTCCAAGGATTTAATTCTAAAAGAATGGTCGTATAGGCATAGAATGATGAACAAAAATCTTGTTAGTGTCAAAATGATCATTCAACCTAGAGGATGAATATTAGATAAAATAGGATTTTTAATGGATAAAATTTTTATATTTATTTTTCCTAGAATAACTAAGTATTAAGCAGCCTTAATTTCATGAAAAATAACTTAGGTAGGTTGGACATGGTAAAATGGTGCAAACCCTACATAAAATTATAAGTTTAGAGTTTAAACCCTTATCCTTACTTATTCAACCCTAAAAAAGCCACATGATGTTCACCTTAGAAATATGGAATAAGTAGGGTAGTTTTCAAGTTTCTAGGATTGGATATCTAATTCCATGACAAACTTTAAACTTTTGATTTGGTATAGCTACTACCCACACACAAACACACAAGTCATAAACCTTATTTTAAAATAATCTAAGTAAGAATGTTACCTTTATCACTGATCCTTATGATATTGACTTGTCAACCTTGCATGTTCTTCTTATGAAATATTATGTGTATATACGGATGCACTTGTGATGTTCAATATAATTCATGAACTTGTACTAATTCATATTGTATTGTACTATCAAGTTAAAAATTATTTGATTCTTTTATGATTTGTGCATATCTAAAGGAAAAATTTATGATATAAACTTAAAAAAACAAATGTATATTCAAGATATAAAAGCTACTAAATTCTTGTCTCAACAGCCAAGTAAATTTTATGCTTAATAGGAATGAATGACAATAGTCATACAATGAATGGGCAACAATTACTATTAAGTTATGAACTCATATCCTATTTTATGATGTTTAAGTAGGAATAGTCAAGTGATAAGATTAAATAATAAAATTCAACTTATGAGTTACATGTAATGAGATCCTTCCTTTGAGTTTTATGTAATGGGATCCCATTACATAAATTTAATATGCTATAATCTCGTATATCTTGTAATAATGTGAATAAATTTTATTTTACATCATATCATTTAGTATAATAAGTATATCTATATCTATATATATATAACTAATAGTTAGATATTGACAATGAAATAGCTAAAAGTCATACAAATACATAAACAAAAGTACAAAAACATTAGCTCTCTCATATAACATCTAACATAAAAATAAAACATGGTAACATAACTATAAACCCATCACATGCAAATTTAGTCCTAGTCCTAGTCGAACAACTCATCACCTTGACATTTCAGGAATACAAAATTTTTCAATAGGACTATGCTTACAAAATTAAAATTCAAATCTCATACATAGATTATTGGCATAATCTTATAATCTTTATGAGATCGATATTGAGAGCCTACAATATTCTCTTTCTACACAGATGGAAATATTTGTCTATAGATAAAACTTGACAAAGAATTTACATTCAAATTTTGCACGCAATAATTATACTATTAATTGATGTAAACACAATTTTCTATATCGATTACATCGATAACTAATATATCATAAATAAAATTTTTATTTTCAAAATTATAGCCACTCCTTTTTTATATCACTTATTTAACAATCAATGTAAAAAAATTGATAAAATTCCTATTTTGTACTAATGAATAAAATAAAAAAATAAGTTAAAAAAATAAGATAAAATAAGATACAAATCCAACTAATTTTTCGTAGATAAATTCACAAAATGACATTTTATCATTACACTTTAATTATCAATTAATTATGCTTACAATAAAAAATTTTAAATTTTTGAAAATATTTCTTTCCATTATTTTTTCTTTTAATTTACATTAGTAGTTCAACTTCAAATATGAGCTCATAATAATTATCACAATAAAAAAATTTCATTAATGACCAACAAAATTGGTTGTAAAATTAGTAAATTAGATCACTAAATACTTTTGTGGTTGATTTTATAACAAATTTAAGATCGTTACAACAATTTTAATCGTAAATTGGTTTAGTGGTTGAATCATACAATTATCATAAAAATACATAAACTATTTATCGACTAACTTATTTAATCACCAAAGCGATAGGAATCCATCACAAATTAGATCACCTATAATATATTATGTGACCAAATTTGCAATTACATTTTTTTAACAGGTCGTTAAATTTTGGTTACAAAATTGGTTTTTGTTATCTTTAAATAGCAACCAAATTTATGATCGAATTGAAAGAAGACTTTATTAGAAAAAGTTGCACTCATTTTGACAATATTAACATCTTGAAAGGAATAAATATTTACTATTAGTTAGATTATATTTTTAGTATATAAAAACTTAAAATTATAAAGATAATATGATGAACTATTATTTTAAAAAATATATTCAAAAAATTAAAATAATTTAAATTTTGTATAAAAATAAATAAATAAATAAAAATTATATTGACATTCCTTGAGATTCATCGAAAAAAATACCCTGATACCTCTTCCTTTTTTGATCCTACATAAACCTTCCTTAATTTATATAAAACATAACATCGTATATTCTTATCAATTATACAACTCTACACAAATATATTTTAATTTTTTATGATATTATAGATATTATACGCATAAGAGAGATAAAAAAATTATTAAAAATAAAGGGGTAATTAAATATTTTTTGATATATCTCAAAAGGTGTTAATGTAATTTGTCCTAAATAATATTATTATTATATTTTTTATGAATCAAATTCTAAAGTTCTTACTTCTACAACCAACGTAATAAATATATTTAAAAAAAGAAACTTTATAAATAGAATTTACATGATTATAGTTAGCTTTTCTTCTTTTTCTTTTATTTCCATTCCTATTTAGTCAATGATCTTTTTTCAATTTCACACTTTGCAAAAACATCAATATCTTTAAAAATAAACTCTTTATCTCAGGAACCAACTAACAAGAATGAGAAGAATTAGCCAAAAATTAGAATCAATTTATTAGTAAAACACAATACAATAAATTCTTACTATAATGAATAACATTTCTTGAGAAAAGTTCTCTTAAAAATCTTAGATCAAAAAACTTTTTTTTCTAAGAATAAGTTCTCTCTTTATTTCCATTTTTGTTTTATTAATGTTCTATATATAAAAATGAGTTAAGACAAATTATTTATATATAAATTTATAAGATAAATTTAAATGTGTTAATTTTTAAGTTTGTAACTTGATAATTGATTACTAATATTGTTAATTGGTAAACAAAATATTTTTCTACTTTTGAAATCTTCAACAAGGATTAGTAATCAATTAAACCAATTACTAATCAATTATCAAAATGTGTTGTTACTTTTTAAATCTTCAAAAGACATTAATAATCCATTAAACCAATTGATAATTGATTAAATTAATATTTTATTACTGTTTAAACCTCTAAAAAATATTAGCAATCGATTACTTCTTTTATCGATCACCTAAATACTGGTTAATTTAAAATTAAAATATAGTTATTTTTAGTAAAATTTAGTTAATTCACTACCCATATTTTAAAAATTAAATTTTTCAAAATTTAAAATATTTTGATTGTATTTTATTCTTAAAATTTTTATTTAAAAATTTTAACAAATTTAGTTTAATTTTTTTTATATAAAAAAATTATTCTTTTCTTTAAAAACAACTTAGAAAACCTGATCATATCATAAGAGACATCAATACATATATAAAATTTTAATATTAAAATATACTAATTTACTTGGTGTCTAATAGCAACTATTAGAAGATCTCTTTTTACACTTTTTATTATATTTCAATTGTTAGCTATGTTGATTATATTTTTTAAAAGATAAATCCAACTAATTTTTTATGGATAAATTCACAAAATTATATCTTACCATATTTGGATTAACCATTCATTAAGAATTCAATTAAAATCTTCAACTTGTTGTAAATATTCTCCTATTATATCTTTCTCTTAATTTACATAAGTAGCTCAATTTTAAATACAAGCTCGGAACAGTTATAATTCTTCAGTAATTAAAAATATTGTAAATTTTATCTCAAATTTAAAAAATAAATAATATTTTTATGTTTTATTTTTTATTTTACATATTTTAAACATTCAAACATAACATTTAACATGTGGATTAAGATTTCATAATCAATGATGGATGTAGAAAAAAATATTTTATTAGAAGATCTTGCACTCATTTTAGTAATATTGTATGATTTAAAAATAAATAAATCTTTTACTTGTAGAATATTTTTACTATATAAAAAAATTATAAAGATATAATGATAAATTTTAAAAGAATTAAAATATAAGTTAGATTGAAGAAAATTTAAAAATATATGTTTTTTATTTAAACAAAATAGGTATAAAAATTAAAAATATTTTAAATTTAGTATAATAAATAAATAAATAGATAAATAATCTACAAATATTTTTTTTTACTCAAATTCTAAAGTTGTTACTTCTACGTATGACCAACGTCATAAATGTAGTTTCCAAAGAAAAAGAAATCATAAATCCAGAATTCTCAATTATTGTTAGTTTTTCCTTCTTTCCTCTTTCTTTTGCCGTTCCCATTAAGCCCACAATTTATTTTCCGTTTCCCATGAAGCCCACTATCTATTTTGGTCATTGTATTTTGTTTTGAGTCCTATTGAAAGATGATGAAAGAAGAAATAGAAAAAGTAGAAAAAAGAGTAATATCCTTTTGGGAGAGTGGGTCATATTGAAATGACAAATCAGTTATGCTAAATTTGTGGTAAAATGGGACTGGTTTGAGGTTTGAGAATTAACGGTGGCTGATATCAGAAACACAAGTAGTCCTATAAAAGGCATAGACACCATCATCCATTGTCGATTCCGCAATCTTAGAATTGACAGTTTCACACAACATATGCTCCTACCCTTTTTTTCTTTGCCTCCATCCATAGTTTACTTCACCTTTATTTTAAATAAATTAAATGGTAAAGACGAATGAGATAGAAAAAAGTTAAATATAATATAAGAAATATTTAGATATAAATATTATTAATATATATTATGATAACTTTTTCTTTTTATTGTCATTATGTCATTATAAATATTTTAAATCAACATTATTCAAACACTCACTATTTATTTTAAATCAACCTACACCTTAATCCGTACCTCTTCTTTTCTCAACTTGCTCATAACATGTGGGGTTGTGTTGTACACTGCTATATCTTTTTGCCTCAATCATCCTCTGTGTAAGTGGTAATTAATTAATTCCGAATATATTACCTATCAAATTTATTATTTCACACTATATATTTATTTATAATTTTTATGTACTCTTTATCTTTTTTATTTATATGATTTTAAATTTTTTTCTAAAATTAAAATAAAAATAAAACTTTTCCTACTTTTACTGTAAAATACCATTAGCAAATACTAACAAATAAATTAAGCATACATGTTAAATAATTAATAGTAAATTTTTTATTGAAAAATAAAAAATATTAGTAATATATTTCTCAAGATTGGTTGATTTTTAAAATAAAAAATATTTATATTATAAATTTATTATTTTTAAAAGATAATTTTAATTTAAAAAAATTTGGAAAATTACTATAAATATATTAAAAAATAGTTTAATAATATTTTTTTATAAAAAAATAAAATAATTGAGTTGCATAAGAAAAATGACTTATATTCGAATATAACTAAATGTATGTCACTTCTCATGTATAATCCAATCATTTCTCTAAAAAAATAACAATACATTTCTCTAATAATTCATTCTAACAAAATTTTTAATAAAAAATTATTTATTAATTACTTTTTTAATTATTATCATAAAACTTCTAATAAAAATAATAATAATATCTTATTTATATCCTTTACCTCTATAATTTTAGCATTATAAAAACAACAGATTGAATAACTTATATTTGGATATAAAGGAGTATAAATATGTGAAAAAGAAATTTCCTTTGAAAAATATCTAAAACCATTTTCATTGGCCATTTCATTTGTGCGAGTTCTCGTGAACCATGTCAACTTTATTTAACAAAGTTGGTGAGAGGGGGAAATATAGGTAATAAATGCAAATAACAATTAGACTGCATCTGCAACTCTTGCAGTTTTTAAACTCACAGTCTTAAATTAATTTCTGTGGAAAAGCCAGAATGTGGTCCTAACTCCTATTTATTCCTACTTGGAACAAATCATTTCCATAACGAAATAGCATGAAAAGTTGAAATGAAAGAAGGAATATGATATAGCACTCCATCCCAAACCAAGAAAGGTTTGCTTTTCCTAACTATCATATTTATTTTTAAAGTTTACAAAAAAAATAAAACATAAACCAAGAAATAACTGAAGCATTTAGGTCTCAAAGGGGTAGCAAAAAAAGCATCAAAAGGTCACTCTATTCTATTTATAAAAATGAAAAAAAAAAATCTTGGTGATATTGGTTAAACCAAAATCACATACCAAACTCTAGCTCTAGAAGATTTCCTCTTCAACCCCCTCTCCCTTTTTGCTATCACTTTGTTGTTCTTGCTCTCTAGAAAGTCAAACCTACATAAAAAAAATAAAATAAAAATTGAGCTGTACAAGATGTAGAGAGAACCATGGTCCCTCCACCCCATTTCCCTAACACTAGAGAAAAGCCAGTGTCCCCCTTTCCTTCAACTTCAATTCAATATCTCATTCTCAAATCAAAATTAAGCTGAAGGGTACCACCATGGGAATTCTTTAATTTCCCACAAATTATCTTTCTTTTTTCTTTTATCACTTCTCCTTATGTGGATTGGAGGAGCACCACTCCTGGTATTAGTATACATAGCATTGGGCACATGTGTGATGGCACCACAAAAATTCCCCCATCTCCATTCATTTTCAAATTAACTTTAATCTCTTGATCTTTCTATATAATCTCTAATTTGGCCAAAACCAAAACTCTCTCAAACCCATCATCATGAATTTGATTGATTAAGTGAGAGTGCAAAAGCAGTACTATGCTTTGCCTCAGCTTTCCAAAACCTTTCAATATCTTCAGCTATTCTCTTGGCATCCATTGATGCACCAAGGAGTCCACGTTTTGTGAAACCAACTGCATAGAGACCATTTTCACCCTTCCATCCATTAGGGAATGGTTTCGTAGGGAACCCATCTTCCTTAGAGAACATATCCCCTTCCTGCACAAATATGCCATTTCATTTATATTAATCAGTTTCCCTTTTCTTGCTTTATATCATTTTCAGAATTCACATAGAGAGGGTCTTTATTCCATTATGTGTTTTCCTTATTCAGAACTCTTAAAAATAAAAACTTTTCATTCTTTAAATTAACTTTACAAAATTAAAAACTCAAAATAAATTATAATTTTAAAACATAAATAAATATCAATTAGAAAATTAAATTCTTATAAATGTTTATTTTACTCAAAATTTAGTTTGCATAATTATAAAAACATATCACATAATTTATAATTAAATATGTTAAATATATTTTAAATATTTATAAAATATTATTAATACCCATTTTATTCTTTTCAAAAATTTAATTTTAAATAATTCTCCAAAATATCTAATCAGATTAAGGTTAGTGATGATTTCAAGATAAAAAATACTATAAAATTTCTAAATTTATGTTATATTATAATAAAATTTAAGGATAACTAAAACTAAATTTAAGTATATTTATATAAATAAAATAATGTTAAAAACTTATTTTGAAGTAGTAAGCAGATGTATTTGTATATTTTGTAATAATTAAAGAAAAGGGTAAGAGGAATTTATGGTATTGATACCTTTAGCCAAGAGGGTACATTGCTTTTGTAACCAGTTGCTATTATGATGGCATCAAAATTTTCAGTCCTTCCATCAACAAATTCCACTGTGTAACGTTTTAACCGTTTGATGCCTGGTCGTACCTGCAGGAATTGTATTGTATGTCTCAGTGGACTGCGGTGTTCATTCAAACAACCAATCTAATGCAAAATAATTACGCTCCCCAACAACATGATTGAAAATAATGATAATTCTTTTGTCCATTAGCTTTTGTAAAATTTCAGATATTATAAAACCTTGTGATTCAGCCACGATTTGATTGAAAGCACACGATGATGTAAAATGTTGCAAAAAATAAAATAAAATTAAAATACAAAGGTGCAAAACACAAATTAAATTTAGGTCATTTCATTGAAAATAATAATACTAATATAAAAGAGAGAGCTAGGAAGAGGAAATTTAAGTCGTGGTTCATGAAAAGAAAAAAAGGAAAAAGAAATACAAGTTAAAAAAAAAGGCACTTGACATAATTTTATGAAAAACCATGGATTGCGGTTATATTGTGGGCACAATGACGGCACCGAAATATGATCTTATGTTATATTACAAACTAACTTGTAAATATTTTGTCATTATTTAAATTTAATGGCTAAAGAAAAAACATTGTCGTTAATATACAACTTTATGGTTTGGTCTTTTAAATATTTTTATATAAATCAATCTTTTAAATTATAAAATTATTCACATGTTAATTTCATGAACATGTTAGTAAGTTAATATTTTCAAAAATCAATATGATAATATGTATTTCTTTAATTTCTACAAATACAATTTTAAATATATCACCATCCTAACTTGGATCAAAGCAAAACTAACTATTATTTTCTAAGATTAAATTATATGTTAAACCCATTTTAAAGTTAAATTACCACAATTTTATTATCTTGAAAGATCAAATTATAAATTGATTTAATAGCAAAAAAATTGGAATAATTATTCAAATCTTAATTTTTTATTGTCCACTAAAATAAATTATAAATTGATTCAATTAAACTTTTTTATGATTTCAAAACCTTAATATTCATCTTCTCAAGATAAAAAAATATAAAAATAAAAATAAAAAACACATTTACCCTTTGAAATTAAAATACCCCATCAACTTTAAATTAAAATTAACTAAGAAATTTTGTTTCTGAATTACTATCATGACTGAGAAACACAAGTATTAAAACGAAAAGTTGAATTTGATTTGATAAAAAGGGAAAGTACCTTAACATGTCCACTTTTAATCTTGGCAAGGGTACCCACATCTAGCACTGGTGTTTTTCCAGACAGGTTTTTAAGTTGAAGGGGACCCAATTTGGGTCGGTCCAATCCAAACCGAGCTGTGTCACCAAGCATCAGCCATGACACTATCAGAAGGAAACGATCCACAAACCTTATGGGTAACCATTTGAGCAACCACATCGACAATCCAAAAGTTGATTTTCCCAGCATCTCTCTTGGTAAAATGTGTACCTTCAACACCAACAAAAATACTTAACAAACCAACCCCATTTTGTAAATTTTTTTAATATATAATGTGAAAAGAAAAGAAACTTATTATATATTCAATTTTTCTATGATGTGCATTAAGTACACAATTCATAGGGTTTGAATAATTAATGAAGAATTCATTACATCAATAGAAGAAAAATCATTTATTACATTGAGTTTTAGTTTTTGACTTTTTAACTTGTCTATATGGCATAGAGGATACAAAAAGCAATGTATACATAGTAGAGGAATGCTAGGCATTATTACATTGTTTTAAATATATATATTTTTAATACATCTTTTGTAATTAATTAATTTTTAAAAAAATTTGAAAAATGATATTTTTATAAGTTTTTCTAAAAGATTGATCACTCATGAAAAGTATGAAATGTTAGCATTTCTTATATATTATAATATATAAGAGAATTAGATGAAATATGAACCGTGTGGAGGGAGTATCTAAGTATTTCCCCATCATAACAGCTAAGAATTTTAGTATCTTGTAAAGGGATACAGCTTCACAGAGGAAAAGAGTGAAAGAAAAAGGAGAAAAAAGTAGCAGTTGATGTGTGAGGACTTTAACCCTTGGTAGGCCTTAATAGTTTGAAGGTCATGCTCTCTCTATAAGTAATAGGGAAAGAGTATCTCTTTTGTTAAGAAACGCGGAAGGAAAGGAGGGAAAAAAAGCAAATTAAAGGGAAAACTTGAAAGGCCATCTTATGTTTTTTCCTATCCATTGCATGCTTTGGAACTTTGAAGAAAGTGAAATTTCATGGTTTTTTTATAATATTGGGGTGCCCTCAAAATGAAATATTTAAAAGCTTCAATATTTGATGTAAGTATGAAACCAAGGTTTTGTAATTTGCTAGATGCTTTGTTAGAAAAGCCAAACACCTTGAAGGTGGTGAATTCTGCTTCCATATTATGCTTCCCACTTCAATTTTTCTCTTTCCAGAATGAACAGAACAAGGCTTGCAAAATTCCCATGTTTTTATGATTGGGAGATAGTGATGAATGACATGGAATTTCATATTACTAATTGGAACAGTGTATCATATTTTCTCTCCATCTGAAAGTCAAAATTTTTGTGCGATAAAAAAAAAAAAGAAAACAAAAAGAAGCAAAATCTCCATCTGGGTTTTACATAATCAGCAATCAAGATTCCAAAATTCCACAAAAAAAAAAACCCCAAGAAATATTGAAAAGAGCAAAAGCAGGTGTCTTGTTGCTATGCTTAAATAAGGAACGTGTAAAACTTTCAACCAAAATACACAAACTTTACATTAATTTTTGCTGCAATAAATCACTATTTTATTTCTTATCAAATTAAAGATTTAATAATATCACTCACATTAATTTTTAAAAATAAAAAATACAATTTTCATAGTCAAAAGATGCAAAAACTATTTAATTTAGTTCTTTTTAAACATAAAGACTAAATCTATTAGCAGTTTTATCTTTCAATCACAAAAATAGTAACTTTTATCTTTCAAAAATTAACATAACAAAACCAAAAAGGGTGTTTGGGTGTACACCTATTTTAAGAGACAAAGAAAAAAGGCACAAAAGTAAAAGAAATGAAGAGAGGAGAGTTCTTACTGTATTTCTGACAACAAGAGAAGGAGTAGCATTATGGTTGCAAAGATCCAAGCAAACTTCCATGCCAGAATTGCCACACCCCACAACCAAAACTTTCTTACCTCTAAATTCCTCACCACTCTTATAAAAACTAGTATGCTTGATAACCCCACCAAAATCTCCCATTCCTTGAATCTCAGGCACCACAGCCTCTGCATTCTCTCCAGTGGCCACAATCAACCATCTACACACAAATTCTTTTGCCCCCTCTTTGTTGTTGAAACTCCTAACCCTCCAAAACCCAAGAGTAGCATCAAATTCAGCATGCTTCACAGTCTCATTGAACATGGGCCTAATGTGAAACCTCTGTGCATAGCTCTCCAAGTACTCTATGAATTGTTGCTTTGTTGGGTATGTTGGGAAATCACAAGGGAACCCCATCAAAGAAGCTCCACAAAATTGCTTTGGCAAGTGAAGACGAAGCCTATCATATGTCTTTAGTTGCCACAAAGATGCTATGCAGTTAGATCTCTCTAAGATCAAACTTGGAACACCTTTCTCTTTGAGATATGCTGCTGTTGCAAGCCCTGATGGCCCTGCTCCTACAATCACTGGCCCTGGAACCCACACACATCTCTCACTTGAATAACAACAATTCTTGTTCATTTTCTCTTTGAATAAAGGGTCATGTGCTTGCTTCCCTTCTACCTCCCTCAAACAATAACACTCCATCAAATATTTTAATGCAATAAATAACAACAAAAAACAAAATTTGGGTTTTAGGATGTCTAATTTTTTATTTGGATTCTCAAGAAATTGCTTCAATTTTGGAGTGGATTGTGTACAAGATGAAAAAAGAAAAAGAAAAAAGAAATTAATTTGTGTTTGTGTGTTTTGTTGTTGCTGAATGGAAGAGGGTTGAGTGGAAGGATGAGCACCAACTACGGGGCAAAATCAGCATTCATCACAGAGAGAGACTGAGAAGGATTGTGATATCTCTCTTTGTATGTGTGTGGACATATATATATTCCTATTGTGTGCTTCATTCAAGAATTTATATGAGCCAAAGCAAGTGGCGAAATGAGAAACTACACTGGTGGGGACATCAAATTATTATTATTATTAGTATATATATAATCAAAATTGTTAATTATTATTAATGTTATTAATATTTTTAGCTATATGCTAAAACAAGCAAGTGAAAAAAATTTCCCTCATAATTAAGCAAAAGTTCACACTTCAAAATTTGTTTCATGTATAATTCATAAATATATATATTCAGCCTCTCATGGATTCGTCACTATATAATATATATATATATATATATATATGTTTGTCAATATTAGTGAAGATTGGGAGTTTGAAATTGTGAGAGTAGATTACTCAAATAATTCCTTTGAAGACTTCAGTTGGTTTAAAAATCCAAGAATGATTTGAATTACTACAAGAGGTAAAATTTATTAGCAGAAGATAGCTGGTACGTGATCATTCACATTGGACAATGTGGAGCAGCTAGCTCAACATGGACCTGGTGGAGCATCAATTGTATCCAATATCTCATCCACATTAGTGGGATATTTTCTAATTGATTAACATATTATTTAAGTATAAGCCTTTTTAATGTGTATTTAAAAGTATATAATAAAAAATTATAATTTTTAATTAAATTTATCATTTATTCTTTTTTATATTATGTATTCTTGAATGTACATTACCGTTTAAATATTTATTTTTAAAAAATTTATATTCAATGCATTGCTGTATGGAGGTTACTTTCTTTTAATAGATTAGCTATACATTTGTATAAATTTTTGAATTGATAATAAATTAAAATTAATTTGTGAACATGCATAGATATTAATTTTGTTGAAATTGATTGTAACTTATCACCAAGTAATAGTTAATTGAAAAAAAATATCAAATGATTCACTACGATAATAGTTACTTGAAAAATTAATTTGATGATATGATAACATAATTACAATTATTTTTATTTTTCATGCAATGATTCTTTAAAGAGAATCTTTAGCCTATAGAGATTTTTTTTTTAAAGTTGTATTCTTCTTAATGAGAAAAAAAAATGCAATGCTGTAAAATTTAATTGGACATTAAATTGTTTAGAATATTTAATGGATCATTAGTTAAACTAGTGAATCATTAGTTAAACTAGTGAATCATTAGTTAAATCGATATATCTTAGAATTTGTAAAATTTATAATTTTTTAAATACATATATTAACAATATTTATGAAGTTAAAACAGTTTAGATTTAAAATTAAAAAAATTACCATAATATAAATATTTAATTAAATAAATAAGAGTTAACATTTTATTTTAATATAAATTTTAAATATAATTAAATAATTAATATTTTAAATTTTCCCAAAACATAAATTCGCAAATCATAAACATAGTTAAAATAATATAAAAAATTATATATAAGGAGTTAATATTTTGGGAATTTTCCAATGATAAACTTGGACAAAGTTAAATAACGGTTGAGGTAAAATTTTGAAAAATTAAAATTAAAATTTAATAATTAAGATAAGATTAAAAATTTAAGATTATAAAAAAAAACACATAACTTTTGTTATTTATCTATCAAATTATTTTTTTAATTTTTAATTTTTTAATATTAACATAAAAAATAATATTATTTTAAAAAATTAATCAACCCAATTAAATTAGTTGATTTATTAATTTTTGTAAAATTTTTTTTAAACCAAACTAGTTTAAATTAAATTAAGGGTTAAATATATTTTAAATCTTTTTAAAATATTCAAATTTTTGATTTTGATCCTTTAAATTTAAAACTTTTAATTTAGATTTTTTATTTTTTGAAATATCTTGATTATAATCTTTATATTAATTTAAGTTATATTAAAAAAATTATAATTAAAACATTATATAAAATAATTAAAAAATTTCTAATAATAATTAATCTAACTTGATTTAATATAACTTAAATTAATATTAAAGATTATAATTATAATATTTTAAAAATAAAAAATTTAAACAAAAATTTTAAAATTAAAGAATCAAAATTTAAATTTAAATATTTTTAAAAAATAAAAATATATTTAATCCTTAAATTAATAACACATCAAATTTAATACGTTCAAACTAATTGGTTAACCCGTTTTCAGATTAACTGATCAGGTCACACCAAATTTCACAACACTGATAAAATGTGTTATATTGAAGTGAATCTTTTAAATAATAGTAAAGAAATAAGAACAAGTCTCAAAAACTTCTTTCCTCTTTATACTAGTTTGAGTGTATTTTTATAATATAAATTTAAATCAACATTCTATTATCGCTTGTGAGGACGTTAAAAAGGAAAGAGTAAATAAACTATCAAATTTAAACATCACTAAATCTTCACTTCATATCTCAAAGTAAATAAAAAATAAATTAAATTGTAGATATTATAAAAATTTGTTTTAAATTTTTTTTGACCTTGATAAAAATACATGTTCATATTAAAATGTACTACACATACTTATTAATCACTTAAAAGATGAAAATATATTTTTTTAAAAATATAAAAAAATTCATGTTTTAATTAAATTTAGAAGCATTTCTAGATAATTTTATATTACATTAAAAATAATTAAATTTTAAATAATTTTCTTTTCAAATTAATAAAATTAGTTATTGGTGAGAAATTAAAAGTTTTACATAAAAAATATAAATTTGAATCTCACCATTTTTCACATTATCTCAAAAATATGAATTATTTTTCTTTTTATACAACAAATTATAAAAACAGTACATGTAATAAATAATTAAATAATATATTACCAACAATAATGTTATTTAGGTAGACATAATAGCATATAAGTGTATTTTTTTAAAAAATTGTTTTTAAAGTATATTTGACCGAAAGTAGTGAATAAACTACAACATAATTATTAGAAGAGGAACAAATAGGTTGAAGCTAAAATTTAACCGGAAGTTAGAAGCTAAAAAATTTGTTGATTTAAATAAGTTTTTTGATAAAATTTGTTATTAAATTAGTTGAAAAAAATAAAAGAACAAATGAAAATATGATTATTAGATTATAATTTTAGCATTATAATTTTTTATTAATTATAATTTTACTATCTTATTCTTTAAATTAAATTATTAAACTAAAAATAAGGATAATTATATTTATTTTATTTATATTTATAAATATTATATTAAAAAATATTATATAAATATATTTTCAGTTATTTTTTTATGATTATATGAAACCAAAGAGTTTCATGATTTTATTTATTTATTTATTTTATTATTTATGATATATTTTTAATAAAATTTATATTTTTAAATAAATAATTTTTTATTTTAAATTAATTTTTAAAATTTATAAATAAAATTTTAGATAATATATCTATAAAAAGTATTTATATATCTTTAAAACTTTTATCCATAAAAATAAAATATTTTTATAAATAATTTAAATAAAATATTTAATAAGTAAATTAAATATTTTAATATTAAATAATGATAAAAAATTATATTTTATAATAAAGAAATGATTGAGCCACATAAAAAAGTGGCTTACATCCTTTTACATTCAATGCAAACCACTTTTATATGTGGTTCAAACGTTTCGTTTTATAATAAATAAATTTTTTTAAAATATATTAAGGATAAAATAAAAAAAAAATTTCACATTTGCATTTGAATATAAGTTGTTGAATCTTATTTATTTATTTATTAAAAAATTATCAATCATCCAATTAAAATGTAAAAAGATATATATACTATTGATGTAGGAGAACCATTGTTCAGGATAAAAAAAATATTAGCTTTTTGATAATACCTAAAATCTTCAATGTTAATAAGGATGACATTAAAAAATGTTAGTAGTTATAAAAAATAATTACCATATCAAATAGAATTGAAATGATCTTAAAAATTTTTAATTACTTATTTTATGTTTTATTTTTATTTTTGGTACAACAAATAAAGAATGATGTTCAAATCCCACCTTATATAAACTACTCTAATCTTAACTTATCATTATGAGACCAATATTAATAATTTTTACTTTTTCATCCATTAGAATATACTAAAAACACACTTATAATTTGATAATATTGCCTATAAAACTCATTAATTAACTAATATGATATATGTAATTTTTATTTTATAAAATAATTTTTAAAAATCTTATTTTTCATAAAATAAAGTTATTATTATTAATTTATAAAAATTAAAAATGAAACAAAAGATTAAACTATTGTGATTTTTTATCCAATTTTTTTATTTAAATATATTGACATTAAAATTTTAATTTAAATATATTTTTTTACTTATTTTTTTCTTTAAATACAAAAATAGAAAGTTATTATATATATAAGCATAAAAATAGTTTGGAATACAAATTTATATTTAAAATATAAGATGTGTTATTTAAAATATAAGATATGTTTAATAAAATTATCAGATAAACTAGTTGAAAGCTAAAAATTAATTAAAAGATAAAAAATTAATTAAAAATTAAAAAATTAGATAGAAATTAATAACTAAAAATTTTGATAAACTAAAATAAAAATGTTTAAAGATATTATCATTAAATTTGAGTTTAAATATTATAATTTTTATTAATTATAAATTTTTATATTTTATTATTTAAAATTAAACTATTTTATTTAAAATAATGATAATATTTTTTAATTTATTTTAACTTATATATCTATTAAAAAGGGTTATATAATAAATTTATAATTATTTTGATGATTATATATCATAGAAAAAGAGTTTTTGATAGTTTTATATATTTATTTATTTATGATATATTTTTAATAAAATTTATTTTTAAAATAAATATTTCTTTGAGATTTAAAATATTTATTTTAATTTTTAAAAAAAGTTTTAAATAATATTTGAATTAAAAGCAAAATTATTTTATCTTTAAATTTTTACAAACAAAAATAAAATATTATATTATAAATAATTTAAATAAAATATTTAACAACTAAAATAAAATAGTATAACATTAAATAATGATATAAAAAAATGTTTCATAATAAATAATATATTTTTTTAAAATATATTAAAAATACAAATAAAATGATAATTTTTAATTAGTAACTAAAATTTTGAATTTTAGTGGAACTAGTGTTAAACAAATGCTGGTTATTTCATCTGGCTAACAAAATAGTTATCATATTAAATAAAATTAAATTCGTTTTTAAGAAAATTTAATTAATTATTTTATCTTTTATCTATCTGAAATATTCTAGTTAACACATTCATTATTCAATTTTAAAAGCAAACAATATGTACTTAATTTTGAAAAAAAAAATTTTTAAGTGAATTAAATTATATTGAACTTAAACTAAAGTAATATGTATAATTACATAATATGTAAAAAAATAAAAAAATATTTTATAGGATTAAAATTATAGATATCATATTAGCTAAATAATAAATCTTATAGACAATTTCATTAAATTAATGGGGGTTATTAAACGGAAGGATTAATATATCTTCCAAAATAAAAATTCAAAAACTATTTGAAGATTTTTATTTTTTTTTCAAAAACTAAATTAGGGCTACCAATTTTTTTTCAAAAACTAATTTAAGTATTTACCCTTTTAGTTATAATTTATTTTAAATTAACATACATGCTTTAAATTACCGAATTGGCTCAACATATCTCACGTTTTTTACATTTGATATGCTAAAGCAAAGGCTTTCAATAACCATTAATTGTAAAGTATGTTTTATTACAACAGAAAAAGAACCCCTTCTCTGTTAAGTTTTTATTTCAAACTTGTTTTATTTTTCTAATCTTTTTTTTGGGCAATTGTTTTTGGAATTTAAAGTGTTCTATCTTAAATTTACAGCTCAAAGCACCAACTATATCTTGAAATCAAAGCACAACACTCTTGTTTCTCTATTTTCCAAGAATTTATAGACTAATCTTCTATCGGGTGAAGTTGGAAAGCATAGAAGACTCAATAAAAGTAAAGGTGAAAATTTTGGCTTAACTGAGAAATTTAAGAAAGAAAGAAATAAATCATGATGGGCTTCGATTGAAATTTTAGTGAGAAACGCTTACTTATTTTTAAACTTTTTCGCTTCATCTTCTAAACATCATTAAATTAGGACAAATATGTTTAGTCCTTTTAAGGACAGAAGTATCTGTACAATAAACAGTTATTTTCGTTCATCTCATTTATCCAATTAAAAAAAGTAAGGAACAAATTTACTTTCTTATTTTATTTTACCTTTTTCTCCTTTTCTAAATAACTTAAAACCTGTCCATTATATATATATATATATATATATATATATATATATATATATCTGAAAAATTTTTTTTTGATCTAATTTATTTCTTAAAATAATATAAGTCATTAAAATTTTTTCTATAAAATATTTTTACTTAATTCAAGTAGGTTAATTTTTACTTTATTTTTTATAGTGATTTTATTCAACTTAAATAGAATTAATTTTAATAATATATATATATATATAGAAAAATAAAACAGTATATGCTTAAAAAATTAAAAAAAAATGCTTATTTTTATTAATTTTTAAAATAATCTTTAAAAACAATTTTTTTCTCACAACATAAACAGTTAGTGCCAAACTATTCCATGTGTTATACTTTTAGATAGCGAGGGATTCCATATAATCAAACAAAAGTACTTAAGACAGTTAAGAATCCACAAATCACTTGTCAAGGCCTAAAATGGAAAACCAATGGAACCTTGGAGTACTTTATAGGATATCCCCATTCAATATTTGCTAAATATGGAAATAATTAACTCTTCTAAAACTTAATTATAAAGAGCAGTTAATAAGTTATTTTCCGTGATGTTACTTAGATTGACAGGCAGAATTAAAAAAAAAAGAAGGTGGGAGTAATAGTCGAAGTAGATTTTTTATAAGATACTGTTGTTTAACTATCGCATCACAAATTAAATTTGAAAAATTACAGTTAAAGTAACAAATGTATATATATAAATATCGATTCTACTTTGTAAGTGAAGAGAAAAGAAATGGAATGATCTATTATATTTTTTGTGAAAACAAATATATAATATATACAAGAGTACATCTCTGAATATATATTTGAAATCGTTAAATTTTTTTTATGATGATTATTTTTTAACAATTGTATAAATTGATAAAAAAATTAAATTAATAAAATTTATATTTCAGTCTTATGGTTATACCTTCTAAATTATCATTAAAATATATTTTAGCGGATAATTATTGATAAACATAAATTTGTTAGAAAAAATTTAATAAAAATTAAAATTGTTATGTTTTATCTTCTGAATTTATAACTAATTTTTTTAAGTGAATTGGTGATTCTATTTTTATATTTTGTAATTTTACACCTATAATCAAGCTATTTTAATCACAAATGATTACAATTTACATCAAAAATCTTGGGATGTACCTATAATCAAGGCTTTCCACATGCATTTTATTATAAAAAAGGGCTTCCTTTGTTGTTTAATGAAAAAACACATATTCAATTATAAAATGAGTCTATTTCTATGTATCATGTTATTTTATAAAATACTGGATTTGTTGAAATGCGAAGGGTTGTTTTGTTGTCACAATACAACAATGCTAGTTTTGGATGCAATATTTGTAAATTTTTTAACAATGATCCCAACCAGGACAATTCATAACATGCACTATTTATAAGTTTATACTTAGTTTTTACTAAGGATAAGAAAATAGTCTTTTGTTGTTTTGTTCACGAAGAAACTAGAAAAGATTTGAGAAAAAAAAAAAACATAATAACATGAAGTTGATTTTCTAGATATAGGACAATCTCCTAAATTTAAATAAAAAAATAGCATGTAAAGATAAATTATTATTTTTTTTAAAAAAAGTAAACCTTGACTAGGATTTCTCTTTAAATATCATAATACATACATAAAAGCTTCCATATGAGGTTTGCTTATAGTATGCATGAATTTGCTTAATATAGAATTGAATAGGTAATATCTAAATGGGTAATGGTTAAATAAATTAGGTGTCCTACAAAATGCCTATAGGAAGATGGAATTTTTAAAATTTCTCCTTCTTCTATTAGTATTATATTTTTCTCTATAAAAAAATTTAGAAGTTTGACTCTAAATATCAAGCATTTTTAAAATTTATATTTACCTGTGAAGTGAAGATACCTTTCTTCAATCGAGAGACCTCCATAGCTAAAAAATATTTAAAGTCACCCAAATATTTAATCTAGAAATGATCATGAAAAAAATTGTTTAGAACAATAATGGAGCAAAAATTTATAGACATAGAAATTCTTCAAAATTATCTCCTTATAGAAAAGCATCACAAGCATTAAGTAGATGTAGAGAGCACTATTGAGTTACTGTCAAGGCTAATAAACAATGCATTGTAACCATTTTAGCAATGGTTGAAAAAGATTCATGACAATCAACACCTTTAAGTTGTGTGTACCCTTTTACTACTAAACATTCTATAATGTTCAAGAGAGCCATTTGATTTGCGTTTGATTTTGGTAACCCAATGATACTCGATGACTTACTTTTCATAAGGAATAATTGTGAGAGACCAAGTATGGTTGGCCTCTAAAGTAGCCAATTTAGATTGCATGTCCTTTTTCCAATGAGGTTGAGTGGAAACTTGATCATAACATGTTGAGTGAGTAATAATCATATGAGATAAAATTGCAAAGAGGTTATCATGTACCTTTACTTGAAAAAGTTAACCAATGTGACAATAGTTCAAGATAATGTACTTGATTATAAATATAATCACACAAAGTAGAAGGAGGAGCCTAAGATCGTTGAGCATGAAACAAAGGGATTGTTGATGGAACAATAGAAGTAAGGTGGGTGGATTCTCTAGGTGGTGACTAAATGGGTGAAGAATCTGAAATTTGTATGACATAATTTGTTTTGGGTGGAGAAGAGGAAATGGATTCATAGGAAAAGATATCATCATGGTAAATAATATCATGACTAGTAAATACTTTATGAATGTTAATATCATTTAATTTGTATATTTTTTGACCAATAAGATTAGCAAAAAAAACACATCTTATGCCATCAAAGAAAAACTAATGAGAAACACAAATTAGTAGTATAAACAAGGGATAAAAACTCTAAGATGACAATAATAATTAATTTCACCAAAAATTCTCTCAAAATGGAGTTTGATAAGAAACTATAGGTGTAGAAAATCTATTAATAATATGAATTTCAATGGAGACGCATTCGTCTCAAAAGTGTAGAGGAAGGAGAGCTTGAAAACAAAAAGCATGGGCTGACTCAAGGATATATCTATGTTTAAGCTTAACCATTCCATTTTGTTGAGGGATGTAAATACAATAATTTTGATAAATGATACCTTCTTGTTTAAAAAATCTTGCATAGAAAAAATTCCTGACCATTATCAACCTGAATGTTTGTTATAGTAGTACTGGATTAGGTTTCATAAAGAAAAATAAATTAATAAATAATTTTTTCACTTTATTTTTATGATGAGTGAGAAAAGATATCAATACGTGTTAAAAAAAATTGAATCAGAAAAGAAGAAACTTTGAAAATTTCCAAATATCACAATAGATTAGTTCAAAAAGTTTAATAGAAGAAATATAACTAATGGAAAATAGAAGTTTTAATTATCTTATAAGAACATAAACATTGCAATTATTATTTAGTTTTAAAGAGAAATGTAACAAGTTCTTGTTCATGATGTCTAATCTAAAAGAGAAAAATGACCTAATTATCAATGACATAAGATGTAGAATTTTTGGAAAATAGGATTTAATGGTATGAACAAAATAAGTAGGATGGTGTGACTTATTTTTTATCATTACATCGAAGTAATAAAGTCCTCCTTTTTATTTAGCTTTACTAATCATCATCCCTATCATCAAATCCTAAAACATACATCAAATAGGAAGAAATGTTATTAAACAATTTAAATTTTTAATGTCTTAAGACATTAAATCCACTTTGAAATATGACATCTAAGACCATTCTTTAAATGGATAATAGGACTCAAACGTAAATTTCCATTAAAGATATTTGGATCCTAATCTCCATTTTGTATAACCACGGATGGTAAAGAAATTTTCTCCTTATTGTTGATTAGCAAATATAGAGAAAAAGTAATATAATTTGTTCTACCATTATTGATTATCATTTTAGGTGGTGAAAAACCTGAAGAAACATTCATATTGTTTGTCTTTGGAGTAGTTGATTTGAATTGTCCCATTCCCTTACCTAACAGGAAAAATTTACTATATTTGTAATTCAGTTAATTCAGTCATAAGGGGTTAAACCTGCTATGTTGTTAAAGCCTATCTCATATTATTAGTTAAAGAATATTTGTTACCATTGGTCTTGAAATGAGTATTTCTGGCTATTGAGTACTTAAGATGTCGAGTTAAATAACCATTTATATTTCAACATATGTCTCTGGTATGGTTATCTCTGTCACAATAAGAATAATGTAATAACTTGCAATTAGATAAATTAGGATAAGAAGAATCAAACTTGTGTCGAACATGTTAGCAATATTTTAAAATGGATAAGTCCCATATGGATTGGACTAGGAACCATTGAAGTCTTTATATGTTAGGACATTTTTTAGGCTTGTAAATAAGTAAGGTAGAGATGTGCCCTCACATACTTGAGCTTAAACCGATTTTGTTCCTTCCCCCTTCCCTTATGGGTGGATCCACATTATTCTGAACTTTTTAACAAAAGTTATCCCAAAATCACTAAAATGATAAAGGAAATAAAAATTGTTGTAATCTAATTTATTTTTCTCATTATCCATAACAAATATTATATGAATGTATAGAAAAAAAAAGTGATCCTCCTCCTCTAACATCATGTAAAAGAAATGAAACAAATATTATATGCTCTAACATCATGTAAAAGAAATGAAATAAAATGGAATAATCTTCCATATATTTTGTGACAACATACATAATATATATATATATATATATAATAATAATACATAATTATAATTGATGATTCAACTTCTATAATTTAACAATTTTATTTCTACAATTATGTTATTCTAATTATGAATTATTATAATATTTATACCAAAATTTTTGAGATCTAGTTAATTTTTTAACATATTTTTATTTAAAATTTATTATTTTATATATTATTATTTTTTATTTTGATTGATAAGATGATAATGATATAATAATTATAATATTTTTTGTTTAAAAATAATTTATAAGAATAATCTCTACTAATTATGAAATTAAAAATTATATAATAACTATTCTCATAATAACTATACCTATTTGAAATTATAATTTTTTAATAAAAATCAATTACATTAACTAGAAAATAAAAGGATATGTTTCCTATGTTATATCTCATGCCTACCATGTATTACTAGGATACAAGTAATTGTTAATTTTAAATTTACATTACCATAATCATTATATAAGAAAGGATGATTTAGGTTAAATTTTTTTTCAATAGGTGAAAAAGCATAAAGTAATTTGTCTTTGTTAAATAATTTATACAAAAGAAAAGTTTTTTTATGAAAAACTAAATAAAATTCCATAAAGAGATTTGTATTAGGTTTTTTTTAAGGAGAAAAAAAATTACAATCTAACAAAAAAAAAAATACAAGATAAATCCCAAACAACCAACAAGATATAAAGGAGGATATTTAAAAATATAGAGCTTGTTCATATTGATCACTCCAAACTTAACTAAGAAATCAGCACAAAAATCATCTTCTCTTATCATGTGATGAAGGGATATATCCCAGTTCTACTGTTCCAGTAACGCAAATTTTGAATCTGCTTTATTCTAGCATCATATTTGCAAAGTTTAGCAAAATTATCATTGACAAAATTAATTACTTTCATATAGTTTATCTAACAAATAATTATTTTATATCCTACACTCCAAATCAAATTAAAATCATTTAATATAGCAAAAAGTTAAACAAAAATATTATCACAATAATCAATATGTACATGAAAGTTTTTCAATCAATTCTTATGAAAGTTTTTGATTAAACCTCTAAAATTATCAATTCTAAAATTACCTTACATACCTCCATCAACATTAAAAGTCACTATATTAAAAAAAGAGACAACTGCTACACTAAAAAAGAAGACAACCACTATAAATTTTATTTGATTCACAAGTTTATTTAAAATTTATAGTAAATTGTCAAATTAACCTAAACCTTATATATTTCATGAGGTTAATTAAACTTTTTAAATTAACTAATAAATATATAATTTTAAGATATTATAATAAAAATTTATTATACAAACAAATAATTTGAATAAAATTATAACGAAAGCTAAAAAAATTTCTTTAACTTTTTCAAATATCTATATGAAGATTTAAACTTAATTTTTTTATTAAACTAAATCAATCTCTACTAATTAATTTACATATTTGATAATAAAAAATTTATTGTGAAATAATTTATCTAATCTAACAAATAAATATGTACAATATATAATTAATGACTTATTTTCAATAATTACTTAAGCAATGTAAATACATACACATTATAATTAATGACTAATTTTCAATAGTTATCAAAACGACGTAAATACATACACATTGCGAAGCCTTAAAGAGATTTCAAAACCTAAATTCTAACCAACTAAATAGGTTTAACATTAACTTAGCTAATTTGTTAAATAAGTTGGATTAACTTTAGTTATATGTCCTCAATGGATCACATCCCACTCTTATTGGTACATAATATTTTCATTACATATTTTAACTTATATTAAATATAATTTTTTTTATAATTTATACCACTAAATTTTAGTAGATCGTAATATTTGGTATGAATAAAAAATTAAAGCTGAAATTAATGTAGGGAAATGACAAAGCAATAAATTGAGTTTATTGCAAGTTGAGGAAGTCATTAAATATTAGATACCACATCACCTTTGAGTATTTGAATCGCTAAAGACCTAATAATGGACAAATGATATGAATAGAATAACTGAATACAATGAAGGCCATATAAATTGAAGACTTGGAAGAAAGAGGGCCACCATTATACTGGTGGTTATTAGCTACTTCTTAAAGAACTTATATCCATTGATGAGTTCAACATTGCATCCCATTTAAGTCATCATAAGATCGCATTCCCAATCTTTTAATCAATTTTATAAAAAAAATAAAAAAAAAAATATCATATTTTGAATTTAATTCAATTTTTTCGAGTTCAAATAGTATTTTTTAAATAAATTGACTTAATTATTAAGATTAAATCACATCAACATAATTTATAGATTTATTGCTCCTAGTGATCTTTTATGAATAAATCATTTATTACGACTACACGTGTCCATAATTAATTGTATTTATCGTACACATATTTTATCCCGTGTGTGATTTTGATTTTTGTAGTTATAATTGTTTGCATTTCATTTTTATAATTTTTCAATAAGTTTTTTTTCAACTAATATATATCCCAAGTGTATTGGTTAAAGAATTAACATATATATATATATATATATATATATATATATATATATATATATATATATATATATATATATATATATATTTTACAAATCATATTAGAATGCAATAAAAATCATAGAATAGATACATAAATAATATATTTTATATTTTATATTTAAAATTTCTTAATAAGTATCATTAAAATATTAATTTTATTTATTTTCTTAATTCTTAAAGTTAAGCAAGCCACTGTAAATTTAATCGAATAATTAGCATAAAAAGTAATCAATATATTAATTTATATATACTGATTAGGTAAATAAAATGTACAGCATAATTAAATAAGAATAAAATCAAAATAAATAAAATATAATGAAATTTGTTTTTTTCTTTTTTTAATTTTTAAAATACTTTTAATATATTGTTTCTATTATTAATCTATGTAAATCAATACCGCGTCACACTTACATTATATTCTCATTAAATATTAAAAAATACCAATAACTGACAAGATAAATCAGAACAATACATATTTTAAAAAATGAGTACTAAAAGTACAATTAAATCTTATTTTTATAAAACTCTATTGGTGCATTTTGTATTTATGAAATTAATCAAATCAAACTAAAAATTTTATTTTTAGTTATTTGGTTATTTATTATTATTTTTATATATATACATATATATATATATATAAGGGATCAACATAAAAAATTTATATGAAAATAAAAAAATAAATTTTTATCATTAAATCTTTATCATGAATTATTAAGATTAGAATATTAAAAATATATAAATTTTTAAGTAATTATATGATTTAAAAAAATTAATTTACCATCCACATATATATATATATATATATATATATATATATATATATATATATATATATATATATATAATTTTATCCTCTCAATACTGTTTCAGTATAAATTGCAACAGATAGCTCTAAACAACATCCCATCCTTTAAACTTAATTTTATCTAAAACGACGGTTCGATTCGCATATATAATACAGAGACCCCTTGATATTTTATTTTATTTATTTGAACTTTTAATTTATTTTTTCAAGATTGTCAAGCTCAAGATCTATATATAACCTCATACACATACACTTTTTAGATAAAATTAGAAATTTGATTCTTTAATTTTATTTTTTGTTTTAAGTTGAAATTTTATTTATTTTTAAAATTTTATTTTAATCTTCTAATTTTTTTTTAGTTTTACTTTTTCCTTCTAACTTTAAGGTTTTTTATTTTGATTTTTAAAGTTTTTACATTTTATTTTGATTCTTTAACTTTATTTTTTATTATAGTTTGATCCAAAATTTAAAACATCAAATTGAAACCAAAAAAGTTAGAAGAGTAAAATAAAATTAAAAAAAAAAGTTAAAGGAGTAAAATAAAATATATAATAAAATTAGAAGACCAAAATAAAATATAAAAAATTAAGAGATGAAACTAAAATTAAACAAAAGTTAAAAAACTAAAGTAAATAAGAAATTAAAAAACAACCTAAATAAAAAAAATAAAGTTAGAACACTAAAAGATTAATTTTACCTATTTTTTATTTAGTCGTATAAGATAGAATATGTATACATCTGCAAGAAAAAGAAAATATATATGTAACTGGATAGGATGTTGATTTGTATTTTATAGCAAATTAGAAGGAAGGAACTCTATGTAACTAGATCGTTAAACTAGTATGGGTTCCCACAGTATAAAACCCTTTGCCGAAACATATTTTGAAGGAATATTAAGAAGTATAATATTTTTAATTATATATATTTTTTTAGTTTATAATAAATTTTTAATTAAATTCAACATCATCATGCATTATGTTTTTTATAACTGTATGTGATATATAATTATGAAATAATTTATATATTCCTATTAGAATATTTAATATTTGTAATTGAAAATAAATTAAAATAAACAAACTTGATAAATATAGGTTTTGTTATTAGGTGGAATACTTTTTATAAATAAAAAATAAACTAAGAATAAAACACTACAAACAAACTTTAATTATATCCGCATCAACTAACATAATAAAGATAAGCTGTGAAAGATAATTATCCCAATAAACAAAAAGATAGATCAATAAAGATGGCTATTAAGTGATATATCTATATACACATATACATACCAGCATATGTAGTTATATTAATTTATTGGATTTTCTTTTTATATATTATAAAGTACAATTACCTACACATTTCGTCTTACATCTTAGGCCTACAAAATAATTTGATACTTAATTGAGTTTATCCACTCAACTTAAATTATTGAGTAAAACAATGTTTTGATATTTGACGAATTTGAGGTTAGTCACTTTAATCTTTGTCAAATAAAATTTATTATTTTTATTTGTAAAAGATATAAATTAATCATTATTTTTAATCATTGTAAAAAAACAAAAATAACTAATTTTTCTTTTAAAAAAATGAAACCTTGTTACTCCTATGACCATCCTAAAATTTTGTAGAAACTAAATCAATAATTTATTTTGAATTATGCAAAACTTAATTCGATTTCGCGTATCATAATCTCGGATAAAAGTAAAATAAAATTACTAATGTACTACTTATAAGCTTTTCATAACCTTTGGACAGATTTTCGAACATGCAGTCACAATTAATCTTAATAGATGTTGAAATAATTTCAATTCCAACCTTTCTAAACAAGGAAGTACGTGCCTAACTCTTGTACTCGTAATCCTACATAGACAAAGTTATCCCCATTTAATCTTCTATATTAACATATTTTAAAACATTAGATATAAATAAGATTAGTAAATCAAATCAAATCAAATATGTATAAGGTTGGTTCAATTGATAAAAACTAGATGTATATTGTATAAAAATATTAATTTAAATATGAAATTTTTTCGCAAAATAATTTCTAAGCAACCTTATAAATATTTTTTAAAACTTAAAATATATTTTAATCATGATAAATTTTTAAAATTAAACTCACCCAAACTTTTCTATACAAAAAAAGAATCAAATTTGTATTTTCCCCCCTCTTTTGACCATATGTATGATTGGTCTAAAAACAGAAGTATGAACATATTAGATTGTACGATTACTACAAAAGTTGAATTTTGCAAATCACAATGTGTAAATGGAAGGTTTTGTATCCTATTTCCATGGTCCTGAAATCTCTATCATGATGAGTTCATGCTTACTAATTAAAAGGAGTGGTCCATGTCTAGTTAGTAATCACGAGGTTCATCTAAAACCTTCCTGATTTGAGAAGAACAAGAAGTACATTCTTGTCACAGATAGCAATGGGTATCTCTGAATACATATCCTCATTCCCCAACCACGGCATAGAGAAGGGAAAAGGAGGATTCATTTGGCCAAATGTTAAAAGCTGTTTTGGACTTACAACCTATTTATTGTGCCTTACAGAACTTCTTGGGGTTGCGTGCATCATCAATATTCTAAGTCACTACATCGCCATCATTGTGAAATAGACACCGGGAAAATGTTAACACTTATGTGTATGGTAAAATAGAAATAAATGTTGATTTAATATTTAATAATTAAATTAATTTTATTGAATTATAATTTAGTTATAGTATTTTTAATTAAATGAGATTAATTTTTAAATTATATAAACAATTATAGATATTAAATAATTTTGTATATTTTTAAAAAATTAATATTTTGCAATGAGTATAATTTTTAAAAGAATAGTTACAACTTTAATTTAAAAGAAATTAGGTATATATTATTTATATTAAAATACATTATTTATAATTATTTTATTTTTATTATCATAAATTTTATTCTACAGAATTCTTACTATACTATATTTATAAAATAATGGGATACTATATTAAATTAATTTTTAATTATCCATAAAAATTAAGGAATAGGAATATAATTTAATAGTTTTATCAATATCTATATCATCAAATTTATATTTATTGGTATGTTTTTTTATTGAAAAACATAATTAAGTTGTCTCATTTAATAGGCATGATAAAAGAAATTTTTCTATGTAATTTTTCAACATGTAAAATACATATGAAATAAAATGTAAAATTCTTGAACTTAATGGTCATAATTATAAGGTGTGGAAGGAAAGAATGTTTCTTCATTTGAGTTTGATGGACATTAACTATGCTATCTGAAAGGATGAACCATCTTCAATTACAAAAATTAACAAGCTTGATGTTGTTGATCTTTATGAAATGTAAGAGCAATCTAATTGTCTCTTTGTTATATTCATAAAGACTAATATCTCTTTTAGCATTTAAGGTTCCGTTGAGAAATATAACAATGTCTAAGTCTCACTAAAGACTATTAATGAACAATTTAAAGATCTTGCGAGCGCTTTAAGTATGAAATTATCTATCGTAAGGCTCACAAGTGTTAAGAGAGTATGTGAACGTATCATGCACATGAGAGATATAGTTGCTTCACTTAATACTCTTGAGGTTAGCATGTCTAATTCTTTCTTTTTTTTTTATTACATTTTGAATTCTCTACTGCAATAATATGAACCTTTCAAAATCTTTTATAATACACATAAGGACAAATATTCTATCAATGAATTAATGACTATGTGTGTAAGAGAAATGAAGATTACTTATGGAAGGTAATGAAAATGTCCATCTGACAACTTGAGGACAGAACCAAATTTACCAAGTCAAGAAACAAGAAAAGGAAAATTTGTCTCATAGATAAGGCATTAAAAGGAATCCAAATGTTTATTCTGTAAAAGGAAAAGACATATGAGAAGATTTTGACTTTCTTATTATGAATCTAATATGGTTGACGCTTGTCATAACACATGGTGGATTGATTCTAAATATATAATCTATGTTACAAATTTCTTATATAGATTGCAAAAGTTGAAGGAACTAGTAGGAGTTGAGTATTTCATCTATTCAGGAAAATTAATGATAAAGAGTGACTTTATTTTTTACTTTGGAAAAGATCATTTATATTTCTAATTTTTATAGAAATTTAATTTATGTTTCCAAGTTTGTGCCTTTGGAATATAATTTTAATTTCTAAATATTGGTTTCAATTTACTTTATTAATTTGAACATAATGGTGACAGTGTTTTATATGATGGTCTTTATTCTCTTAATTTATAATATAATGTCATGCATGATGTTTTTCATGTTCAAACTAGAAGCAAACATTGTGTTATGAATGAAGATTTTTCTATGGTATGACATCGAAGATTAGGATGCATCGTCATTGAGAGAATCAAGCAATAAGTAAATGATAGAGTACTTAATACTTTAGATTTTACAGATTTTAAAACTTTTATGGATTGTATAAAGACAAAGAAAACTAACAAATTTAAGAAAGATGAAAAAAGAAGTTTAACCATATTAGAAATCATATATTTTGATATTTGTTGTTCAAATATATATATTCTTATGGTAAAAAATACTTCATCATTTTTAGATGATTACTCATGATATATGTTTCCCTACATAATTCATAACAAAATTGAAGCTTTATAATCCTTTAAAATTTTTAATGATAAGTGGAGAAATAATACAGTAAGAAAATTAAGATTATGAGAACTGATAGAGGTGGTCAATATTAGAATAGATACACCAAGGATGGACAAATACCAAGTTCATTTGTAAATTTTTTTTTTAAAAAATGGAATAGTTGCCCAATACACTATGTCAGGTACACCTCATCAGAATGGTATAAGAGAAAGAAGAAACTAAACTGTAATAGACATGGTATGTAGTATGAATAGAAATTCTAAACTTCTAAAACTTTTATGGGTTGACACTCTCAAAATGGTTGCGTATATATGGAATTGGGTACCAACCACGATTGTCTCTAAGATATCATTTGAGTTATTTAAGGGTTGGAAACTAAGTTTACGATATATGTGTATAGGGATATCTATCTGAGGTGAAAACTTACAACCCATAAGAAAAGAAACCAGATCCAAGGACCATTAATGGACATTTCATTGAATAAGAAATATAATTTTTTTAGGAATAGTTTCTGTTATCAATCTCATAGTACTAGGATTTTAGGAAGTAAGAAATATAATTTTTTTTAAAAATAACTTAATTAGTATGAGTATTGGATCATTAAGTGAAAGTTCTGAATTAGGAAAATCTAACGTTCAACCTTCCATATCAAGTCATATTGGAACTATAATTATTCGTCACGTTTTTTTGGTTCAAGTGCATACTGAACAACTAATTCCTAATATTTTACAAGCTATTGACAATGATCTAGTATATCTCATTCAACAAATATTAAAAATTGATGAACATCCTATTGAACAACATGTTCCTTAGGAAGATAATAGTGAAACATTAAAAAGATCTACTATAAAAAAGAAATTAATCATTGTAAATGACTATATAATGTATCAACAAGAGTATGAGTTTAATGTTGGAGAAAAAAATGATCTTGAATCTTTTTCACAAGCTATATGTTGCAATCAGTTAGACTTATGATACAATTTCATGAAGAAATAAATGAACTTCATAAGGAACAACAATTTTTGGGATATTGTCTTGTTTTCTAAAGGTATAAAAGTTATCAGGTGTAAATAGGTATAAAAAATAATAGAAAAAACTTATCGAGCAACACAAAAAGATATTAAGGTAGACTTGTAGAAAAATGATTTACTCAACAGGAAGAAATTGACTATAGAGAGACTTTTAGTCATGTATTTAAGAAATATTCCTTATGCATCATGTTGGAATTAGTAATTTATTTTAATCTTAAATTGTAATAAATGAATGTGAAATTGACTTTTCTTAATCGTAATTTAGAGGATAAGATTTACAATGAAACAACTTGAAGGATTTGCCTTTAGTGAAGGTGACCATTTAGCATGCAAGATTAAGAAGTCTATATATGGGATAAAACAACCATCAAGTCAATTGTATTTGAGATTGAATAATGTTAACTATTCATTTGAATTTGTTGAGAATATTATTGATCGGTGTATATAGCAAAAGGTTAAGGGAAGCAAAGTTTATTTCCTTATTCTATATGTGGATGAAATTTGTTTGCAAAAAATAACATAGACATGTTGCATGAGGTGAAACAATTTCTTTCTACAAATTTTGATATAAAGAATATGGGTGATGTATCTTATGCCACTGGCATTAAGATCAATCATGATAGACATCAAGACATTTTAGGTCTATCTCAAGAGACATATATTAATAAAGTTTTAGAAATATTTTGGATGAAGGATTGTTCACTGAGTGTAATGTTCATGGTGAAGGATTATATATTCAATTTGAATCAATGTCGTAAGAATGATATTGAGTGTGAACAAATGAAAAATATTCCATACACTTTTGTTGTTGCAAAACCTAATGTATGCTTAGGTTTGCATAAGGTCTAACATTGCATTTGTGTAGGAATGTTCGATAGATATAAGAGTAATCTAAGTATAGATCATTGGACAGTTATGAAGAAAGTGATAAGATACTTCCAAGAAAAGAAGGACTACAAAATTATTTATAGACATTGAGATAATTTGGAAATGGTTTGATTCTCTTATTCTGAGTTTGTTGACTTAGTTTATTCATGAAAATCAACTATAGTTTGAGAAATATAATATTTGTGTATACATATTCAATTATTTGTTTGAGAAATATTACTATAGTTTGGACCTAGAATAAACATTAGGTTTAATCATTAAGTAGTTTGGATAATGTTTGAAGCACAATTCATTATGATACATGGAAGATAATACTTGATTTATGATGGAACTAATGACATGATTTATGCATTGTGTTTCTAAATATGTTTTGTAATGAGTTTTTGTTGAGAGCATATAAACCAAATAAGAGAATGTAGTAATTATGTGGTCCATAACTGCTAACTATGGTTATAGAAATATGAAGTCATATAACTAACTGTTCATGACCTTCCTTTATTCCATTATTAATCTATGACTTCTGATATCCCACTATTAACTACTCATAATCAACAGAGAGATATTTTTGATGGGAGAAATGTCTTTATATACCATCAATAGGAATAAGGTATCTAAATACAAATATAAAAATATTCCATCTAAGCTAAGGTTTCAGTTCTTAAAAGATTATTTGTAACACTTGCTTATCTTCACAGTTGAGTTCCTATTCCCTTCCTAATTTAACAATGACAGTAGATATTTATTTCGATTCTATTCTGTTGCATTTTAGATTCTGTATGATGTTTAATCTCTAACATTTTAGTCATTAGTGTTGCCTTTAATTTGCTACGCTAATGCTCATTTGATGAGTTTTGTGTAATCCTATTATCTTCGATCAATTTTTCCTAATTCTTACTATCTCTCATTTGTTTCACCTAACCACTATCCCTACCTTTGACTAGTTTCATCCAATCTTTATTGCATTTAATTAATTTTGTCTTATTTGTATTATCTTCATTCAATTTGTTTGATCATTTTTATCTTTGATCAATTTCTTCTAATTATTATTATCTTTGATTAGTTCCCCTTAATCTCTATTATCTTTATCTTTAAAAGTTTTGCTTTTGAATTTCAAACTCAAATTAATTTATCTTTTTCAGTTTAGGGGAGCATGTTGAAATATTTTAAGGGCATTCTATATTCTTTTTTAAGATTATTTTCTTTATTTTTTTATTTCCTTATTATTTAATTATTTATTGCTAGATTTTTCACTATTGTAAAAGCATAATTTTATAACAAGTTTTTTATATCAATTATTAAGTAAACGATATAAAAAAATGGTGGTATTTTTTAAATTTTAAAAATACATATTTTACATCAGTTATTATTTAATTAATGTAAAAAAATTTACATCAATTCCGAAGATAAATGATGTAAAAAAATAATTTTTACTTTAGTTTCAAATATACCCTATGCAAACAACTTCTCAATATCTCACACATAAACTTTTTCTATTTCACAGATACGATTTACTTCTATCCAATCTAATCGATATGATTTAAACCTCAACCAAACTCGATCCTTGTGGTTGGAGCTATTGGTGGTGTTGTTTTCAGACCAGATAATGGTGATGGTGTTCTCCAATGAGTTGATGGTGATGATTTTTGTCAAGGTTTTTATGAGGGTTGATAAATCATCATTCTATTAATTTATCTATAAAAAATTAGTTATAATTACAAGATAATTATTTCTAATTTTTTGGTAATTTTTCTTATTTCTTTCAAGAATGGTAATGCACAGACTCTAAAACCTAGTAAAGTTGAGCTAAAAATGGGTATAAGTACATATAAAGGACAAAATTTTCCTTCAAGGAAGCCAACATGTCAACAACTGTAGTTTTTTTATACAACTGTGCACACTTGAGTACAACCATGCTGGATAGTAAGCATGACCATGCATACCTAAGTACAACTGTGTCAATATTGACAATGCATAAGATGATCTAGGTTAATCTAGTTCGCAGAAAAAAAAAAAACCTAATTTAAATGTTGTAATAAAGAAGGTAAGGTCTTGGAAGAAGGCATACCTCTATTTCATTCTCAATATAAAAAACAGACCATCATTACCCCTTACACTCCTATATTCACCCTTCTTCAAGTATTTTCTCATAGGATCTTAAAGGTAGAAGATCATTCATAATGTGAATTGCAAGACCTTATTGCTAGCTGTTCCGTTATACAATTTTGTTATTCTAGTTTTTTAGAATTAAGATTATGGATTCTTTTGTTGGATTAGAATTTTATTGTTTATTCTTTTCTATAATGTGTAGCTAATCCTCTTGTCATGGAAATTTGGTAGAACTTATGATGTAACTAATTGAACTTTTTTGTCTCTTGTAAATGCATATGTTTTTTGGTTCAATTGTATTTGACTTATTATACTTTATTAATTAATAAGAATTGGTTACTCTTGTTAATTTCTAAGTTGATTAGGAAATAAACGGTCATATCATTATTTAATTAATAGAATTATAAGGTAAAGTGGATTTAGAATTTTTTAGAATCATTTAAAATTCTTGATTTCTAATTAATTATTGAATTAACAAACTTGAGTGTTCTTTATGTTTCATTTGATTATTTTTCTTGCATGATCATTGAGATCAATAACTTAAGAAAAATAATGTTATTATTACATAATTATTAAATAGTAATAGAATTAGAATGAATGATAAGCAATTGACTTATATCATCCATAATAAAATTTGGAGATAATATAAAATTATAAGAAAAATCAGAGTTTTATATCTTTTCATAATTAACTACATAGCTGTGATTTCTCTTTTTAACCTTTAATTTTTCTTTCTTCTTTTTATCTTTATTTATATTTTAATTATATTCTTAAATAAAAAACTTTTTTAATAAACTTAAAATTCTAAATTCATTTAATTTTAAAATTGTTAAAATAGTATCTATAAAAATAATTCTAAAAATCTTAAAGATCCATTTTTCTAACTTTAATAAATATATTTATTTATAAATAAAACTTAACATTCACACTTTATGTATAATAAAAATGTTTATGATAAAAAACTTATTCAAAGTAAACCTTTTAAGATTAGTTAAAAATAACATATATTATGCTGTGATTTTTATTTCTTTTTCACTTCAATATATTCTACCAATTTAATGTTAGTTTAGATTTATATTTTAAATGTTTTACTTTTTTAACTTAGTTTTATGTCAAGTTGATTTTTTTATTATAATGATATTAGATTTCATTAAAAATAAATTTTTTAATAATTATTAAAATTAATTAAATGATTAGAATTATGACAAATATAATAAATTTTTAAATGTATCTATCAATTAAAATGAGAGATATATTTTGAATATTTTTTTATAATTTTTAAAATTTGTTAAAAGATTCTTTTAAATGTTGAATTAGAGTTAATATATCATTTTATATGATTTATTTTTTATTTTGTTAGTAAAAATAAAATATCAAATTAGATTATGACTCTTTATTATGTTCAACTTTAACTATAAAATATTTATATTTTAATAATGATAAAAAAAATTCATTATTTCTCGTTTTTACTGATATGTAATCATCACCTTAAAATTTTATTGCATTTCATGACCACGAAACAATAAAATGGATTGATCAAAATGACTGAACTTATTATTTCATTAAAAAAAATTAACTTTTAACAAGATATCACTAAAATTTTGCATAGGTATAATAAAAAAATTTAACTGATATAAAATAATTAGATTAATAAATTAAATAAAAAAATTAGAATACAAAAATCAAACTAATCTTAAATTTAAAAAATAAAAATATCAATTTTATTAAAAAAATATATTAACATTTATTGAAATTTATTAAAAAATTATCTAATATTTTTTTCTTATGATATTCTATATAAACTTTTTTTAATTTATATAAAGATATAATATTGTATGTATTTTTCAATTATATAATTTTATATTTTTTTTTATTTTTTATAATATTATATGCATAGAAAATTTTAAAAATGTTAAAAAAATATTATATATTATTTTAATAAATTTTATAAGATATCAATATAATTTATTTATTTTATTAATAATAATTTAAAATTTAAAATAAAAAATAAAATATCCACTTTTATTTGAGCCAATCGTTTTTACGTTCTAAGCACTGTTGAACCATGTAAAAGAGTTCACTTTTTTTTTTTATTTCGGCCACAAAATAAAAGCACATTCAAACCTATATCACATCAATAAAAAAACTACTTTAAATCCAATGAAAAAATCTAAATAAATTGAATATAAAAAATTCAAAATTAATTTTTAAAGTTAATTATCTCATTTTGTTTTAAAAAGTATTTTTGAGGTATCAACATTAAAGGAGGATTAAAACGGATGAAAGCATAGAAAATCAAAGATAATAATATATCAAGTGTCATATACGATATCAATTCTTTAAAAATTGATAAAATGATAGGAAAGAAATTTCTAGGATTGATATATTTAGATTTAAGATTAGGATAGTTTATATAGGATATTAAATTTAAAATTGATAGTTATTTCATAAAAAATTTGTAGAATACATGATAACATTTTAAAGTATTAAATTTTATTAAATCAACCATCAAAACAAAAAAATTATTATATAAATTAAATATATAAAATATTAAAAATTAATTTATATTTAAACCATAAATCAACCGAAAACAATCACGTTTGAAACCGATAAGATTCATATGAGTAAAAATATTTTTCCTTTAAATTTTCAACATAATGATACTTTATTATATATTTTTAATAAATATTAAATTTATATTAATTAATAAAATATTCATTTTTGAATTTTTATAAATTTTATAAATAATAATAATAATACAATATTCTATTTGTACTGAAATTAATTAGTTTCCGACAAAAAAAGAGATTAATTCAGGTATTCAGTTGAGTACTGATGTAGGTAAGAAATAGTTGTGACCGTAGTACTTTGAGGTTGACGATTCTAAGCCACATGCATTAGCATAACTATTATTGTTTGCGTGCTTCGTGACTTTTTTACATTATAATATCACTACAATAATTGAATGCAGTAGAAAGGAGGAAAGAGTAATATTATTTTAATAATATAATCTTTCAACACCTTTATACAATATTTTTTCTTTTTTACTATATTATCTATTTTATTTTACATTTTTATCTCATTTTTATTACAAAATCTTATCATATTATCTATTTTATTCTACATTTTTTTTACTTTTTCTATTTCATCTCTTATTGTAAAATGTATTATAGAAATATTGTATTCAAATAATATCATTAAAAAATAAGTTTCCCTAAGTTTTCAATTTATAAAAGTCATAATTTTTATTTGGATTCTGATTTTTAATTTTTTAAACAAGCCTATTAAAAAATAATTTATATTGTAAATTAGTTCTTTACTTGTACTATTATATTGTTTTTATAATAAATATATTTATAAATCAAGATCAATTCAATGCAAAGAATAAAAAAATCAAACTAATCGAGAATCATAAAATCTAAAAGTTTGTTATTAATTTGATTATATTGGATTTCAAATCCAATTTTAAAAATTAATAATCTATTATAATATAATTTAAATATATATATATATATTATTTATAAAATTAACTTTTTATTCAAATTTATACATAACTCTCGAAATTACGCTATTTAATTTTTTTCAAAATTTTATTTTTAAAATTATATCTCATTCTTGATTTTTTAGATAGATGTATTATTGTTTTATATTTTATATTTTATATAAAATAATTAATTCTAATTAAAAATAATATAGAATAGATATAAAATAAGATTTATTCATTATTTTTTAATTAAATTAAAAATATAAAGATAAATATTAAATTTTATTTCAATTGATCCAAATTAAATTATAATATATTTTTGTAATTATATCGGATAGTTTTTTATTTGAAAAGTTGATGTAAACCAAACATCAAATTTTTAACGTAAATTCCAAATCTTAAAATAGAAAATTTATGAGATAATATATGTCATGGATAAATATAAAAAAATAAAAACAAAAATATTAGAGAAATTCTAATAACCCACGCACATATGGTCATTATAAATGAAAATGAGAGGTTGTATTCAAAGGTTTCAGCTCAAGTGAAACCAAATTTTTCATAGTGTAAAGTACTTCTTTTAGAAATGTTTAGATTATTTTTTTTCTCATATATTAAAATATATTTATTTTTTTAAAAAATAATATGAATTTTACATTAATCTTATTATATAAATGAATCTTTTAATGATGGTGAATAATTTTTAATATATTTCTCAATAACATTTTATTTTTTCTACATTAGTTAGTGTTACTAACGTGTAACTAATTTTAAATATTTAATTATTAATTTTAATATTTTTATAAATATAATAAATTTTTACATGGTTATATTATCAGTTGAAAATTTTTATTTAAAATATTAATTTTATATTTTAAAGTCATAAAATTAATAAATGTTTTAAATTAGTTTTTAATCATATTGAGAATCATCGGAATAAAAAAATATAAAAATTTATTTATATTAAAATAGATTCAAACGTCACATATATTTATCTTTTAAGAAAAAGAAGCTCATAATTCATAGTTTACATAAATACGGTTAATGTAAATTCTAAAGACATTAATTAAAAATATATTAAATAAATAAATTATTAACATTTATGGTATAAATGCATTAAAATATTATTATGATTTTTACAAAAATATTATTTTTAATATCATGACTAGTGTGCCAAGATGCTTATTAACATTTTTTTAAAAAAAAAAAATTCTGATTTTTCCCTTAAATTAAAAAAATTAATGCAAGAGCGAAGACAAAACAAAATGGTTATTAATTGGTGAGCTTAGTGAGCGTTTAGATTAATTGAGAAAAAAAAAATCCATAGTAGAATATCTATAGTTAATTAAAAAAATCGACCAGAGGCTTCATCAACTCTTGTTGAATGACATAGCTGGGGTCATGCAGCTTCGAGTTTGGTTTTCGTTAATTTCCTTACTCGTACAAAAAAATGTCTTTAGTCAATTATTGATATAATTGATTAGGCAAAAAAAATTATATTTTGATATTTTAGGTAAAATTAAAATGACTTTAAAATATTTTTTTGTTGTTTTACAAAATAATTTTTTGTTTGAATTGTATAAAAGAAATTTTTATAATAAAATTATAACAATGGATATGAATTTATTTTATATTAATATAATTTATATTTAAAATATTTAATTATGAAATGAAAAAAGTAAAATTTTACTAGAAAATAAGGAAATAACTTCTAATTATAAATTTTAAAATTTTGTTTATTAATTTTTTTTATAAATATAAATATCATAAAACATTTTAATTAATGTGAATTAATTGGAAGAAGCTGATTTAACTTAAAAAATATTAAATTCTAGTATTAAATATACAATTATATTAAAAGGTTGAGAATGATCAATATGAAAATTGTATAATGGAATGAGATATTAAAATTCAATAAAAAAAAATATGAGATTTAAGGAATGCATACTTTAATCTTAATATAATAAAAGTTATCCAAAATAATACTTTTAAAAAATATAGCAATATATATATATATATATATATATATATATATATATATATATATATATATATATATATCAATCAGATACTCACATTTTTTATATTTTTATAATTTTTTTAAAATATTAAAAGAATATAATATGAAATAGTGATTCTCATATGACTACCTAATTAAGGCTTAAAATGATAAATACCTTTTAATAAAAGAAATGTTAATTAAACATACAAAAATTATGACTTAGTTATTGGTGCAATAGTCGCTCTTTGGTCATAAGGTGATGAGGCTGGAAGAAGAGTGACAAAGAAAGCACTATGAAGTGGCCAAAGCTATGAGTTTGGAGGATCAAGTTGTTAACCATGCTTTCTGAGTCAGAAACAGTCCAAGAGGAAAATATGACGTATTCAAGGCCGTTGACTGAAGATTCATATCTAATCATGTTCAGGTTGACCCAACGTTTTGTAAAGATTAAACTAATATTTAAGATGATATATTTTTTAATTAGTAAAAATAATTTATTAAAATTTTATTTTAAATTTAGTTTTTTTAAAAAAAATTTAAATGTATAATCTGTGAAATAAAAAAAAAGTCATGCCTAAAATTTTGATTTATTTTTTTAACCTTAAAATCTATTAAATCTGAAAATTTTATAATTTTATAATTTAAAAATTAGTATCTTTCTTTCCAGAAACATAAGTTCGTTATATTATTATATAAAGTATAAAAGATATATTATTTTTAATAATAATGTAAAATAAATAAATAAAAAATATAAAGTATATAAAACTTTTAACTAATATTTAAATAATTAATTAAATAAAAATTTAAAATTATGATAAATCTTTATATTTAATTATCTTATGATTTATTAATTGAGAATGATATAATTATTTACTTCTATTCAACTCACATTTTAATGAAAAAAATAATTTTTTTAATAAAAATATAATAAAATAATATAATTAAATAATTAAAATATCATTGTTCAATAATATAATAATACCTAATTAAATTATCAAAATATCACCATTCAACTATATAATAATAATAATTATTTATTTCAATTTCATTTCATTATACTTTAGATTCTATATAATGTTTAGATATTGATGGTGCTTTTAATTTTTAACTTTAATTGTAAAAATATAGAACCTTAGATTAGTATCTTTCTTTTCACAAACTGTTATATTATATAAAAAATATAAATTTAAAATTTTATTTCAAAATCTAATAAAAACTTTATTTATAATTATAACTTAAACGTAATTTTACTTGAAATATAAAAATATAAACTAATTTAAATATATAATAAAATATGCATAATTTAAAATTTTAATATAATAACATAATACGTTTGGATTTAAACTTTAATATAATTTTGTAATAGAAAGTAAAACTATTAGACATACTTCATTCATAAATAAGATGTACAAATATATATTTATAATAAGTTTTGAGAAAATTATATATCTCATATTTTGTTTTCAATCTTATTATCTAAGTACACAGTAGGAGAATAAATAAAAAAAAATATTTTTATCATTTTACACCCCTCCCCTCATTCCTTCCACGCACGCATAAGTCATAATAATAAATAAAATGCTTTAGAAGTATTCTTGCAAAACTATTATTCTAAATTTACAATAAGACTATGAAATCCTATGAATGCTAACTTAAGCATCACACTTGAATTTTTTGGAATAAGAAAGATTAGGCTACTATGTCCTACTACCATAGCCTTAAGAATCCTAACTTTTATCTTGTTACTTCATTGTCGTTACCAATATTTGGGATACTTCTAGAAATTTTTTCAATTTAATTCTTCTAATATGTTGTTTGTTAATATTATCCATTTCCAGTTGAATAAAATTTCTCACGAGATCAACAACTACTAAGGAAAACCCAGGATCAAAGAACATAGGAACACATAAATATAAAAAAAGGGTGGGCACACATTCAAAATACAAAGTGAAATAAAAAAATAGAAAAATCTTACTCATATCCTAGTTATACAAGAGTAGTATATGTGTCTCATTCTATATTATGTCTTTCCAATTTTGAGTTTATCATTTTCATATCATATGTTATGCATATGTATCCAAACATGATGATGCCTTCACATACTACAACTACAATGCATATAGGAAAGTGATTGGGGATCTTATCTCACACAATGATACTAGAACCAAAATCCAAACCAATTTTTCATATGGATTTTCCTCATTAAAATTATGAAAAAAAATCCTCACCTCTAATCTTGATAATGCTTGCTTTAATTGAAACATGCTTGGTTTGAAAAGTAACAATCCTTATTCCAAGGCCTGGATTTGTGCCTTTGGGATCCCACTCCAAACATGTTCTCAAGGTCCTCCCGGATTGTAGCACTTGACATCCTATAGTGTACTAAAATGTTACTTCTCTTATCTCTATGAACTAATGTATAAACATATCACAACACTTATCATTCATTATTTTTTTGTTTAGTTATCATACTAAGTAAACATCATATGTATTTTTCATCATCCAGACTAAACAAGTCATCCCCAGAGTCCATTCAAGTCATGCCGGAATAAGTCCACATAGCTCATATAAGCTATATAGACGCCAATTCATAGCGCTCACATAAGACACCTAATCATAAATTCGAAGAGTTCACATAAGCTATATAGGCAAATGTCCACATAATGCACATAAGTCACTCAAGCACAAATCTACAAATTTCTAATAAGTGACATAAACATAGGTTCACATAATGCACATAAGCCGCCCAACCCCAAATCCGCAAATTTCAGATAAGCCGCACAGACACAAGTTCACATGATGCATATATGTCATCCAATCACAAATTCATAGAGTTCACATAAGCCACGGAGATACAAAATCTTATGATATGTTTTGATCATAAATCTTAAGTATTTAGATTAATGTTTCTTGTTAAAACATCACCTTATTGCCTAGGTGTCTTATGAAGGGTGATAATAATCATTACTTGAAATCACTTGTCTAAATTTATCTCTTATATATTTAATCTTATCCTTGGGCTTCATCATCCTAAGTTGTCCTTTAATGTAACTAGCTAACATCCATTTCATCATGCTCCCATTATATTACTTAGAAAGAAGTTCTCTTAGGTCATCTAGAAACTAATTTAGGAAATTTATCAAATGAAATTTTAATTTTTTACTCTTATCCTTCTAAGGTACCTATTTTGACCATTTAGTATTTTACTTAACTAGTTTTTGCAATTTTATTACGAAATTGGGATTAATCTATGTTTTACAACTTTTTTTATTTAAAAACTTTATCGTATTAACTTAAATTAGCCATCAATATAGATTCTTAAAGTAGTAACTAACCATTCAACAAGATTATTTATACGGTTCCTTATAATTAATTTTAAGTTATCTATAACTCTATAGTTTTATGGTTATGACACACACTTACTATAGGCATAAATCTATCTTAAATTAATATCTATCCAAAAGATTATTTATTTCTAGTTTAGGGTTTTTATTTAAAAGGTCTAGGTTTTTATATCTATTAATCCTAATTTCAATTTCAAGATCTTCATTCTCATCCAAAATATTTTATTTGGACAAAAAGGATTAAGGCTCAAGGCTACAACTTCTTTCCTTAATTAATTTCAAAGATTTAATCCATATTGTTCAAGTTTTTTAATTTTATTAAGTCTCAAATATTTCATCATAACAACAACTCAAACACTCAATTTTTATTAATTGTATATCAAATTTTAACAATTTTATTCCTCATCTCAAATAGTAGCCAAACAATATAAAACTTTTCAAAATAAACCTTTATTATGTTTATTTTTAATTTTTTCTTTTCTCAATTTTTTTAGAGTCTTCAAATAAGTCACAATTAAGGATTTCAACAATGTCAAATTTAAACACATTGCATGCAAAGATTATAAAATTTTAATTAAAAATATTAAGTCAAGAATTTTTTAGATAGTTTACACATACGTGGAAATACCTCAAAATTCCAATCCCATATAAAAAAATACTAACAGAAAATTTATTTAATTTTTAGTACGTGTAACTCGAAAACATAACATATAATAACATTATTAAAAGAAAAATAGAACCTCAGGGGATTCCTAGGATAGGAATTAATTTCCAAAGCCATAACTATTCCATTTTCATAAAGTAATCTCTTTCTTATACTTTTGCAGATCCAACTTTAAGAAGTGAGAAAATAAGAAAAAAGATCTTAACTTAAGCACACAACAAAATATAGTATTTTATGGTATTTAATTTTTGTCAATTACAATAATTAACATAAATATATTAATATAACGTAGGTTAGACATTTGCTAAAATCTATTTTAATAAGTGGTAATTTTTTTTGTTGGTTGTAAAATGTTAACAATCCATGATATGTACCCATGACAAAATATTTTAGGTGAGACTGATTACAAAAATATATTAAAATATTGTAGGTATTTATTCAAGTTGGACTACTTGAATTGTTAGAATTATATAAACAAAAGTTGTTTTGCTTTTGTTTGATTTTGTAAAGATTACAATGATATAATTATTTTATATGAAATTTTGAATAATTTTCTCTATATGATAATTATATAAGAAAATAATAAAATCTTAACTAGTCAACAACCTATGTTCTATGAGTGAACATATAATGTTTATAATTATCTAGATATTTTAAATTTAGATTATATGGTTGATATCCCTTACCTTAATCATGTGAATTGCATAGATTATAAGGACTATTATACTAATGTATTGTATATAATGTCTGTAATTAAACTAACAAAAGAAATTGTTAATTAAAATAACTAAGATTTTAATATTTTTGGCTTTCAATTATTATCACTATGCTGAAGCAAACTACTAATTCCTTACATATGCATAATTTTTGCTTGAGATTATTATAAAATATTATTTAAAGAAAATAAGGATAGATAAGAGTAAAAACTATTCTTATTTTCTATTTAAATATTATTATTATTGTTATTTTTAGTATATTCCAAATTCTATTTTAAAATTCACATACAAGTTTAGTTTTTTAGAGGCAAGATGTTCACATACAAGTTTAGTTTTTTAGAGGCAAGATGAAGGAAATAGCCATGAAGTAGTGTGCAAAGACAATATTTTATAACTAGTCGATTTATATAATTAGCATTATTTATACTTAAAAGATGTCATAAAAGATGTAAAAATAAATAAATACGATAATGAGTGATTGTTACTTACAAATTTTTACTTTGAAAAATAACAATGTTGTAAAATTGAAATATGGTGGACTATTATATTTTGTATGTTGTGTTGGAATACTATACATGGATAGCTATGTGCTTTAGCTTTGGTTAATTTTTATGGGTAAAATTTTGTGTAGGCACAAATTTAAAATTTATATAAAATGATCATTTCCTATTGCCTCATATTTTTTTGATTTCTATTTTGCGTTTGATTAACTTTGAATATTTTTATCATTTTATTTTTATTATAATTTTTATAAAATAACACTAAAAATTTATTATATTATTATAGAATGTTTCATATCAAAAATTTACTAGCATCTTAAAATATTACTTCTTTTCTGATACTTTAAATAAATTAAAAAATATTGTTACTTTTAAAGGTGAAATCAAAGGGAACATAAATATTAGAAGTAGATTTTAAAATTAATTATTGTTGATGTTAACCTTTAAGAATTTAAACAATTATTATTGGTTAATTGATTCTAGTGGTTATATCGTTAGTTGATAAAATTTTTTATTAAAATATTTTTTAAATAATATCTAGAATGGAATTTTTTAAACTATTCTCAGTTAATGGATTTTCTAGTAATAGGAATTGTGGAGTTTAAATTTTTCATTATGAAATTTTTTAAACTATCATTAAAATAATTTTTTTTAGTGGTTCCTTTAAAGTATTTTATGAAAGCCTTAGGTTGGTTTTCTTCATGCTAACCAAGAAAAAGATGATGACTTCTCTCCTATGTAAGTCTTTTCTCTTACTATCATCCATTAAGATGATGTATTCTTGAAAAAAAATATGTTTTGTAGGGATAGAAAAATAGAAGAATAAGAGATAATATGGAGAATATATGAAGAAATGAACTTGGGGAAGGGTGATATGGCATCAAATGAAAAGGAGAGAAGGTGAGACTTTTTCAATCCATTTATAAAAGAAAATGCTTTATGAGATAAAGATTCAAAGATCAAGAATTTATGATATTATTATATGGTCTTAAATTATTAAACTAATAAAAAAAATATTTGAAATTTGAAAATTTTATTTTAAATGTATTTAGATATGAGTTTTAGGTTCCATAATGTAACATTCTAATAATGACACCTGCATTATGCTTAAATCATATTATGAACTCATTACTAATTTTTTACTTCATGATGTAGAACTTCATCATAAATTACTTTTATTGAAAATATGGTACAGTTTTAATTTTGTAAAATCCTTTCTTGGAAATGAGAATCTTGTTGATATTGAACATGAAAAAAACACACGTGGATTTTCTCGAAATATAGGTAAAATCATCTATAAAGGCAAGAAAGATCATACATTCATACAATAATATATTCAAAGTATATATCCATTCATTATAGGACGTAATTAATACAAGTTGGGACATTAAGTCACTTCAAGTATAGTTAATATAATAATAAGGTACTTATAATAACATGAGAGAAATACCAATAATAGAGATCCAATAGGATAGGATGACAATTCATGTTTCCATATTATCAAGTCTACCTATTCATCATAATTGAAAGTTGACACTAAGGATCTTCCTCCAACTAGGTAGATGCATACCCATGTTTTCTCATAATACTATCTAATGTCATGGATGTTGGGAAATACCATTGCAAAGGTGAAAGATATCTTTAGATTTTAAGGATGAGCGAAAGTAGGGAATGAGAAGCAATTTCCTTAATCACTTCAGTTTATTTAAAAAAGTGTCAAACATACAAATTAATTTTACTTTCATAAACATATATTTCTAAAATGAGTTCATTTTAACGTAACTTAGCACATAATACATAAGCACAGAGAGTTATGAGTTTCAAGTGTATAAACTTTTTTCATAAAATAATATATAAATATATACTTTAGATAACTTGATAATAAAATACTCAAAATATCTAAACATTTATTTCATTACTTTTCTCAAGATACTTTCACCTTCAAATGGGTCATCGTTCAACATATTTTCTTTATATATTAAAAATACATAAATTATGAACAAGCTCAACAACTTCAAGAATATCGTACCTGTCCCAAGTTATCTTTTCAATTTACCATCCATTAATTATATTTATAATAGGTTATGATCTCATACCTTGGTGGTTGTTATTATTCTTAACTTTGATAACAATTGTCATTCCTTATCACTTAGAAGCAATATGCTTTAATATGAACAATGATGCATAAATTAAGTGTTTTCAAATATCGCACATATATGATTTCTTTCTGTTATTTTCATAGGAGGCTCCAAACATGATTTATGCTTAATTATTTAAGTCTTATGCTTTATTGAACAGAGAATATATTTAGAGTATTTGTAGTTACAACTTTACAAATATGAATATATATATATATATATATATATATATATATATATATATATATATATATATATATATATATATGTGTGTGTGTGTGTGAACACTGAATTAAGTCCGAGGATAAATTTAAAACCCAAAATAAATCATTTTGTTTTTTTAGTCTAAAATAAAAATAATAATAACAAAAAAAAAGAAAAATAGAAAAAGAATGAAAAATAAATTTTTAGTTAAGAATTTAGTTAGAAAGTTAGTTGGATTAGTTAATGAGGGTTAAGAATTAGTTAGGAAAAAAGAAAAAAAAAAAAAAGAAAAAAAAATGAAAGAAAAAAATAAATTTTTAGTTAAGAATTTAGTTAGAAAGTTAGTTGGATTAGTTAAGGATGGTTAAGAATTATTTAGAAAAAAAAAAAAGAAAAAATAAAAAAAAAAGAAAATGAAAGAAAATAAAATAAAGAAAATAAAATAAAGAAAATAAAATAAAGAAAATAATAAAAAGAAAACAAAAAAAGAGAAAAATCAGAAAACAAAAGGCTAAAGCTTCTTCACTTCTAAAAAATTTTTCCCTTTCTTTTTTTGAAATTTTATCTATAAATAGGGACTTTCATTTAGTTAAAAGGGGACTCTTAATTTCTAAAAAAAAATTCAGAATTTCTAAGAAGGGAGAGAGAGGAGCACTTTGAGTCATTGAAGGGGAGGTTCTAGGAGGAGCACTAAAGAGACTCTTGAATTCTACATCTAATGTAGCACCTTCTTGGTCTTCATGAAACCAGTTATTCATCACCTTCCAAGATGCTATCAAGTGGCATTGAATAACATCAATGGAGGTTAGATCTTGCTTCTATTTCGTTTAATTTTCTTGCGTCTTCTCGGATTTTCGAGTTCATCTTCGTCTCTATTTTCATTTTAATTTTTGATTGGTCAAATGATCTCCGATTTCAGTGATTTTTATTGCGTTATCTTTGTCTTTCTCTCTAGTTTCTGTAATGATATTATTTGTCTAATTTGGATCTAAAATGAAGTCTCTATGACCAGATTACTGAAGAATGTTCGTCTTGATGCGCAAATGAACTTAGCTTATTTGATTTGTGTATACCTTGCTCATTTCTGGTCTGTTTTTTGTCAAATTTGTTTTGTTTGATTCCTATAACCTATATCTTTCAATTTTTTGGTTTTAATGTTTCAGATCTACCAAAAAATATTTCTAAAAATTCTGAGATTTGCATTCAAATTTTGGCGCCAAATTTTCGAGTTAATCTTCGTCTCTATTTTTTGTTTTCATTTTTGATCGGTCAAACGATCTCCGATTTTGGTTATTTTTGTTGCGTTCTCTTTGTATTTCTCTCTAGTTTTTGGAATGGTATTATTTGTCTAATTTGGATCTTAAATGAAGTTTTTATGGCCGAATTACTGAGGTATGTTTGTCCTGGTGCGAAAATGAACCTATGTTGTTTGGTTTGTGCATAACTTGCTCATTTCTTGTCTGTTTTTTGTCAAATTTTTTTTGTTTGATTCCTATGATCTATATATTTCAATTTTTTGATTTTAATTTTTTAGATCTCTGGAAAAATATTTTTTGAAAATTTTGAGATTTGAATTTAAATTTTGGCGCCAAAATCTCTTGTGTCTTTGAAGTTTTTTAGTAGATCTTGTTCTTTTAACCTTGTTTAGGTATTATTTTAAATGTGTTGATCCTTCTATATGTATTTCCTTCTGATTTGTTTGTATTTGTATGTCCTCCTTTGAAAAAAATTCCTAAGAGTGCATGACCATATACATGCATCCTATATGCTAAGTCTAGCTTAAGTCATGCATGATTAAGTCATTGAACCTAAAGAGTTAAGTGTTTGCTTGAATCAAAATAAAAAAAACGTAATTCTTACCTGTGGACCTTATGACCTAAGCTGGATTGGAGACAATTAAACAAGGAACATCAATGGAGGTTCAATCCAACCTTTTATTCCGCTTAATTTTCTTACTTCTTCTCGGATTTTCGAGTTCATATTCGTCTTTGTTTTTTTAAAATTTTCCGAAATTCATGCAAACGGGTTCTAACGCGAACGAGTAGTGTTCTCTACCCTGTCGAGTTTTAATTCGTGTGGGATCCAAATATGGCTTACGACGATTTAGGATCTCACAAGCATGAATTTCTGAAAACCATCACTTTCAAAAAAATATTATAAAAACGTCTATTTTTAATTTTTTCGAAATTCATGTAAACGGGTTCTAACGCAAACGAGTAGCGTTCTCTACCGTCTCGTGCTTTAATTCGTGTGGGATCCAAATACGGCTTACGACGATTTAGGATCTCACAAGCATGAATTTATGAAAACCATCACTTTCAATAAAATCTTATAAAAAACGTCTGTTTTTTAATTTTTCGAAATTCATGTAAACGGGTTCTAACGCGAACGAGTAGCGTTCTCTACCGTGTCGTATTTTAATTCGTGTGGGATCCAAATATGACATACGACGATTTAGGATCTTGCAAGCATGAATTTCTGAAAACCATCACTTTCAATAAAATCTTATAAAAACACGTCTGTTTTTAATTTTTCGAAATTCATGTAAACGGGTTCTAACGCGAATGAGTAACGTTCTCTACCGTGTCGTGTTTTAATTCGTGTGGGATCCAAATACGGCTTACGACGATTTAGGATCTCACAAGCATGAATTTTTGAAAACCATCACTTTCAATAAAATCTTATAAAAAACGTCTGTTTTTAATTTTTCGAAATTCATGTAAACAGGTTCTAACGCGAACGAGTAGCGTTCTCTACCGTGTCGTATTTTAATTCGTGTGGGATCCAAATACGGTTTACGACGATTTAGGATCTCGCAAGCATGAATTTTTGAAAACCATCACTTTCAATAAAATCTTATAAAAAACGTCTGTTTTTAATTTTTCGAAATTCATGTAAACGGGTTCTGACGCGAACGAGTAGCGTTCTCTACCATGTCGTGTTTTAATTCGTGTGGGATCCAAATACGGTTTACGACGATTTAGGATCTCGCAAGCATGAATTTCTGAAAACCATCACTTTCAATAAAATCTTATAAAAAACTTCTGTTTTTAATTTTTCGAAATTCATGTAAACGGGTTCTTAACGAATTCGAGCAGGCGTTCTCTACCGTGTCGTGTTTTAATTCGTGTGGGATCAAATACGGACTTACGACGATTTAGGATCTCGCAAGCATGAATTTCTGAAAACCATCACTTTCAATAAAATCTTATAAAAAACGTCTGTTTTTAATTTTTCGAAATTCATGTAAACGGGTTCTAACGCGAACGAGTAGCGTTCTCTACCGTGTCGTGTTTTAATTCGTGTGGGATCCAAATACGGCTTACGACGATTTAGAATCTCGCAAGCATGAATTTCTGAAAACCATCATTTTCAATAAATTCCTATTAAAGTGTCTGTTTTTTTTTTCTATCTAAAATCACCCCGTATTCTTTTAGAGATCAAGTCTCTTAACCAACTACGTAGCCTTGAGTTTCCATTGCACCCTGAATACGTAGGAGCAGGATCAAGTCCTGTCAGGCTATTTTCCATGAACCTATTTATTTTCTATTTTCTATTCTATTTTAAGGGATCAAATAGTTTTCAAAATATTACACACCCAGTTTAAGGGTACCGTTCCTTGGAACGGGCGAGTAGGGTGCCTAATACCTTCCTTACTCGTAACCGACTCCCGAACCTAGATTTCTTCCACAAGTTAGGGTTTTTCCAAATGTTTTCCCTTAAAATAAGATTTGGTGGCAGCTCCACAATCAAATTAATTCTTTTCAAAATTTAGCGAGTCCGTCGTCTCGTCGTAATTACGGTTATGACAATATATATATATATACATACTTTAACAATTCATTTAAAATACACTTCATATAACATAGTGTCCTCTAACATAACATCATATATTTTCATATATCCATTAATTTTATAGGAGCCCTATGCATCCTACTTAAATCACTCATGCATTAACATTAACCAAAGAGGTTCTTTCATATAAATAGCATGAAAAATCAAAGTCAAATACCATTTTAATAAATTAGGGCAGTGACTACTACTTAATATTTCCCATTCTCATTGATATCTTTACTTATGCATAATTTTTGAATTTTCAACAGCATGTGTTTTCCTTTTATTTGCCTAAGTCATTTCAAATACTCAGGTCCCATTTCAAGTTTCTCTAGAGAAAACATACATTCCTCATTCTCATTAGGATATATCTCTTAATCTTTCCTTTTCTTATAAATTTTTTTACATCTTATTATTAATTTTTTATGTAGGTCGAATGTCACCCATATTCTATAAGTAAAATTTTTATCCAACTTAAACTTAATGCCATTATTTATTTTTGAAGATCTGTTCCTAAAAAATATGAACGCATATGTTTTTAATTTAAAATCTTATTTGCCTAATCTTCCTCTCAAGGTTGGATGGCCATTTTTAGCTCCAACAAAATTATTGCTTATCTTTCTATACCCAAATATCCATCCTTATAAGATTGAATCCTAAAAAGAGTAGTTTTACAAATATTGTATTAATTTAGCCTTTTTATTTATTCTTTTGGAGTTCTAGGTTGAATTAATCTTTTTAACCTAATTTAAACCTCGTTTATTTAATCGGTTCAAGTGTCCATAACCTAAGTTAATCCAAGGATCTAAGTATATTTATTTTAATTTATTTCTTTCTCACCTAAAGTGATTAGGTTGAATGGATAAGTTCATTTTTCTTGCATTTAATGGTTATAATTTTAATTTTTTTCTTTACCTAATTAAAAGTTGTTGGCTGAATAGAGCTCATGCTCCTAAGTCATATATTTTTTCTCTTCTTTGTTTTATCTTAATTTATAGATTTAAAGTTTAGGTAGTTTATTACTCAAACTTTTATCCAAAGGTATTATATGTTATTGTAAATCTTTGTCCTCACTTTAGTCACCATTTTCATAATGTAAAATTTAAACTTGTACTTCATTTTTTAAGTTCTCAAAACTCTCAAAATTTGTACTTCTTTATGACTTATACCAAATTTTAAACTTTTCTCATTAGAACTTTAGGAACTACACCTCTTTAGTCTATTTTTGAGGTTTCTTAAGTTTCATTATTCAAGATCCTTACTTTTTATAAAAAAATGGACAATTATACACTTTTGAACAAAAGATAATATATTCAAGATTTATTCTCCCACAAAGTAAGGCTCAATATAATGTCTCTAATCTTTAAAATAAATTCTTTAGATGAGAATCTTTCAAGATTTAGCTTAAACTACATTAAATTCATCCAAAAAACTATTTTTAATAAATTTTAAGCAATTAAAATATTCTAGAAGTTGCAAATAGACATTTTAACCCTTTAAAACTTCATTAAGACTTTTTAAAATTATTTAAAACATGAAAAGCCATATTTTATGAGAGTTTGACAGTTTTAAACTCAAGAATGCTCCAGGAAAGCCATTTTTAAAGTTTAGAGAAAATATCTACAGGGAAGAAAAGAAGTAAGAATAACTAACCTTTTTCAGCATAACCACATAGAAAATTTAGAGAAATCCTACTTGTTGTGAATAAAGGGAGAATGACTCTTGAAAATTTTTTAGGAAAAGAAAGATCTTTCTTTATAATTGGCTATGAGCTAGTCCAAGAGAAAGGGAGACTTTTCAGCATAACCACATGAAAGTTTATTTTTTAAGTAAGTGTTAGAGAACTAAAATTAAGTAAAGAAATGGATAAAGATATTAAGTATGCATTCTTACATACTTAAGTATGAATTAAAAAAAATCTTTTAATTTTGATTAATTTATTTAATTATAAGCTTTTATCAAATAGGTAAAATTATGTGATCTCACACTCAAAATCTTTGTCTAAAATTCTAAAATTAATGATGATATCAAAATCAACTCTAATAATCATAGGATAAAAATTTTCTCATTTGTAATTTATATATTTTTGTTTAATTAATGTAATTACATAATTAGTTTTATCTACTTAAAAAAATATGCAACATTTATAATAGGTCTTGTCACTTGTTAAATTATCTTAAAGAATCAAGAATATATAAGGATTAACTTTCATGTAACGTATAATTATGAGGTACAGGCTTTTAGTGATACTTTATTCTATCTTAATTTTCTTTAAATTTTTAGTTTAGAATTAGTGATATTTTGATAATTATTAAAAAATTTAAATTTTTATAGATTTTTAAATTTTTCTTAAAATTTTTATTCTCTATTATTAATTATAGTTTAATGGTATTTTTATAATTTATTATATATTTTTAAATTTTATTGAGAATTTTAAATTTTTTATTATTATCTTTAATTTTTATTTAACATCATTGATTTTTAACTCAAAAGTAAGCATAAATATTTGAGATGTTATACAATTATTTTCAACTGTTGAATAATCTTAAAAGAACATAGATAATTTCGATATTTTTAATCTATGTAATTTTTTCACATTAAGTAAAATAAGTTAAAAGAAAGTAAATAAATATTATAAATAAATTTAATTACATTATAAATGATAATATCAATATCCTCATATGGTATTCTATTCAATAATTTTTAATAGTTTATTTAGTTCATATGAATAAAAGTCAATCATAAAACAGCTGATAAATTTTTAAAGTAAACTAATAAAGATTACTCTAAATCGAAATTAAGATTTTGTATTTTCTTACAACAATTCAATATTTTTAGAAAACAATGACTAAGCTTTCACTTAGTTAGAGGATTTTGTAAACTAATATAAATAATTAAAACATCTATAAAAAATTATCACAATATATTTAACAAAATATAAATAATATTTATATTGTCTATAATCTCCTATTCAAAATAAAATTTTAATAATCATTAAATTTATTTCACTACTACATATTATATTTTTTATGATATATATCAGATACCATATTTTTTAAAAATATTACTAAAATTAATAGATAACATTTTTTTATATTTTTATAATATTTTTTAAATGTTACTAATAATATTTTATAACATGAATTAGAGCAACACTTTTTAAAATGTTATTAAAATTAATAGGTAATATTTTTTATATTTTTGTAACATTTTTTAAATATTACAAAAAAATATAATATAGCATAATATTTTATATAAAAATCAACAAATAGAAGATTAAAAAAGGAGTGTTGCAATATACCCGAGCGGTAAAAATAGATTAGTTTAGACAATATTTTGTAAGGTCTAAACCTAATTTAATTTTCAAATTTAAGGAATAAATATAATCAATTTATCCTATGTAAGTTATTATTTAATGTTTGATCTAACTTTATAAAAGTTTAATTTGGCATATAAATTTATTTAAAAGTTTAAATTTTTAACAAGTCCTTTTAAATAGTTAAAAACATTCTTTTAAATATGATATATATAGCCGGTTTAAACTTGTATATATGTCAAGGAGTTTCAGTATTAAGATAAATATATAATATCAAAATATTATAATAAAATTTTAATGATAAAAATATATAACATTGAAACATTTTTTAGTTTCTGTAGTTTACATTAATTTTGATTTTAATTTCTATGCTTTAAAACTTTAATTTCTGGATAGTATAGTTTTAAAAATTTTAATTTTGGTTCCTATTACTAACAAATGTCAAAACATATGTTCGACAAGATATAATCATTTGGATCAATATCTAATATACTGGAAGGGTCAAAAACCTAAATCGAAATAAATCATATAAGGATTAAACAAAAACAATAAAACTATTAGGATCAAAACTCAAAATTTTAAAACATAGGAGCCAAAATCAAAATCAAAGGAAATTATACGAACCAAATATATATTTAAACTTAAATATGATTATATATATATATATATATATATATATATATATATATATATATATATATACTTTTATAATGATATTATTATATTATTTATATTTTTTAAATAAGTCAACTTTTTTTAAAAACACCGTGATCTGAGTAAATTAGATCATAAGATTCCAACAAACAACTTATCTTATTTTCATTCTAATATATATGGCTGAGTTTGAAACAAAATTTCAAACGGTGACAGTTGTAAATGTATTTTTCCTATTATTATAGGTAGAAAACAAAGCAAGCACAAAACTATTAGCCCATGAAAGCTCCTAATGTTTTTCTATGAAATTCAATCCAACCTTCGGAGTTGGAGGTAGAAGAATTTGGTTATGGCCCCATCAGTTAACTGGTTATGTATTAGGATATATGAGAAACATATTTCTAGTTTAGATGAAAATGTGTTAATAAAGCTTGAGTTTAAATGTGTTTTGTCTCCTAAGTATTTTTTATAAATATAAATAAGATAGAAAGACTGGATACTCTCGAACTGTATTTAGATTTGAGTATAGGTGAGGAAATATGTAAGATTTTCCAAAATAAATTAGCTGGTTGATTCGCACCATTTGGTTAAGGGAATATTTGTTTGTATTTTTTTTTTCTTAAGAAAAAATGACCTTTTTAAAGAAAAAAATTAATTCTATTGTTTTTAGTTGTTTGTTTAATTTAAAAAAAAATAATTAATTTTTTAAAAATTATTTTGAATTTTTAAAAAACGAAAATTATAATTCTCTTTCAAAATAAAAGTGATTTTTAAATTTGTACATAAATAAAGACTTCTACTTTTCTTAGAATTTCTAAAATATAAATGACCATTTATGCATTTTTAAGATCACCGGTTTTTGAAAACTTCAACAAACGGATCCTAATTGAGATGCAATTTCATTACTCTCACAAATTGTGAGTCAAACTTTTGACCATTTGATTTCTCTTCAGCATCATTAATTGGACTTCCTTTGTTTGCATAAGTTATGATCAAAACTAGCTATACTTCAGTTTCTAGACTGTGCTAGGCTTAATAATTAGGAGAAGTTTAATTGATGAGTTAATTGGACACTGACTTGCATATTTATGTCTTAATCCTGAAAGATGCTCGTGAAAATTTCTGAGCCACTATTGACGATAAGAATTTGATATTCTAATATGCATAGGAAAGAATTCTTGTAAACTGCCTAATTATTTGGCAAAGAAAATGAAAGTGTCATTTAATAAATTTCTGCTGCCTTTGTTGACATGTGTTCCCATTCTTTTGTTTTGAATATATACGCTGGAATTTTTCTTTTAGGGCGCGAGAAACTAGAGCATGTTATTAAAAAATTTGAAAAAATAAAACTGAACCTTGTACAGCATTAATATAAACAAACCAACACTTTTATTTTTCTTATTTTAAGGTATAAAGAATTTATTTCAATTTTGATTAATCTTTCTTTTGAAAATAATAACTCCATTAAAATTTCAGTATAATTTACATATATTTTAATTTAATTAATTAACAAGTTAGTGTTTCTTAGACTACTCTAACAATTTTCTGCAATTTGTATTTTTCAAGTAAAAATTTCTAAATTTCCGTAGGTTTTAATATTTGGATGGACTATTTATCCTGTATTAAAATTTTAGAAATAGGTTAATCAAAAAGAAAAAAATATGATTAATGTTAAGTGCCAAAGTTTTTTTTTTCTATCCTTAACCTTATCTTGATGCCATTTCAAATGAAAAGAAGAGTGAATAACAAGGATATAATATATATGTATATATAAAATTCAATGAAACTATATAGTTTGATTTGACATTTTTTATTTTAGGTATCTTGTTTATTAAATAAAATTCCCAACCGGAGAGAACAAACAAACCAGGGAGAAAGATACATAACACTAATATAATTTGAAAAGCACTGATAGTACTTTTAAAACCTAAGGCATAAAAGGATATAAATATTAAACAGAAATTTAAGTGGTGATGAACTCAAAAAGAAAGTAGCCGAAAGCTATAATTACACAGAATGTGATAGCATTGTTAATTTATGTGGTGCCATGGAGTCTATCTCCAATTTAGAGGGAATAGGCCAGAGTGGTAAGTAACCTGAGTTGAGTCCCCTTAAATGGGAACTCCTACTCTATAAAAGTCTATGCCCCTATTTACCAATTTGTTTTAGTTTTTTTTTTTTTATGTAGTTTTATGAACACTTATGAATTGATTGAATCACATGAAAAAGAAAAATAGAGAAGAGAAAGAAAAATAGTAAAAAAAAATAAATTATTTGTATAAATTAAAATGGAAAGGAAGAAAAAACTTTTTTAAATGGGGAAGAATAAAAAAATTATATTAATAATATAAAATTTAATTTTAAAACATTTAATTTTTTATTATATTTTCTATTAATATAATATTTATTTTTTTATAATTTTTAAAATTAAAAAATACTAACATATTTTTTATTTTCATCGATTCAAAACTGATGAAATCTATAAAAATTAATTTTTTTCTTTCTATTTTATATATAAACAAACGAAGATCAACTTTTTAATTTATTTTTTCTTTCAATGGAACAAAATATAATAATTATATGTTTGGTGAATAGCTAGCGACAAAGGGTGTTCTTTTTAAGTGTTCTATGATGGGACCCTCAGAAGGAATTAGTTAAGAAAGCCCATATTTAACCAATAAAATGGGCCTCCATATGAACGCGGCCTGCAAGGAACCAAAACCTAATTACGTCGGCTCCACCAGAGTTCAAGTCAATTTGTTAATGGACAACACTTCCCACGCCAATTATAGCGCGTGAAGGTTACTCACCCCCACCTTGGATGTTGGATCTTTGATATGCTCTTGACTGAAAGTCATTTTTCTGCAACAATAAAACTAACAAAGACTGGTATCAGATCTCCATATAAATTATATTCTAATTGCATCATTACATCAATTATAATGCTTTGAAAAAGCGAATAATTTACATACTAATGATTAAGATTATAAATTTTTTAAATAAAATAACTATTTAAAAGAAATCATGTAATTTTTTTTTTAAAATTATATAATTTATATATTTTAATATTTACTATTTATTTTTATATAAAATTATTAGAAGTGTTATTTTTAAGTTTGATATTTAATATTATTTTATTATATAAATGAGAAGAAATTAAGTTCCTTTAAAAATAATTCATGGTATAATTATTCCATTCAATAATTTTATTTTAAAGGATAATATACCTATTTTAATATATATTAATTTAAATTTATTTAAAGATGAATAAAATCTATTTTAAAATTTATAAATTTTATTATAAACATGATTTATATAATAAAATTTATTAATTTAACAATTACGTTAATAAAATTCAAATGCTTAAAATAGTTATTAAACAAAATAATTTTAAAAAACTTCTGAATTAATTTGATGTTTCCTCGCTCAATATATTTGTATATAATATATATATATATATATATATATATATATATATATATATATATATATAGAGAAAGAGAGTTTAATATTAGATTTTAAACTCGTATATTTATATCACTTAGATCATTTAATATTATCTTCACGATCATAGGAATAAAATTTGTGTAATTTGAATATTTATAAACATATTAAATATTAAATATTGATATTTTAAATAATATATTATAAATAAAATAAAATAATATGATAAAATTTTAATTAATTTTTTATTTTTATAAAATTTTATAAACTTAATTTACTTAAAAATTTTTGGATTATCCAGATTCAAAAATTAAAAAAAGTTATTAAGTGATGTGAAATGTATAAATTTGATATCTATTATCAATTAATCCATACACAAATATATATATATATATATATATATATATATATATATAAAAAAGAGGAGAGAGAAAAATTGATCCTAGTCTAATAATTTTAATATTATTATAAATTTTTTTCATTAGAATTATATCCTACCTTAAATTAAGGATGATTTCTTTAATCATAGATTTTCAATCCTTAAAATTTATTAATTTGAGAAGGATTGCATTTCCTTTCAAAGGCTTCAACTAGTCTTTAAAAAATTGCAATGTTTTCTACAAACAAAATTAGTCATTCCATCTAAAATGTAAAGTAAAACAAAAAAAAAAAACTAAAATTTACTCTTGTTAAAGAATTTAACACCACAATCTTCTTTAAAAATCATAACATAAGAGTATATAAATAAGTATATTAGGCCTTTTCTCAGATCTATAAGAAGAAAAAGCTCTTACATCTCTAAATGTGCTCTAAATATGACATCCTGTATTCATAAGAAAAACATTGGCTAACATAGAAGTAACATGAACATGAATTAAATTTTTTTGACATACATACATATAACTATAATCTTCCTCATACAAGTAAAGTAAATATTACATAACTTTTAGAATAAACATTTTCATAACATAATAAATAATAATTATATCAATGGGTAGGAATTTATAATATTCAAAATAATTACAAATCATTAACACTACTACAAATTATACTTTTTGCGACATATATCAAATGCAACACTTCCTAAAAATATTACTAAAATTAATAGTTAACATTTCTTTATATTTTTGTAACATTTTTTAAATGTTACTAATAATATTCTGTGACATGAATCAGATGCAACACTTCTTAAAATGTTACTAAAATTAATAAATAACATTTTTTATATTTTTGTAAAAAAATTTTAAATGTTACAAAAAATGTAATATGACGTAGTGTAATCATGTTATACAATATTAGAATCATCATAAGGTGGAAAGGATTCAACCTCAAGTCCATTTTGATTGACACAGATTTCGATGCTCTTCCATTTTAGCACAAATTGGAGCGTCCAATTATTTTATTATCAATTGTTAGATTATTAATACTGTTTGGATCTAGACACGTGTTATATATATTTTTTATCGTTACAACACTATATCGTAGAGTAAGCTAGATTTTCTATGACATTTAACAACTTTTTTCCGCTAACCATGTGCATCGTGACTTTTCCATAATAAAACAATTTGTTTCTCTCCTTCATTCCATGTCCAAGTTACTGGAGCATTCTTATAGACCAATCCAAAAAAGAGAGATAATTTTAGAGAGTAACCCAAAAAATAAACACAATTTTTAAAGACTAACTCATAAAAAAAAGACAAAATTTTCAAAGACCAATCCATAAAATAGAGTGTGCAAAGGTTTGATATAAGATTATACTTGTAAATATAAACAAGGTTTTATGTTTTAAAGATACAATATTTTGGTTGGACTAATATTAATATTTTTTTATGAATGTTTTTGAATTTGAAAGTCCCAATATAATATTACAATTTATGAGATATAATTCAGAATATAAAAAGAGAAAGTTTTATTTATGGTATATATTACTAATATATAATTTAACTCACTTCTATTTTAACACATATTATATTAATATTGAAAGCATTATTATTCATTAAGATTGATCACTCTTCCTCCTAGTTCAATGTTGATATAGTAGCATTTTACAAAAGTAGTTCCATCATATTTGTTATCTATCATCTTAAATTTAATGGAGAATAAAAATGTAAGAAAACATAAAAAAAGTGAATGATCAATATATATTTTGTAGTTATGAGTTTTTCTTATTTCGAAGCATTATATGCTTGTATGGTTTAAATTTTCTAGTATTTTTGTTGAGCAAGATTTACTCGAAGACAAATTTCTCTCATTCCTTTAATTATTTTTAAAACTCTTATGATTGGTAAATATTATACTTACAATGTCAAGTAGATGAGAAAATAATAAAAAGGTCCTTTCCTATGTTTGGATTGATGCTATAAAAAGGATGCTATGAAAGGAAAACGTCAAAGTGGAGTTAAAGTGTGAGATATATAACTTTTATTTGCCAAAAATGCTTATAGAGAATAATAATTTAATATTAATAAAAACTTATTTACGTGATATTGCATTTGTCAAAAATATTATTAGTCGTTCGTGTTGTTCTTATTTAATATTTATAATTTTTTTTAAAATATTAGAATAAATGAATTTTTTTTGGATTAGGATATTAAAGATGGCATCAGCAAATCTTGATTGGAAACCAAAAGGTGGTATGGAGTTTGAAAAGTCAGACAATGCATGAAAATTTTGGAAGGAATATGGTGGGAAAGTAGGTTTTAGAGTTAGAATGCAATACATTAACAAGTAAAAGGAGGATGGTAGTATAACCTCTTTTCGATATGTTTGTTGTAAAGAAGGAATTTGAAAGTCAGATAAAAGAGATGAAAAAGTTACCAAGCACAAAGCTGGGACCAGAACTAATTGTTATGCAAGAATTGGAGTGTCATTGAAAAAAAGTGAAAAATTTGTTATACATGAGTTTGTAGAAAGACATAATCATCTTTTACAACTTCCAGAGACAACGCACAATGCACATGCTTGCTTCATATTGTAAAGTAACGAAAGTCCAAACTTATGAGATTGATTTAGCTAAGGATTCTAGATTGTGTCAAAAGGCATCATTTCAACTTATAAGCATATATGTAGGGCATATAACTAATATTAGATATACTCGGTTAGATGTAAAGAATTATCTTAAGACAAAAAAAGAGAGAAGTATGGTGTATAGGGAGGTTGGTTGCGTAATGCAATATTTTCAATGATAATTAGTAGAGAATCCTTCATTTTTCCATGCATACCAGATGGATGTTGATGAAAAAATCACAAATGTACTTTGGGAAAATGAAAAAATGATATTAGATTATATGTATTTTGGTTATGTTGTCTTTTTGGATACTACATATTGTATTAATCAAGCAAATAAACCACTTGCATTGTTTTTGGGTTTTAACCATTATAGGGGTGCAACATTATTATCTGATGAAACAATAGAGTCATTCAAATAATTATTTGAGACATTCGTGGAAGCACATGATCAAAAGAAGCCTTGAATTATTTTCACCAACTAAGACTAAGCAATGGCTAAGGTACTTTTGAAGTAATTCCTAAGACACACCATGGTTTATGTACTTGGCACTTGATAAAAAGGGAATTAAACACCTTAGCAATTTGATGAAAGGTGGAACTTATTTTTTAAGAGATTTTAAGAAATGCATGTACGAATTTGATATTAAAGTTGAGTTCGAGGAAGCCTAAAAAAATTGATTACAAACTACATTGTTCAAGAAAATAATTAGATTAAATAAATTTATTCCATAAAATAAAAATGGACCTCATGTCATATAAAAGAAGCATTCACACTTGGGATGCAAAGTAACCAATTAAGTGAAAGCTTAAATTCTGATTTCAAAGCTTGTTTGAAGCCTTATGTTGATTATATAAAGCAATTCTTTAGAACCTTTGAACAGGTTGTTGAGGAGAAGCGTTACAATGAACTAGTTTGTGAGTATGACTCTTGTCATAAGCTAGTAAATTTACGATATAAGATGTCTCCAATATTGTTACAAATGGGAAAAGTTTATACATATACCGTGTTTGACTTATTTCAAGAAGAGTTTGCATTGTTTTTAGCCTCTTGCATATTAGAAAAAAAAAATGAATCTCCTCATTCGTTTGAATATATTATCACAAGGATCAATCATGAAGGATCTTGGAAAGTATTATTTGATCCTGCCTTAACCTTTATATCTTGCAATTGTAGAAAATTTGAGACTGGTATTCTGTGTTCCCATGAATTGAAAGTATTTGAAGCCAATGATGTAAAGGTTGTTCCTAAAAAATACATTCTCAAAAGGTGGATAATAGAAGGTCGTAGTGGCATTGCACATGAAGTTAGGAGGAAAAAGGTTGAAGAGAATCCTAGACTTTCTAGCACACGACGATATCGATATTTGGCATCTAAAATGATTAAGGTGACATATGAAGTATTTTCTTATGAAGAATACTACCAATTAGTGGATAAAAGCATAGATGTTGTGTATAAACAAATTACTAAGCAGTGTTGACAACCAAAATAGTGATTCTCCTAAGTTGGTGGTTAATGATGGTACACAACCTAAATGGTTTAAGAAACGACCTAGCATAAAAAGACATAAGCAAGCATGATTAAAAAGTTGGGTTGAGTTGCAACCAAAAAAGAGGAAAAAAACTCTAATAAAAGAAAAAATCACAAAGTCAAATATCTCAAGAATATATATATATATATATATATATATATATATATATATATATATATATATATATATATATATATATATATATATATATATATATATATATATGTGTGTGTGTGTGTGTGTGTGTGTGTTTGTGTATGCTTATCCATATAGCAATAATTTTTACTTCATTATTGTAATCATATGTCAAGTTTTTTGTGGAACATTAGAATTGTGAATCAAGAAAACTTTATGTATATGAAATACATTCTTCAGAACCTTCATATTTTGATCTCCCCCAGACATTTGAGAATCAATTTAGTTTCACTACATTGTTAGGGTAAAATTATTTAACATGTTATTTACTTTATCACTTTTTTTGTCTTTTAATGTTGGGTATTTTTTCTTCTTATGGTGCAGGCATCTTTTAATGATGGAGATGGTTCAACATTAGATGACATGCACACTACCAATCTTTAATTAACCTTAATAGGATTTTAGTTTTATGTTTATTTTTATCCATGTATAATGGATTGCTGTCTATTTTGCATTGCAATCTATTTTTTATTTTTTATTGCTTCCTTTATTTACTTATATTCATTCATTATATTATGATGCGAGTTAGAACATGACTTAAGAAAATGATAAAGTAATATAGATTGAAAGCCAAAAGAAAATTCTCATTCTCATTACAAATCTTAATAGTGAAATTCATTTGATGGTGATACAAAATTAGCTCTAGTTAAAATTACATTTGTACAAAAGTTTCCATCTATCCTTCTAGTAAATAACTCTAGCCAACTACTTTCTCTCTAGCTAAAAATTACAAGATTATAAAAGAAATTTATTATTCTCATTTATTGGGTTGATAATGTTTATTAAAGTTCTTCTTTAGTTATTTGGGATCCTTGTTTCAAGAGGAAGGTCCTTGAAGGTAGTTTTAGGCAACTATGTATCGAAGGAAATTCAAGCTCTCTTTTTGCAATCTAATTATGGCTACTAATCTACTTATCTTGATCAACTTCATGCTTCCTGTGCAGTCTAAATCTTTTTATATCTATATACATCTAGTTTTAGTTTGCAAAAAAACCAATATGCAACTATAAGGAAACATACATAACTATAAGGAATTTAAATTATAAAGTTGAGATAAGAAAAAATAATCCAATTTAAGTTAAAATAGGAAAAGGCATGACAAAATATTTGGAACTAAGATGCCATGCTTCAAGGAAGTTTGGTAGGACATAAACAGCATCTTGGATTGGCTGCTAATAGAGATAGAACTTTTGGCATATATCACCTCTTATAAAAAGTTCAATTTTTTTGTTATTTCAAGGAAATTGAGAATCAATTATTTATATATGACAAAAAAGAAAAACTTAACTTGTTCTTCAAAGTCTAACTTACCACAAAATGAACCTCACTTTGCAAGGGGAAAATCTCTAAATATCATGTCATATGTTCTTCCTTGTACTATGTCAGTCAAAGCATCAACAATCTACAGTAACATAAAAGATGAACAAAATAAAATAAAAAGATAGCATCTTAGAATCTGGTCATACTTTTTAGGTTTAAATATATTTTTAAATCTTATAATTTTATTTCAATTTTAGTTTTGATTGATATAGTTTAAAGGTTTTGGTCACTATGGTTTAATGTTTTTGGCTTTGGTCTTTACCTGCCATTAGTATAATATATTGTCACATGTATTTTTCAAAAGACAACCATCAAGATTATTTATCCCATATATGTTTTAACCAAAATCTAAATAGAATAAAATATAAAAATTGAAAACTAAACAAAATAAAATTAGATGAATTAAATCCTAGTAAAATAAAAATTCCAGACTAAGAACTAAACTTTTAAAGTATAGTGATCAAAATTAAGATAAATTATAAAGTTAATGTGTTTAGACCTATTTTTATCAATTAAGTTAACCTTGCATATTAATAAAAAAAGTTATCCATGCCTATATTCATATAATCTGGTGACAAGATGAATGCTACCAACTCTTTTAAATACTTTCTCCAACACTCTTTATTTTACATGCGTTATACTTGTTCAAAACAAATAAAAAAAAGAAGATAATTTTTAATGTAAGTGCGGTCACAAGCTCATAAGAGTTAATGATCCTTTTATCAATTAGATCTGAATAGTTTCTCTCTCTTAAAAGTGACTTTTCCTGCATGAAATTTTATACATAAACTAGTAAAGATATTGAAGTATGTTTATTCATCAAAATGTTACAGTTAAAACTTGTGTTATCTAGTAAAAAGTCCATAGCTTCCCCTCTCCTCTTCCTGGTTCATTTTGTTCATAACTCTCCCTCTTTCAAATGAATCATAGTTTTGTTCAAACCAAAAAGAAACAAAAAATCATAATTATTATCCCTATAAAGTTTTAAGAAAAGATCATAGTCGTAATTGATGCTATTCAAATACTAAAATATCAATTGAAAAAAATCCAAATTAACATAAATAAACTATCATCTATCCCTAAATTTGTTTATTGATTGAAAATATTTTCAAAAGTGGGCTCAAAATTTCAGTATTGGTAACACTTGGCATTGACACCAATGTATAAAACTATGGAATAAAAATTGATTTGAATGTTTTATGAAAACATTAAGATACTTAAATTTAAATTTTAAGATATTTAGATTTTTACCCATCCCACAAGACTTCTTCTTCTAAGTCTTTTATCTGTAGTTCTCATTCCAGTTATTAGTTGTAGTAGACATGAGCTTATAGGATGCTATCAAGCTATTATGTGACTTTGCTATCTCATTTGCACAAGTAAATACTCTAATGCTAAAAATGTACTAATTCTCAAATGTTTCATAATTATTCAATAAATACTTGTAGGAAAAAAAATATAAAATAAATCAAACTTTTACCATAAGTTAAAATCAACTCATGAACATCATTTTTTTTTTTAAAAAATTTCATCTAACTTCTCTAAAAACTAATGTGCATAAGTTAATTTTTATTTATGAAAGAAGCTTGATTTATTTCACCTCCTTATTTTCTTCTCTTTTAAATACTCGCAAACTAGATGTAAATTAAATCATGTCCAATTGTCTAATACATGTTGGTCAAGTAAGTCATTCCATACATATTCATAAGCAAGAAGACTATTATTTCCATCTGAACATGAACCTAATAGCATGACCACATTGTCATAACTTGTTTTTCTAAGTACATTCACTTCATATTTAGATTCCTTCTATCTTTGAAAGCTTTCACTTTTATGCCACTTAACAGCAATCTTCATTCCATCCAACTATCCTTTGTACACAGATTCAAATCCATTTTCTAACATAAATTTTTTATAAAAAATCCTTGTGTGGCAGTGTAGGGCTTTGCATAACTGAAGTCTCTCTTCCATCCAATTTTTAGCCATTTATTATTACAGATATAACAAAGCAGCAGTAATAATCCAAAAACAAAATGATGTAATGTTTCATAAATTGTTCTAAAGTTTTCAATTGATACCTTACTTGGTGACAAACTATATTTGCTAGGAACACTTAAAAATGCTACAACTTTTATATCATTCTCAAGACCTTCTAAAAGCATGAACCAAAAAATTAAAGAAGAAAAATTGGGAAAGTTGATCTTCGATTCTTAGCTTTTCCGTCAATGACATCAACGATATGGTGAAGGATGGAATCAACGAAGTTGAAAGTAAATAAATAATAGGTATTAAAACTTTAACGTGAAAAACCTCCTCAATATGAAAAGTAAAAACCACAAGTTATGCAAACCAAAAAAACATGTCCAATATATAATCAAATATGACAAGAAATTTTCACAAAAATGAATAAATCATACCTATAATAAGTCAAACCAATCAAACAATAATGCTTACAAAGAATTAAGAAGATGAAAAATATGCTAAATCAAAGGGAAGCTTTTTCTCTTTCCCTCTCTCTCAAGATGAATTATTTCATTCTCTATATTTTTATCTCCCTCTTTACATCATAACTAATCTTTCTCTATTTAAATAAATAAAACATAAAATGAACTAATATACTTGAGATGGTCTTTGCATAGAGAGAAAATCTAATACTTAACAATATATATATATATATATATATATATATATATATATATATATATATATTAATATTATTTTTTAAAATTATATATATTATACATACATCTGTTTTGATTTAAAAATTTATAAAAAATATTTTTTAAAGTGGTAAAAATACGATAAAAATAAATATAATTAAAAATAAATAAAAATATAATTTTATTTATATAGATAAGTTTATTTATTAACAGGTAAAAAAATAAATAATTATAAGATTCATCTAGACATATTTTAGAGGGAAAAGGGGCATAATTATTTTGAAATATTTCTATTATAAATAATATTTATATAACATAAAAATATTTAAATTAAAAATATTAAAAATAATGTATTTTAATAAAAAATTATTAAATTAAAATTTTTAGATTATTATAAATTAATTTTTTATATAATTCATTTATTTTTTTATTTTTTATTTATTTAAATTTTTTATTTTAATATATTTAAATGATATTTTTTTTTCCAGCCTTCATCCGAAGTTCGAATATTGTACTAATACTATTATCTTTCCGAAATATAGTTATATCATAATGATGATTTATAAGGTGAAGGATTAACATTTAAAATACAATTAATTTTTCTACTGTGGCAGGGCAGGGTTATTAGTTTGAGACTGTTAGCCTCCTTGAACGAAGTAGAAAATAAGAAGAAAAAACATAAAAAAATAATAATAAATAAAAATTTAATAAATAAATTTTATATCCTTAGATAAAAAAAAGTGTTTACTAAATTCAATCAATCTGTTTATTGTTTTATATTGTTTCATATAATCAAATATAATTCGGATTAAAGTTAATTAATTTTATTTTTATTAGGTTAGTTTTTAAATTTATATTTTTAATATCAAATTACTCTTAACTAAATTAATTCTTATATTTATATATTTATAATTTTTAAGTGCTTCATAAAATTTAGTATTTTAATAAATATATTAAAATCAATATTTTATTTATGTATGAGATAATTTTTTTTAGTTTTTAATTTTTAAATTTTTAAAAATTAAATTAAATTTTAAATTTTGAATTATAATTTTAAGTTTTTAAAAATTGTTATAAAAATGAATAAGTATATTTTATTCTAATTTTTTATTAAAAAAATAATTATTAATAATAAAAAATAATTATTAATTAAAAATTAAATATAAAAAAATTTAAAATAATAATAATTGTTATTATTATTATTATTATAGTGATGACGATAGTTATAGTAATATGATAGTTATGATAAAAGTGGTGGTATGTTACATGATATAAGATAAGAATGATTTCGATAGATATGGTGATAGTATTAATTATAGTGGTAAGATAATGATTATGATCATAATACAATAATAATAAAATAAAAAAATTAATAATAATAAAATGATAATTTTACATTTTAAAAAATTAATTTAAAATATTAAATAAAAAATTTTAAATTAAAAATATTTAAAAATATTTTTTTAATTTAAAAATTTACTCAAAACCATTTTTAAAATATATGAAATATCAATTCAAAAACTATTTTAACTGAAAACTAAATTAACAATTTTCAACCACTCAAAAGTCCTTAAATTTAAAGATTATTACTAATTTTTGAGTAACATAAATAGTATGAAAAGTAGTTAAAATAAATGTACAAATTTAAAATTAAAATTTGCATGTTAAACGGGGAGAGAGAATGAAAAACATTTAATTATAAAGGAAAGATTGGGTCAGTTTCTCAATAGATAGGTTGTATCCTATTAATCGATCATATTAATTTTTTAATGATAAATTTATACAGGTTTCATGGTATATTTAAGATTTTTTAGTATTTTTAATTAAAATTCATTATATATATATTAATTGATAATAGATATCAAATTTAAATATTTATATTATTTAAAAAATTATTAGATATAAAATTCACCAATTTAATATAATTTCAAGTTAAAAATTTTAAATAGATCATGTTGATGAATTTTTATATAAAATAAAAAATTAGAAATACTTTATTACATAATTTTATTTTAGCATATAATATATTATTAAAATATAAATAAATAAATAATATATTATATTTAAATTATTTAAAATTTAATATATATAATTATAATGATAAATATATTATTATATAATATAACAAATACATTATAAATATTATATTTAATAAAAAATATTAAATAAAATAAATATCTAAATTTAATATCTAATATCAACTAGTTATAAAAATTTAAACTAAATTAACTCGTTTTTTTATTGGATTAATTTAGTTTAAATTTAACAATTTTTTAAAACTTTAAACCAAACTGAGTCAATTGATTTAATTATACAATCAAGCTCACTTATGACTTATCCACATTATTTTTAAAAGAAGAAAAAGGAAAAAGAAAAAGAAAAAGAAAAAAGGAAGGTACCTAAACTTGAGTCATAGCTCTGAGATTTGCACGTGCTCCGTCCGAATAGTGATATTAGAATCATCGTGTACGAGTTTTGTTGTCTTTGTTTTAGTTTCATTTTTCAAAGCTATGACTATCTTTTTTCTAATCCTATTCGGTGCGAATAATTATGTTTCAAAGTAAAATAAGTCATTATTTTGTTTCTAAAAAATTTAGGTTCAATCATAATAATTTAAAAATAAAATAAAAATTAGTTATTTTTTTCTAGTTTTTTGTCATAAAAATAATAATCTTTATTTTTATAAATTAATGGAATCCATTTAAAGTTTTTTAAGATCAAAATAGTGTGATATTTAAAATTTGTGCCCAAAACTTTGCGAGACTCTCATAATTTTTTTTCAACAACTGATATTAATGGTGATTTTATGAGATACTCTTTTCGATTTTTATTTGTCATCCTTTTTATTTATTATTTTAAATATTTAAAATTTTTAATATAAATTATTATTTATATATTAATCAATAAAAATTAAAAATATAACAAATATATTAACTAATGAGAATAATTAATAAACAGAAAGATTGAAGATATAATAAAAAATTATATAATAATTTCAATTTAAATAAAAATATTAATTAATATTTTAAATCTACATAAAATAATGTTAAATGAAATATAAAAAATTGAAGGAGTAAATTTTTTAAATAATACTATTGCATTTAAGTCAAATTAGGGTGTCTTACAAGTCTCTTTGAAACTCTGTTTTTATGGTTTATTTCATGTAAAGTATAAAATATGCAAAGTGATAGTGGTTAATTCAAAATTAACAATTGAAGTTATACTAAAATATGAACACGTATAGAATAAATTTTAAAATTATTAATATTTCAACCAATAATTTTCTATTCATATTTATTATTTTGATTTTTATATTTTAAGTAATTCTCATACTTTAGAGAATCCATGCTAACATATTAATATATATATATATATAATTACAATTTTATCCTTATTATTATTCTGATAAAAATAATCCGCATTTCAATTTTGAATTTGCTTTTGGATTTACCTCATTAAAATATTTGCTTTTAAGAAGGAAAAAAAAAAAAATCAAATATCAATGAAATAGAGCGACACAATGGGGTAGGAATAACCAGTTACATGCGTATAGCACCACTTATCTCTTCCATAACTTTGCAATTGGAAAGGTATCAATCACGCACTTACATGCATTATGCTCATGTTCCAGAAGACACACCCTCCCTTTTTATCCCTAATCTTACCCTTCTTTCTTTTCCCCACCAAGAACATGAGTTTTATGACAAGGGTAATGCAAATTGGCATTGGGTGGGATCTTCTTCTCCTAATTATTTATTCTAATTAATATATGACATTTATTTTTATTATTATATATTTATATTTGAGGTCACAAGGTTGGAAGAGAGTTCATTGTTGTGGATCTCTAATGATCAAGAGTTTATCTTTATTCATATCCATGATTAATTATTCATGCCTACTTTACCTAAGAACAATTAATATTTTTGTTGGATAATTTTATCAATATGACGACTGGTAGGCTAAGTACCACTTTATAAAATGGTGTGCAGTGATGCCTTTAAGTATGTTTGTCATATTCTTTTATATATATATATATATATATATATGCAATCTTCTTAGGTCATCACAAAATGCATATCTAGACTACAGAACCCACATGAAATCTAATGATGGTCATATGCTATAATGACTTGGAAGCTTCACAAACATCTTGATTATTCAATCTAATTGGTAATTGACATCTTCATATGTCCTTAGTTACCACTAACTTTTCCTATTTACTTTTGTCCTTAATCACTTTTTCTCACATGGTATAAGTCAAAATATTATTACTTTTGTAGAAAATAATTCCTTAGTTGAATGATGCTAATCTGACTAATAGGGCCCTTAAAGATAGTGATTTAAGCATATATAAGCTTCACTATAAGAAGAATACAAATTACAGTCAGTTGTAACTAGCCATGTATATAATAATTCTAGGCGTAAGATCCATCACTAACTATAATCATTTTCCAAAGATACTATTAAACCCCACAAAGGCAAACGCTTAACCAAGAGATACCCACAAACCACTTTAATTTCCTATCATATCCAGCCCATAATATTATTGATAACGGTTTCGTTAACTTTAATTTTTAGGGTTAATTTTATACATCTAAAGTACTAGAATTTTATTAAAATAAAAATAATTATTATCTTAAAAATATAAAAACATATAATACTTTTTTAATAAAAATTTATAATTTTTATATATTTAACATTAATTCTAAAAATTGAAATTATCAATTTTTTATACATAAAATTAATATTATCATCATGGAATCGTAGCCATGTTTAAGATTAAGCCAATAACTTGACAAATATTGTATATTTACAAAATTGATCAAAACTAGGAACTATGAGCAATTTGTTTAGCTTGATGGGCTAATCCATTTGCGAGCCTAACATCTTTTGCTTTAAACTTCTTCAATCATATCGTTCCTAAGGAGAGAATTGAAATCAAAAGGTAAATGAGCAAACTAGTAGTGGATAGATCACACCCACCCTATACCTAATATAAATGTGTGTCATTAAGTGGTGAAGCTTGAATCCTAAGGAGGAAAAAAAAACGAAAACATAATTAAGTGCCTATTTAAGTGGTGAATCAAGTAATTATGTCAATAATTATATGTATAGAAAACTGACACTCGCGTGCGCATACCAGTACTTTAAGATGGTTTTAAGCAATTAAAAAGTGGTGTTGGGGTTGACATTCTTAAGCAATTACTTTGATTACACATTAATAAATTAAAAGCATGATGAAATCATCCTATAAAATTACATCCTTAATATCTTAATAGTTTTTCTGTACTGAGGGCATGATAGCAAAATGAATCTAATCATCATAGAATTAAGTGGGGACGTGTGCAAAGGAAAATAAAAAAGCAGAGCAGGTGGCTTTGTAAGTACTTAAAAAAGGCTTAAGCACTTGAATTGTTTAATATGTTAAAGGGACAAGATGGTGTTTAGTGTGACATGCAGCTATGGAAAGTCCAAAATTACCAATGTAATAACTTCACTCTCAAGTTTGGTAAACGTTGCTCAGCACATGAAAAAATGCATTTAGTAGTTATATTGTCTAGTACCCACTAAGTTAGGAGCTCCTTATTAGGTATCATTACCTATTTGTGTCAACAATCTACTTTTTTATAAATATAGGTTGTTGATTAAATATTAAAAAAATCTTGTTAATTATTAAAACATTAGTTAACATTTATAAAAAAATTATTTCTAACAATTAACATAATCTAATCATAAAATATTTTTGCGGCATGTTATGTTTGTTTTTTTTTTCTTAATCGGTGTTTGAAAATATGTTTTATTGATTTAAAATTAATTTATATAAACTATAATAGGCCTAATTAAATCTGAAAACAACAATAAAAAGATATTTTTAATATTTTATAAAATTTTAAAAATAGAAACAATAAATATATGATAATATATTTATAAATATTTAAAAAATAATTCATATCCAATTACATTCAGATATAAGTCGTTAAATTTTTTTTAAACACAGATATAAATCAATAGGAGATTTAATTATTTCATTTTCATTAAATTCTATGCTGGGACGAATATATGTTATACATATTTTTATTTTTTAAAAAAGATATAATTAAATATATTTTTAAAATTTTAAAAATATAAAAATAAAAGTTATTTTTGTAAAATATAAATAAAAAATACTTACTCAAAGTTTAAATGATTAGAATTTATTATTTATGTCCTGTTTCTTTTAGCTATAAGAAGTTGCTTTTAAGCCGAACATTTGATTTTGATATTTGGCTGACTAGTGACATGAGGAAAGTATAACATGTCGCTTTTAGACTTACGGCTTATGAAATGTAAAATAATGTTTCAGGCGAATTTTTTTTCCTTTTTCCTTATAATCATTAGAGAAATTTATTAAAATATAAATAGAAGAACTATTTTTAATCTTTATATGTACAAATCTATAATAAATTTAAATCTTAGAATAAATTTCTCAACGGATACTTACAAAATTTAAAAAAAAAATAGTTTTTTTTATAAATTAAAATCAACTTATCTTAATTTTTAAAAAATTCTCATAATTTCTCCAAAAACTAAAGCGCATGACTTGATTTTTAAAAAAAAAAACTTATATTTTAATTTATAAAAAGATTTTTAATAATTTTTTTCTTTTATAAATACTTACAGAGATATTATACAAACTAATCTTAAATCAAGCATTACCTCTTGACCTTATGGTCTCTATTAATATATCAATATAAAAATAACATTCCGATCTAATCAAAGTCATTATTATTGTTTAATTAAATGTTATAATCTTCTGAACATGTGATTATGGTCATTTTAAATCATTTATTTTTATTTATATTTAAATAATTTTTATTGAAAAATATTTTAAATTTTTCCTAATTAAACCAATAATAAAAAATTCTTAAATTAGAAGAATAAAAGATAAATGAGAGTGACAATAGGATAATCAAAATAAGTGACCAAAACATTTAGTGCCATGACTATTTTCAACCATCTTTTACCCTCTAATATAATCATAATAGTGAAGAAAGTGCCTATAGCTATTACTATTAGCAGGTAGGACAACAGACAAAGCAATCCATGCATAAGAAGTCCAAACCTAATATGAATATGAGCATGTGAAGAATAAGTTTACCTTTTCTTTTTAATGCATTTTTTTTTCTTTTCCCCTCTTTTGCAATCCTATCATGAAATGAACTTCTCCAAATATATTCTTAAAAAAGTGAAAGGCCTAAATATGACCATGTACTGAACAAGATATGAAATTAGTTAGAAATATTATTTTGTAATACCTCCCCCGAAAAAAATAGTGAGAAACAATAATTTTATTTTTATATAAAAAATTAAATTAATATTAAAATCCATATAATATTTTCAAATTTTTAATTAACTTTTATGTTATATAAATTTTATATAAATGATTATAATGTACTATAAATTTTTAAATTAGGTTCCGGAAGATGGCCTACCGTCGTTGAAACTCTTAGAACTTTTTTAATGATCTAATCAAAATTTTTGAAAGTACACGTACTCATTTAAAAATCCTTAATTTATAATTTTAAAGTTTTCTATCGAATCAAATTACACAATCGTATTTGTCTAAACGATATAAGGCCACCTAATCAGATTCATAGACTAATCTGAACAATATAAAAATTAGATAAAATTAATTGTACTAGAGTATCGCTTTTTTTTTAAAAAAAAAAAAAGAAGAAGAAGATTGTTTTACAAATTTATAAACGCGCATTTTAGATATTTTATCTTTTAACGTATCAATCCTTTTTTTAGTTATATGAATCCATTCAACCGATCAATAAAATTTTTGAAGTTGAATAATCATCGCTCATTGTCCAGTTCAATTTTAACAATAACTTCCACAAATTCTTAATTAGAGAATCAAGAGTACATGTATTAAAATTTAATAAATATATGAACTTTATCTATGTTACAATAATTTCATGTCAAATACTAATAAATATGTTCAGGATATTAAATATGAAAATTATTATGTTTATTAAAGATCTATTATATAAAATATATTATTTTTAATTTAAATAATTAAAAATGTTTAATAGAATATATTTAATATTCTTCGATAAAAAAAATCCTATAAGATGCTTGTTAACATGACACTAAATTAAGTTAATATATTATTTAACATTTAACAATTATATCCATAATGAAGGGTTTATATATTTCCCCTCAAAACTTGTACTTATTTTCGTCTCCCTTATACACGTTCACCATTATGATTTCTTCATCCGATGATTGAAGACTACCCATTAATTAATAAGTTTAAATAAGAACTTTTTAAACACTTTTCAAACAAAACCCTTTATATTCCGTCTGGTATCATTGTGCACACATGATGTATCTTTATGATAAAGACATTTTGATATGAAAAAAAAGACTATTTATGTTTTAATTAAGAAAAAAATAGAATTGGAAAAAGTGAGAAACAAAAAATTAAGACAACGAAAATCTCTTGAAAGCAAAGAGGGTATCCCATAATTCATGGTTAATTATAGGAAGCCAATGGATGTGACTTTGAGCAAAATCATTGCCTCCACTCTCTTTATGGAGGAACTTACATATATTAGACAGAATCAGTGTGGGTCAGTGTCTCCACTTCTTCTCAAGCTTTTGATTTTCAGCAGTTCCAATTGATACTGCTATAATATAAGCTCTCAAAGACTTGATTAGACAGGCGTGGGGATGTAACTTTTTCATGATTTAAAGCATAAATTGTCCAAACCCTTTCTGCGATTAGATGAGAATAAAGGATTTTGGATATTAAATTGATGATGTAATATTTAATTAATTTGTTTATAAGGTCGGTTTCTTAATGGCATTCATATTCTTACTAAGAAATGAATATATTTCTATGTTTGGCAACCATCAAGATCATTTGAAAGATTCTTTCTTCCTAAATAGTGTTTGGCCAATAATTATAAGCCAATCAATTTAAATACTTAGTATCCGGTTCCCCTTAACCTCATCCATAAAATTATGTATTTCATCCAACAAAGTTAAACTCATCTTCCCCCTCTCTCAAAAAGAAATATATAATGGAAGCATACAATGCATACAGTACCTAGCTTTTTCATGGCACATTTCTTTTTCATTCATTCATATAGGCTTTGTATATGTCAATTACTTCTATAGCCTTGAGTTTGATTGGTGCCCTGAAAAATGTGATGAAGAATTCATTTAAACATCAAAACTATATTAAAAATTTTCGTCCTAATTTTGTGGATATACCTATTATGTTCATATGAATTTATAGTTGTTTGATAGTATTTTTAGTTGTTATTTTTAAAAAATATTTTTTATAGAAAATAAAAGGAAGTAAGTATAAAATATAGAATAATATATATATAATAAAAAATAGAAAATAGAAAATAAAATAATCAAAAGTTGTTTTAATCTTTTAGTTTTAAAAATTGAAAAATAATTACCTTTTAAAACGAATTTTAAATATTTTTTTATCAAATAAGTCTTTTAGATTTTTAATTTTTAAAATGAATAAATTATAAATATTTCATTTTTTCCACATTTTAATTGCATGGATTTAGTGTATGTTTGCATTGGTTAAAAAAATAAATTATTTCAATAATTAATTATATTTACAAATTATTATTGTAATAATTGATTATATAGAAAATAAGTTTTATATTTGGATGTTTGGTCAAAAATGATTTTAAAATAATATATTTTTTTATATTGTATAAAAATTTATTTTTTCTATAGTAAAATTATAAAAATAGATAAAAAAAAATTATAATAGCTAATTTGACAAATAAAAGAATTAATATTAAGAATAGAAAAATTAATTAAAAAATAAGCTAATAAATTTTAACAGTAAATTTTAAAAAAAAATTATTAAAATAATCTTATTCCTTTGTAATTGAAACAATATTGATTTTATGTTTTCTTAAATAGAAAATGTTAAACATATTTAAATAGTAATATTTTAAAGATTTTTTAATTAAGTTAAATTTTAATCAAGAAAAAAAAAATTAATTTAAATATATATTTAATGATTTATAGTTTGTTTAGATGAAGGAGGAGTAAGAAAAGAAAAAAGAAAGTATAAATTTTTTTGATAAAATTAATATTTTAAAGTTAATTTTTTTAAAATTTATATAAAATAATTTATATTATTAATATATTTTTTCTTTTCTTTTTTTTAATTATTTAAATAAAAAATTCTTTCGTTTTCTTCTTCTAACTTTTGTATACAAGAATATTTTATTAAAAGAAATAAATTTCCTTTAACAACTTCTAAATTCTACCTAAAAGAAAATTATTTTTAACTAATGGTTAGAAATATACTTGTGTGGACATTATTATCTTACATACATATAAAATATTATATTTACATCCATTTTTTTATGATAATATAATAATTTATATTTTTTAAAAAATATAACTATTAAATATATAGGTTTATCATTTCTCATTATCATGAAAAAAATAAAATAGAAAAGCCTAACTAGTTTTTGGATGCGTACTTTTTAATTGTTGCTTAGTAAGAAAGTGTAGTACAAAACCTAGCTAGCTTTGGGAAAACTCGTAGCTAGTGTAGTTAACCACAAACTCTAAGATCTTCTAAGTCTAACATAAAAAGTTAAAAGAAAAGCAAGAAATGGGAAGAAAAAAGTAGGGTTGCAGCAAAGTACACCTATAAAGAAGTAAACAATTCAATTTAAAGCTGCCAATAAGATACTCGAGAACAAGGCAATAAAGCTGTGTTTGAAACTATGAAGTCCCTTAGTCTCATGTATTATCTACTCAAGGTATTAGAAATGGCTTCCATGCATGCTATTTATACATTACATATAAGATCAATTAGGCCAATTGGATGCTCTTAATATGCTTCATTAGTATATTTCCACTTGGCCCAAGCCCAATAATAAACACAACTTTTTTGGTTCTTTTTCTTTTAATTGTTTTTTTGTACTGAGACATACGGATCTCACTCTAATATATAAATGGAAATGTTCATTTCAACAGAAGAGGGTGTATAGAGACAAAAAAGAGAAAAAAGAAAAATTGAGAAAAATATGGTAGAAAAGAAAGAGAAAGATATGTGAGTAAAAATTGTATATGAAAAAAAATCTGGATTAAATATAAATACACATCAAAAGGTACTTTAAGATATACTCTAGAGTGAAGTTTTAAAAGAAACAAAAGGGAAGGTAAAATTTTTATTTTTAATTATTATTGTCTAATATATTAACTTTTGAAATAAAAAGTAAAATGATATATTAGTATCAACTAAATATTTTAATACTTTTTATTATTTTTAAAATATTATATAACAATTTTAAAATAAAGAATTTATCTTAATTTTTTGAATATAATAAAAAGAAAAAAAAAAGATGAGATGATTGATGGAGGTCTGTTCAAAATTGTCCAATAAAGGTTCCAAGAGACGTAAGAAACCTTAATATTATAGAAAAATGGGTATATGGAACAAGTTATGCTGGACACCGAAAAATCTCAACAAACTTCAGAAAAGGACAATTAGAAGTAAGTGGCTACGTACTATTTTATTTTTTTCATTTTAATTTGTAAATTTCTCTTAATAAAAGTTTTTTTTTTGGTGAAAATTATTAGTTTTATTATGAGATCCAATATAATCATTATGAGAGGGGAAAAAAAAGACATAGAGAAAAGATACATTACCATTTGATTCTTATATAGCACCAAAAACCAAAAGAGGAGAAAAAAAATTTCTTTTGATTTTCACACACTAACACGTGTGCTTGTTTACAACATTTACTATGAGCACTTGCAATACCTTTTTCTTATCCAAATAAGTTAATGGAAACAAGGTCCAAGAAGATCCTGTTAAATGTTACTTCAATTGTATCCTTGTATGTAGAGATATTTCCATAAGTGAAAAGGATTTCAAGGTAAGCCCATCACCAGCAATGGAAGACTATTCAATATGTTAACCGCCCCACCATTGTTGGTTTGCCAAATGGCAACCAAAACCTCTCTCTATAAATGGACTTTCATTAATGACCCACACCCAATTGACTCTCTTTCATTAACTCAAAGATTTGAAGCCAACAAAAAAATTAGCATTAATTAGTGGATGACACTCCCCCACCAAAGATTACCAATGCAGATAAAGGGTCTTAACTAAAGACTAAAAAAAGACATTTTATTAGTGGGACAAAAGCGATGGTTTTGGGGAGATACACCTGCTATTGCTTCCATGTGAATTGTGATCAATATTGTGCATAATGCGCTAGCTAGTTGGTCAACAATGGAACGGGATAGGATAAGAAATAGGTTCATTAAAGTAAAAATAAGAGTTTGATTAATGATTACTCTAAGGATATGAGTTAAACATTATTTAATATGCTTTATATAATAATGCTTTCAAGTACTTGAAAAAAGTAAGTATTAAATAATCATTATATTTTTTATGTAATAATATTTTTAAATTTTTATTTTATTTTGTAAATTAGTATCCTAAGATTCTCAGATAAAAAATGGTGGGGGTTTTATTTGGGGGCTAACTATGACAACGAGTTTGTTTAGTATTTATAGGGTGGTCTCACTTCATAAAACCTATATGCTTGCTCACTCATTTGGGTTTAATCAAAATCAACTTTTGATTCTCCATGCCATTGCCAAACAAGAGAGAAAGAAAAAAGGTGGATATTATGAATTTTTTGTTTTGTTAGTGGGTGGATATAATGTTATACACTTGGGGTTAAGTTTTGTTAGTGGAAGGTCCATAGTAAATGGGTTTTCATTTAACTTAGGCCCAATATTGTATTTCTCCACATAAAACTTTAGCTGGTACGCCTCTACAGATTGCCACCATTGATGACCAGCCCAACAATTTTGTTGTCTCGCTTTGATAAAAGCTCCTTTCGTACTTGAAGAATAGTTCATGTGGTGGTGGAGCTAGCTTTACATAAATTAAAGAATAAGGTTTTGATTTGGGCATTTTATCATGAGGGATGATATCCATACATAAGTCCAGTTGCATATATTTGGATATATCTTTTATTCAATAATTAAAATTAATTTATTTTTTAAAAACTAGATATTAGACGACTTATATTCAAATATATTTGGATGTAAGCTATTTTAAAATGTGCCTTTAGTATTATTTTTTATTTAATTTTTTTTTCTAATAAAAGAAAGAAAAACTCCTTTCCACCAAAAATAGGAACTAGAAACAAATAGAAAAACTTCATCTTAATTGTTGGGATGGAAAATTCTTTCTTTTGGATGAATTTTTTTTTCTACCTATTAGAATAAGTTTTATTTTTTTAGTGATTTTTTTTTCTTTTTTTCTTTTTTGTCATCTCATTTTTTTGTCAAAGATAAAAGAAGTTAATAAGTTTGTTAGTTTGCAATAGGATATTATAAATAAGATTTGATTGTATAAGTTTCTCATTTTTGAATAATAAATTTACAAGAAATACAATTTGATTTAATACCCAAGTATTTCTTTATTCCACCATCTCAAAATTAAGATGGTGTCAGACCTCTAATGGAGCATACCATCATTTTTTTGAGTACCTCCTGAGATTATGCAAGGTCTCCCTTCTATCTTTTTGGTCATCTTCCATCCTTCTTCTTACCTACTCCATCATTTACCATCTATAGAGATTGATGAAGAAGGAGAAAAAGTTTGATCTATTACACATTGGAATCGTCAAATCTCCAAACACTCTAAAATGGCCAATTTAACCCCATCCTTTTATGTTTGGAAGTTTCTTCGATGATAATTTCTCATGAAATATTATGGTTACACCTACACAATCATCCAAATCTCATTATGATCTCTTAGTATTAACCAAGACAAAATCAACAACTTTTGTTTCTCCTGATATTAAAACACCATCAAGAATTTGCTTATATCCTCAGCCTTCGTTTTGCTCTGGCCATGCAGAAAAAAAAAGCCACCATGGTGAAGTAATCCAGAGAACCCAACAACCCCACCAAGTCTTACAATGCTAGAGTTGACAACCACAAAGTGCATTTCAAGAACACTTGAGAGATTACCCATGCCATCAAGAAATTTTCCTTAACAAAAGCTAAGAGATTCTTGGAGGATGTTTTGACCCACAAACAAACCATTACTTTCCAACGCTTCTATGGTGGTGTTGGAAATATTGCCTAAGCTGGGAATAGGCACTTCAATGGACAAGAATGGCACACCTACCGAGCTCATGAAAGAATCAACCCTTACAAGTCATTTCCTTGCCATATAGAGATCATATTTTCTAAGAAGGAAAAAGCTATTAAAAAAGATTCCAAGACCTAGTTGACACATCATTAGCCTTTATTGTGGGCTCAACATCCCACAAGTTGGAATTATAGTGTAACATGATCTTTACTTTGGAATGATTTAAATCAAAGGTCAAAGATCAAGGTAACTATGGTTGGAATTGCATCTTTGAATCCGGCTAAATTTGCATTTGAAATTGATCAAAAGAATTTTAATTTAAATGTCTTACTTACCGTTTTTGGTTCTGTGGAGTCTTCTCTTTCTCTTTTGCTCGGTATACCAACTAGTTTGGTTGATCTAAGAGAGGCTCAAGAGAGTTGAAAGCTAGTTCACAAATCAATAGTTCATGTATCCTCACCCGTAGGAGAATCCTACAATATTGATGATTCTGCTATATTCATTGGTAATGAGGTTCCTAAGGGAAGTTCCAAGATTCTAATAAGTGCTCTAAAAAGGTTATCTAACATGCTTGTAGCGAGTGTTGCTAATATGACTAAAACGTTAGGCACAGAGTTACCAACTGACACTTCAAGCTCTAGTGTTAAAAGAAAGGTAAAGCTAAGCAAGAAGATTAGAGATAGGTGGGAGGCAAGAATTATTGAGGAGAAACCTAAACTGAATAACACAACAACCATATCTTTGACAAAATCTTTTAGGGTTCCTAAGCTTAGAAAATTGGAGACTTTGATAATAGTTATGTTTGTGACGAAAGGGAAAAAGACATGTCATGATAATGAGGGGAGTGAGGATAATTTCTCTATTATGAATGAGGATGGTATCATGGTAAATGCAATTACCCTTCCCCTTTTCACTCTAACTCGTTTGATGATTTCAAGGATGGTGATTTGGATGAGGTGGATGATGAGTTGCTTCCCATGATGACCTTGGAGGATCTTAAGGATATGGACATCAATGTTGCTAGTTTTAAAAGGAAAGTAGTTGTACATCTGTTCATTGTTCTTGGGAAATTTTTTTCTCATAAATGCAAAGACCATAGAGATTATCTATATTATCAAGCTAATAAATAATGTATCATTATCATCTTGAGTAGACTCTCAGAGATATAAGAAATTAATAAGTTTTTTATTGGATTTAGTTAATTTGTTAGTTTGTGATAGGTATTATAAATAGGAATTTTTCATTGTATAAGTTTGTCATTGTTAAATAATGAATTTACAAAAAATACAATTAGGCTCAATGTATTTGTTATGATCTCTTGTATGTATTTATTAAAATATTAAGTAATAATTTTGAGTGAGCATGTTATAATCTCTTGTATGTATTTATTGAAATATTATTATATTGTTCGAACGAAATTTACTTCCTATGCTTTATTGAAAATGTTGTTAGGATAACTTTGAAACTTTAATTAAATCATCCTTAATTTAAAAAAATAAAGACCAAAATAAAAAGAATCAAAGTTCTATTTTAACCATATTTGTTCATTTAATACTTAATCTTATTCAATAAATAAAAGAGTCTGTACAATTTATTCAACTTTTATTATAAAAAATTCAAAAAATATACGCAAAGAATTGAAAGAATGAAAAGTAAGGTTATCAAAATTTGACCAATCATTCCACTAGTTAAAATATTTATTTAAGGTTTAATGATTTAAATATGTTAAAAATGATCAAACTGATATTAATTAAATATTATTTTTAAAATATTAATATATAATTTATTAAAAATATATTTATAATATAATATATTAATAACATAATCTCATAGGATTAAAAATTAAAAAATATATACTACTTTAAATTTTTAAATTTAACTTATATATTAAGATTAAATAAAATATAATTTTAATTTTAATTTTAATATTAATTTTTTTAAAAATATTAAAATAATATTATTTATATATAAATTAGTTTTTGATCGGTTTTATAGATTCATAATTTATTTTTTATTAAAATAAATTTTTTGTTCAAATAATTTAAAAAAGTAACTGGTTTCCAATTCAATTAATTCAATCGACCAATTAGATTAGATTTTTATAAATAGTCAAAGAATTCAAATAAAAATCTCCAAAATTTTTAATAAAAGCATGGCACTTTGTATAGTTATCAAGGTGCAAATTGGTGCTTATGTTACTAATTCTAACAATGTCAAATAATTTTTCAAAAATGTGCATAAAGGTGTCAAGTAACAATACTTCATGAATTTCATTTATTTTGGATGAACATTTTAATAATTTAAAAAATTTGAAATATTTAAAAATTTAAATATTTTTATTGAAAAATATTTTATTTAAATAAATAAATTTAAATTTTTATATTTAAATTTTTTATTTTAATGGTAGATTTTAAATATATTAAATTTTAAATCTTGTTTAAATTTTTTATTTATATTAAATAATTTAATTTTTAATATATATAAAATTTTACATTTAAATATTTATAAGTTATCTTTAATTTTGCTTTTACTATTTTTTTTCATAGAAAAATTTAGATATATAAATATTTTTATTGTGTAATATATTTAAATAAAATAATAATCTAACAAATGTACATAATTAAAACGATAGCAAAATACTATTATTAAAAAATGTGAGAGAGCAAGAGAATAATTGAAAAAAATGTAGCACGAAAAAAGAAGAATAAGAGAGAAAATAATAAAAAGAGAAAAAATCTTATTCATAAGAATGAGTTAAGGGACTTTGGATAGTTTTAAATTTTATCTATTTTGAAAAATTTTTAAATTCTCTCATTTTATTTTATTAAAATAATTTCTTCAAATTTGTTGAATTTGAATTTCTTTGAAAAAAAAAATATCCAACAAGGTATTTTAACATTTAAAATTTAAAATTTTCTCAAATATTACTTTTTTTTTTCTTCTTAAAATAACTCATCCAAACATAAAATTAGAATATTTTTGAAAAATATAATATTTTATTAAAGTTAAGCATAAAGAACATTACATGTGGTTTGGTTACATCCATCATACTAGATTTTAAATTTCAAAAAATTATATTATTTAATAATTTTTTATAAACTTAATGTTTAAATTTTAAAATTATTATTAAATAAATTATAAAATTTTATACAGAATAAAAAATAATAAAAATTTCATCATATAATTTTGTTAAAATATAAATAAATATCAACTATTAAAAATATATCTATAAATATTTAAATTATTTAAATATAATATAAATGATTGTAAAAATTATATTATTTAACTTAATAATAAAATAAATTAATTTTATATTATATAAAAAATTGTTAAACAATATATGTAATATCTAAATTCATTAGTGAGGACTCATGTAATTTAGCAATGTCGTATATCCTTGTGTGGTCATCTTCTTTGTTTTGTTTTGTTTCCTCAACCTTCGAGGTATTATTTCTATCTCTGGATTATACTATAAATGAGAGGCTTGAGAGCGAGTTATCATACATAAAAAAATTACTACATACAAATATTATAAAAAATAAAATTTAATTTTAAAATTTTTTAAAATATTTATATACAAGTCTCAAGAAATCAAAACTTAAACTTTAAAAATTGTTGGGGACTAGTCTTCGAATGCTAAAAACTTGATGTATTCAAAATTTGAGTGTAAAAACTATATCAAATTTTACCCATGAAAAAATATACCCATAAATGTAGAAAGAGGTATTTGAGACCCCTTAGTGTTAATCATATAGAGACTATGACAACAATTTATGGAAGATATTTAAATTTTAATTTTTGATCTCACCAAAAGAGAGTTTTTGTATGAGGGTGAGAAATAAAAGTAAGACAGTAGAAATAAAGAAAAATAAAAAGCAAAGAACATAGGTGAAAAGTTATGGATAGGTATGAAACTTTGGATTCCCTTATAACTTTATCTATTTTTACCTTTAAATTCCCTTACAAACGATTTTAACATTAATTACTACCCAATCATCATGCAATAGTAATAATTTTCACCCAAAGTACTACCCTCAATGATCATGCAACGTAAATAAAGTAGGAGGAACATAAATCACTTTGGTTTGTTAATTAGGGTAAAGTATATAATCAGTTAGAAGCCAAGAATTCCGATTATTCCTCCAAAACTGATATACTCGGTTACCTTATAGTTCTATCAATTGTGATGGTACAATCGTCTACCCTCTAACTAACTTAGAGATCAACAAGAGTAGCTAATTCTTATTAATGGATTAAGCATAATAATACAACATAATTGTATAAGAATAAAGCCTCATAATTTGGGGTTAGTTACATATAGCAAAAGATAAACATTAAAAATAAATCTTTCCAACAAAATCCATAATTCTACGATAAGAAATACAAAACCATAAGGCCAACAAGGTTGGAAAAAGACTCTGTAACTTGTACTATGCATGGATTTCTTCCACCAAAATCTTGTGAGAGGATGTCAGAAGAAGAAATGAAATAAAGGAATGAAGATGGAAATAAGGGGAAAGAAAGAGATGTGTCGAAGAACCCCTCGAAATCTCAAGGCTCTCAAGTGTGGTAAGGCTTGTCTTTCTCCCAAGGCTTAACCTCCCTTCTATAGGTGTGGATTAGGGTTATCTCTATTATGAATTGGGTTGACCTAAGTTACCTCCTCAATTGTCATAGTTGCTCTAGGTTTCTTCTAGTATTTTCAAGACTAACCGGGATCCATGTCTACATCATTAGGGTTGGCTTAGGTTATTTCCAGTGCCTCCACAAGTTGGCATAGTCGTGCTCAGGTCTACATGATTGTGTTGAGAATCTTGATTTGCTGCAAAGGTGTGTTTAGCTAGCACGACCGCTTTGACTTCCTCCAAGAAACATATCTTTGTCCTTTTTATATTCCTTCATCTTTTTATGCCCCTTTTACCATTTTTTTTGCCCAAAATTTACTTTTTATTTTTGTATTTTTGCTTGCATGACCATTCTTATACAAATGAGGAAAATTAGATGGAACTACAACAAAATAATTATTTATTACACATTAACTATGACTAATTTCCTGCAAATAAATCAATAGAATGGTGTTTTATCACATATTTGGATTTGTTAAGTTAATAATTGGTTAGAAGATTAAGATCCTAATTGATCCTTCAAAACCTTTAGATTCAATTACGTTATAGCTCTAACTGTTAGGGAATGGTATGATCGTTATCTACTCCCAAACTAGCTTAAAAGTCAACAATAGTGGCTAATTTTGATTAATTGATTAAGCATAATAAGATAAAATAATTGGATAAACAAACATGTAATTATTTATAATAAAAATAGAGAATTATTCATAGGAGGAAAATTGGGTTTAAATAGTTACATAACAAGGTTCACTAAAGCCTCATGATTTGGGGATTACTTACACATAATAAATAAAAACAAGCTAAACCAACAAAATTATCAATAACCTAATCCTAAGCTCAAAAATACAAAATTATAATACTAGTAAGGTTGATAGGAGACTTTATAACTCACACCGTGAATGGTTTTCTTCCATTAAAATCTTACAAGAGGATGTTGGAAGAAGAAATAAAATGGGAATGAGGGAGATGAAAATAAGAAACGGAAAAAAATATGTGTAAGTTATGGTGATTGTATGTAGCCTTGAGTGTGTAAGTGTTGTGAGGTGTGGAAAGCAGTGCCCTCAACCAATATCCAACCTTCCTTTTTATAAGCATGAATTAAGGTTGTAACATCAGTTTACCTCAAACTTGCACAATCAAATTCAAAGAAATATAAAGAAGAAAAGAATTGAACAAAAAATATAACATAGGAAATGTTGAAGGTTAATAACATCATATTCAAGAAAAGGTAAAATTAAAGAAGAGAGAGAATTCATAAATGCTTTTTGGCTCTTCCAAAAAAATCATTTTAATGTTATATCAACTATGAAAATAATATTCAAAATGTACAAGAAAAGTGATTCACTTTTTGTCTTGCAAATAGTTGCTATTCCTAAAAAATAACATAACAAGCATTAAAGAGAGGTGTAAATATATCCCACATTCATACTTATTAATTATAATGAAAAATGAAATTTAAGACAGACAAAGGATCAAAGAGAAAGAGTGAAACCCATGAGAAAGACCAAAACTAGAAGAGACGGTGATTTGTTTGGCTTCATAATTTGTTCACTATAAATAATTAAGAGAAAGAAGACTTGGTTCGGATGTGATACAACCCACAACAGAAGAAATATATGCATATAAGTAAACAATTACTATCTAGACGATGTTGATTTTATGTACCTTTCTTGGCTTCACTCTCTTAGCCATTGTTCCAACCATCCTTCATCAAGGAAAAAAGCTATTACGATTTCTAGAATCAACAATAAGGTTACAAGGAGAAAGAAAATAAAATCAAAAAAATGTTCCTAAATTGAACAAAGATTTACAATCTTTTGAATCATTAGTTTCATCATAGCTAAAATTCCATATTAATGTTTTTGTAGAAAATAACTATGCGTACTAGATGCAAATAGAGAAATGAACATGCATGCCAGCCAAATCTTGAAATCAAAGAAAGGAGATAATGGAAATTGGAAATTCATGAGTTCAAAATTTCAAACTCTACATAGCAAGGAAACTAAACGAATGAAAAATAAGTTTGAGTCCACAGAAAACAAAATAAAGCATCATTGTCATTTAATCATAGTACAGATTTAAAAAGAAAACAAGAACTGCAAACAGGAATGTAGTACCATAGTTGGTAGAGTAGATACTTTTTTCCCTCACTAAAGAGTTCACAGAAAACCATATTTAGGAGATTGAGAGGTTAAAGTATCAAACTATCAAGTAGCTGGGACTCAGTTTATGATAAATTCAAATGGAAAAACTCTCTACTAGCCAACTACCATATATTATCACTACAAAAAAATTATAATTAGTGAGCGAAAACATTCATTGCCAAACTAAATAAATCGGTTGCTAAAAATTTTTACGACCGATCTTGAGAATGACACAGTGGTTGCGAACCCCTATTTGTAAAGGAGTTAGCAACCGAAAAATTAAATTCATCGTAACGAAGGAATGATTAACGACGGAATTTTTTGATATCTAAAACAATTGAAATCGATCGCTAACATGGTCGTTTTGTTTAGGTGATCAAATTTAGTGATCAAAATATCGGTCACAAAATCCATCACTAAAAATTAAACTCTATTTATGGTTTGCAAAATTTTTGTGAAGGTGACCAAATTTACTAAAAAATATTGGTCGTAAAATTGGTAACTAATTTATTTTGTTGGTGACTAAATATCAGACGTAAGATTCGATCGCAAAATTTATTGCAAATTTAGTTTGTTGGCAACTAAATTTTCGACTGAATTTTTATTAGTAAATGCGGTTGCGAAAGATTTCATAGAAAAACGGAGATGGAGAAGTTAAAGTATCAAACTATGAAGTTGTTAGAACTCAGTTTTTGATAAAGTCAAATGGAAAAACTCTTTGCCCACCAAATACCATATATGATTATAAAAAAATTCATGATCAGCAACCGAAAACATCCATCAAAAAACTAGATAAATCGGTCATTAAAAAATTTTGTGACCGATTTTAAGACAGACACGTAGCGGTGGCAAAGCAATTAGAGATCGAAAAATTAAATTTAGCCCAGAAAAGGGACTATTAGCAAAAGAATATTTTAGACTTTGAAGTAATTGAAATCCGTTGCAAACATGGTTGCTAACATGCTTTGACTAAGCTCGTTCCAAATAATAAGTGGATTAAGAAAGAAAAAATAACAACAATTTGAAAACAATAAATTAGAAAATATTTTGTTTGAATAGATAAAAATAAAAAAAAATATTTCTTGCTCATATTCCATGTTTATGATAAAGATAATATTTTTCCCTTTATTTTTTTCTTGTCTTTCTTTCCATATGTCCGTCCTTCCATAATTAAATTTCAATTATAAATCATAATAGAACTAAGTTTAGATCCCTCTGAAGGTTATTTGTTAGCAATCGTGTCTCCTGTATTGCATTCTCTATTGCTTATGGTGCATCCTCCATATGAAAATCTCCATGAGACTTGATATTTGGACATTTTATTGGACAAAAGTTACATAATAAAACATAGAAAAGCAACCAAATAACATAAAGCATGGGAATACCTAATACCACAAAATTTTTATCATGAACTTCCATAAGCAAATATAATGGGTCTAGGTACAAAGGATAGTTTGCTGAAATGTTTTCCACATAAGATAGTGATATTTGTTAGTTTTTATTAAACCTCTTCCACACACATAAAATTTTTTAAAATCCTAGTGGCAAAGGAGTTAACGATTAAAAAATTAAATTCATAGCAAAAAGGGAGAAATAGAAAGCGAATATTTTAGTCTCTTAAATAATTGAGATCGGCAGCAAATGTGGTTGCTAACATGCTACGATTGAGCTCATTCCAAATAACGAGTGGATTAAGAAAGAAAAAGAATTGAATGTAAAAGATAAATAGACAGATTACTAATAAACACCATAGATTTGATATGAGAGCTGCGTTATTTTTACTCTCAAATATTTCTTCCCTTCAATAAGTTTCTTAAAGGATAGAATTTTAGAAGAGCCAGGTCTGTCAATGCTCGAATACACAGAATATATGTTGTTATTATTGAAAATTATTTTAAATAATTGAGATTATTAAATTTCTCAAATAGATTCATACCTTTGGAGGGATTCAATTTTATTATCACTAGGACGATCCATGTCTAATTATGTTTGCACGAGTCTTGTTTCTTGCAGTAGCTTCAGACCTTATCAAAATGTTACTTGTCACTTTATTCAAGACCATATTCTCAGTCTCTGTACATCTTGTGATGACATTGCTTGTAGTACATTGTCCATATAAAAATATTTAAAAGATTTTACATTTTGACATTTTATCTAAAATAAATTACATAATAAAACGTAGAAAATAAAATCAAACAGCATGGAGTACAGTAATTAATACCAAATTTTCAACATGAACTTCTTGAAGCAAAGATAATAGGTCTGGGTTTGGGTCTCGATGATGGTGTTCTGAAATGATCTTGGCGTAATATAGGGACATTTATTAGTTTTTGCTAAACCTTTCCTATACAAATAGATTAGCTTCTTAATAGGAACGGATACCACGAGCATGGAATGTTGAAACACCATTCACAATCGATGAGTAAACAATAGGTGGCATTAGGATTAATGGTTGGAAAAGATTGGCTATATTTATTTATTAATTTTTTTATAATGTAGACTTTTAAACAGGTTTGCAGGTCTTGTAGGCTTTAAATTATGCTAAATCTTGACAAAAAAAACCTTTAACAAGTAACAGGCTCAGACTCAGGTCTCAAAATTTTTAAACAAGTTAGACTTGAACACTCAAAACCTAACTTGGGTTGGCCCACTTCCATTCCTACTTACTAAAAAAAAAAAATACAGACACATTGTATAATATTAGAATATGGACAAATTATAGCTTCAACTTTATGGAATATACTCATAAAAAAAAGGTAATATTGACACATGTAAATGTTAAATTTTTTGAAACTAAGTGTGGGTGTACATGAATGTAAAGAATTCTTTTATATATATAAATTTTGTGGTATATAAATTTTGTGGTCTAGGATGTTTCATGATTTATTGGTGTGATAGATGCATATAACCCAAATAAGTAGATCCTAAGATTACAAATCCCGAACAATATTTAACTAAACAATATTGGTTGAGAATAATACTTTCCTTTAACAATAAATTTTTTTTTCTTTTTCCAAAAATTATAAAATGATACACTATATATTTATTTTTTACATGCGACATTTTGTTCAAAAGATAATTATATTCTTATATTTTATATATTATTTTATTTATTTTCATTTTATTTTTTTATTTTTCTTTTCATAATCACATTATATAATTTATTATATATATTATTTTTCTTTTTGTCTATCTATTTTTATATACATACACTCATGCATATAAAAATGAAGATTTTTCTTTTTCAAATCTTGGTATAAAAATGTTATTTTAATTCTTAAAGTTATCAAAATGATATTTTTTATTTTACTTTATTTTATTTAAGTTTTTGGATTGATTTTATATATGTAAACATAGTATATTTTGTTGAATTTTAAACATTTAAAAATGTAATAAATACTTAATTTTTATAAAAAATATTAGATTAAGGTGGTTAGATATGCAAATGATGCATCTTTTACCTTTTATATTTTATATATATCATGTAATAACGAAAGTTAGAGATATGTAACAATTACTATTACACTTTCATGCTACGAACTTATTTTAAATTAACCTATGTATCTATTTAGTTTTATAAGAAAATCCTATTCTGACAAAAAATCTGAAATATCTTTAGTAAAGTTGTTTACATTAGAACAAAACTAAAGTTTAATAACAGATACTAATTTTATAAAATAAAAGTATAATTTCAAAAATTAGAATGACAAAATATTTAAACCCTCTTTTTGTTCGAAATATGTAATTTACTCTAAATAATGAAAAGAGAATATTATAATACACAACCATAAAAAAATATTGATATATGCGTACTTTTAGTCCTACTTTTAGTCCTACATATAAACCATGTCCCTTCTTTATTTGGGAGCCAGCTCAATCTGGGACTAAGTTGCTCCATATTAGGTGAATATAATAAGATGAATTAAAAATGCCATGCTACCATAGCTCACAAGTGTATATACTTGAAACATTTATACACCCAACTTCATCCTATCAATTATAACAAGGAAATTATTGTGGCAACCGATGATGCAACGATGAACACAAGAGTGGCGAAGCATTGTGAGGCTGAAGATGCATCAATAGAAGTAGGAGAAGATGAAGAAGAAGATGATGACGACAATGGTGATGATGATGATGGTGATGCTGCAGGAGAAGATGGTGATGCTGCAGGGGAAGGTGCATTCCCTTTAGTTGTTGTAATCTTCACCTTCATGCCTTGGCTACAATGTCCTAAGGTACCACAGGTGAAGTACCTTGTACCTGCCTTGTTCAATTTAACAACATCACTGCCACTGCTCAAGGAATTCACTGGATTGCTAATATCACACTTCTTGTAGGCACTCTCACTGCCTAGCTCAACCACACTATGCAAAGAAGAGTACTTGAAAACTGCAAAATAATCAATACAATATCTTGTTATAAAATGTTTAGGGCTCTAAAAATATTGGTTAGAGTTAATCATTTTTTTTATTTAAAATCAGATTGAATAGCATTAAAAATTATGATTAAAGTGTATTAATAATTTCATTTTTATTTCCTAACGAGTGCCAACAGTTATCTAATGATAAAATATTGATCAAGTTTATCAACACAATTTTGAAGATTTCCTTTCTTTTTATAGCTTTCAGAAAAGGAAATTCTTTTTTGGTGCCATGCGAGGGGTTTTAATGGAAGAACTTAAAGTAATAATTATGGATGAAAAACATACCAAGTTGATCTCCAACTTTGAACGTTTGGCCTGAAATCCATGAGTTAAAGTCTGTGGATTGATCCCAACCTTGGCTTCCACCAACAACATGCTGCGCTGCCAAGGCCTCCTTTGCAATCAAGATAACTACCAGTAACAACAAAATTGTGTTCTTGCGCCCCATTTTTTTTTTTGTTGGTTTTTCCTTTGTTATAAGCCTTTGCTTACTACCACTCTTTTAGAAATGAACCAGAATTGTTTGAGCATTGTAATGATTCATTCCTATTTATACGCGATATATTTGTTTCAGTATTCGCTATTTTCATATAATAAACTATTTTGATTACTATATTATTATTATTATTATTGTAGCATGTTGTGACTAATATTAAATTGTGATTGAGTTTGTTGCAAAGTGACTTCTTGATATATTTTAAAAAAATGCTTAAAACTAATTGGTTCAACTTAGCTTAGGAATCTCTTTGATTACAGGGAAAAACAATGGTGCAATGTTGTGAAGTATTTGTCCTCTGTTGTGTGTTTGGATTGGCCGCCAAGTGTTCTCTGGTGGTTGAAGGTTGTTAAAGCTTAGAGTTCAAACAAAGTTATGATGAATCACATCTTTTAGGATAGATGACAGAGAATGTTCTAGAAAAAGAAATTAGAGATAATGACCTTAAGAATGTAGAATCTCCCAAATGCAAAAATGTCCAATAGAAGAATGGGTAAATTGATAATATCAAATCTTTTAGTTGAAAAGGCACGTGCCTTGCTTTGTGCTGGAGTAGGTTTGTTATGACATTTTTATTATTCAAGAAATTTGTAGTGTAATACGTTGTCATTTGTTTATTTCTTTCCTGTTTTGGAGTATTTTTATATGGATTGTAAAGACGGAAGAGCTAGGCCAGTAATAGTTATGCAAAACCAGCGGAGAAAAGAAGACAATCAATTATATGTATACAGGATGTATTTAATAACAAAGATATTTTTATATATTAATGAAAAATTAAAAGGTTTTAAAGTTTTGTAATTATTTTAAAAAGTTATGTGATGATTCTTTAAAAGTTTTATATCATTTGTATAATTTAATCTTTAATTATTTATAAGAAAATTTAATGATTAATGTTTATTTTTTGTTTATATATATAAATGTTTATTTTATATATATATATATACAATTAAATGTGATTAATAATATAATATAATCTTATAGAATTGAACATATATAGATAACTCATTAATAGATTTAGAATAGATTTTAGAATATCATATTAAAATTAGGTTTAGGCTTGAAATTCTATTTATTTTTAAAAATATTAGCTTATAAAATAATATTTATTTCAATATATTATTTAAATATATGTAAATATTAATAGTTAAATAATACGTATTTTTAAATTTTTTAAAATTTAACATACATAATCATAAAAATATTATAACATAATTTAATAATTGGATAAATAAATTTTATATTTTATATAAAATTATTAAATTAATGTAAATATTAAAATTTATTACATAATAACAATGAATTCTTGTTGATATAATAATGTTGATCTACATATTATCGGTGAATATCCTATTAAGTTGAAGATAGTCATTCAATTTGGTTCTTAAAAATATTGAATTATTGTTTTCATCATGATAGAGTGATAGAGTGGGAGACAGGTTATTTATCTTGATTTGCACGACCGCAAGATAAAAATTATAAACTTTTAAGATATCGTCTTCAATTCCTTTGTCACTAATACTTAAGTTTCATTTGATTTCTTAGTTCAGCCTTCTTTAGAGATATAAGCGTAGAATTGGCTTGACCTTTACAATCTGACTCTTTAATATCTTCACGTGTAATTAATATTTCAAGACATATATAGGCTCACAACAAATAATTATAAACCATAAAACTAATAGTAAATCAGATTACCGTTTTGGAAGTATTTAAAATTGAGTAGAACAATGAAAACAATTCATTTCTCATGCAACTTTGCCACCTTCTCATTGACACCCCTAGGGAACCATGCCTTAAGGTAAAAGAAAGGGTTAGCATGCGTATAGCATCCATAACAATTTTGTACCAAACTAGTGACTTTTGTAAACATACTAAAGCAGAACTGCAGATAATGTTAATGATTAAAAGAGTATATAGTTGAGGATGTTGAAAACAAAATCGATAGATTGAGATTACCATAGAGATTTTATTAGCTACCATATGGGCCACATAAGCTATAAATCAAGCAAGAAAGGATAGATAGTTACTAATAATACACCTATATTTCTTGCAAATGAGGTTTTCTGGAAGAATAATACCAACCTTTCATTCTTCTGTTACTTAAATAAAATTATTATTGATAGTTTAATTTTTTTGTTATTTGACATCAAGAGGGGACTAAATCAGATGTCATTAAAAGGTGCTAATCTTGCACGTTCAATAGGTGGATGATATAGTATTTTTTGATAAAATAAATTAAAAAAATATGATGACACTTAAGAGAATTATGACAATATTTAAGTTGTGTTCTAATTTAAAGATGAATTATGACAAAAGCATGATATTTAACATTAATGTTCTCATGTAATAGACGAAAAGGATAGCACAATTACTAAAATGCAAGTAAAATGCAAGTAACTAAAAAAATAGATTAAATTAAATATAGATGGAAAATAGAAAAAAAAATGAAACTCAATATAAACATCTCTCATAAGTTCACTAATTATGTTTTATGTTGGCGAGTTTCTTTGTATATGTTGTCTGGAAAGAGGAGGACTCAATGATTATTCGTTCACCGGAACCAGAAGTTAAAATTTTGGTAGATAGGGATCCCATAAAAACTTCTTTCGAAGAATGGGCAAAACCCGGTCATTTCTCAAGAACAATAGCTAAAGGACCTGATACTACTACTTGGATCTGGAACCTACATGCTGATGCTCATGTCTTTTTATCCATTATACATATGTTTCATTTTTTGCTCAATTATCTATTAACCTAGCTATGTTAGGCTCTTTGACCATTGTTGTAAAACTGTCATTGTTCACACATCACATGTGGATTGGTGGATTTCTCATAGTTGGTGCTGCTGCGCATGCAGCTATTTTTATGATAAGAGACTATGATCCAACTATTCGATACAATGATCTATTAGATCGTGTCCTTAGACATCGTGATGCAATCATATCATTAGTGCCAATTCGACCAATTATCCATCATCTTTCTTTGGTTAAGTGGCATGTATTTCCATGGTGCTCGTTTTCAATTATGAGGCATGGTTAAGCGAATATTTTTGCTTCTCATTTCGGACAATAGCGCCCAAGTTTTTACGGTTTGGCCAATATGTGGCTTGGCAACTTTAAGACATGGGTGAATGGTCCTTTACGTATAAGACCTATTGCTCATGCAATTTGGGATCTCGATTTTTGAGTCGGCCGGTGTAAATAAGGTGCCTAGCCCAGGAATATGGCCTATTCTGGTGTTTATCGGTGGTGGTATCTGATGGTGGTATACAATTGGTTTACAACTAATTGTGCCGCAATTTATCATTGGATCTTTTACGTTTTTCTCTCTACCATATCTTTAATGCGGTTGGTTACATCTCACCAAAATGGAAAATTGGTTTGTGGTTTAAAAATGCCGAATCCGCCTCAATCATCATTTGTTAGGACTATTCGCTTGTTCTCTTTCTTGGGTAGGATTTCAAATCCACGTATTTTCCAATCTAGGGGGAATACATTCGATGGAATAATTTCTTAGGTGTATTGCCACACCCACAAGGATTAGGTCCATTTCTTACAGGTCAGTGGAATCTTTATGCTCAAAACCCCGATTCCAGTAGTCATTTATTTGGTACCCCTCAAGGAGCAGGAACTGCTATTCTAACACTTCTAGGGGGATTCCATCCGCAAACCCAAAGTTTATGGCTGACTGATATTGCACATCATCATTTAGATATTGCATTTATTTTTCTCGTTGCTGGTCATATGTATAGAACTAACTTTGGAATTGGACACAGTATAAAAGATCTTTTAGAAGCACATATTCCTCCAGGGGGTAGATTGGGACGTGGACATAAAGGTCTTTATGACACAATCAATAATTCAATTCATTTTCAATTAGGCCTTGCTCTAGCTTCTTTAGGGGTCATTACTTCCTTGGTAGCTCAACACATGTACTCTTTACCAGCTGTAAACATCCAATTATGTTCGAGGCCCCCACTTATAAAATTAATAAAGAAGTTAATTCAATAAATAAACAAAGAAGCAGAATAAATAGACAGAAAAAGAAAACAAAAAAAATTAAAAACTTTTTTTAAAAAAGGAAATAAAAATTTTAAAATCAGGAAAATCAAAAAAGAAAAACTGAAATAAAAATATAAAAAAATTTAAAAATGATAAATAAAATTAAAATAATAAAAAACAGAAATAATTTTTTTTAAAAATCTAGAAATCAAAAAATAATAAAAAAAGAAGATGAAAAAAGAAAAACAAAATATTAATTTTAAAAATATTAAATAAATGAAAAACAATTTTTTAAAATAAAATAATAATAAAAAGATAAAAACTGAAAAGAAATTAAAAAAACCAAGAAATCAAGAAATTAAATAAACAGAAAATTAAAAAAAAATTAAATTCAGAAAAAGAAAAAGAAATTAAAATTCTGGAAATTAAAGGAACTAAGAAAAAGATATAAAAAAAGAAAATAAAATCTGAAAAAATAGAAAAAAATCATAAAATTAAGAAAAAAGATGGAAGTAAAAGATTAAAAACAAAAAGCAGAAAAAGACAAGAGGAGGCAATAAAAAAGGAGATTTCAAAATCAAAAACGAAAAAAAAAAGGAGATAAAGGAATAATGGAATTTTCAAACGAAAAAACAGAAAAGAGATGGAGATTCAGTTGAAGGAAAAGAATTGACTCCTAATTGCTGGGGGGAGGGAAGAGAATGGGGATCCCTGAGCTGGTTTGGTGATCAGATTTTTCAGTTCTTGTTCGAGTCACTTTCGATCTCGTTGCTGCCTCTGGAACCTTGACTAAAAGAGGATTGATAATCCCTTGAACAAAGAAGAGAAGAGGTGGTAATCGGGAGCATAATTTCTGAAGAAAGAATCACGAACCTGAGTCTGCCGCTTATAGGTTAGTCACCCTCACATATGCTCCAAATAGAAAGAATAAATTTGTTAAGTCGTTGCTCTGTTGGATATCTTGAATGAGTTGGAAGTTGCGTGGTTGATCATGGCACCAAATTTTATCTTTGCACTTGTATCGCATTCCAGAACTTTGAGTCATTAGAAGGGTCAAAATCTGTTATTGGTATCTTCCCATGGCCAATATGTTCTTGGAAGAACTCAGATTCCATAATACTATAAGCATCTATCATTGTATGTTGGGGTCCGAGTCACACCACTGTCCACGGACGTATAATAGGAAATAGAGGCAGTATATGGAAACAAGCCCTGCATGAAATCTTAATTACAAGATTTTAGGATGAACATTTGTGAAAGTCAGAATGTGGTTGGTTACTCTGGTTAGGTGGCATCAAAGATAGGTGAAAACCTGTCTCTATACATGGCATGGCTCGTGAAAGGACTTACCCGCTTCGTAACTACGAACCACAGATCAGAATAGGACTGCTCAATACATGCAAGCTTCAAAATGTCCAGAAAGGAAGGTATGGGTGTCTCGGATTCATCAATGATCTTGTATATTCCCACTCCATACTGTATGTGACTCTACACATGAACAATAGTTGCATTCATTATGGAAAATAAATTGATACCTACAAGACATATGGTGGATGATCCGAAAGGGAATTCCTCTCCCTCTCGACCGCGGATCCTGGAATTTCAAAGATTCAGTAAGCATGGACACAAAAAGAGGGCAGTGAAGTTCTTGTTGGTTCAGCAAAATCGCTCTAAAAGGTATGACAATAAGGGTGGGTTACAGAAGATGGGATTCAGTATGGTTGTTGTGACGCAAATTCCTCCAGGTTCAAAATCTGAACGTTAGATTCAGCACAAGCTTATTGAATCTAGTAGTTTCCCTAGTCAAGCGGAATATGTCATGGACTTGGAGGAGATTGTCAATCTATAGGATGCTACATAACGAGATGCAAGTTTGGGTCACTATGGGACTCAGTCAAAGCTGATGAAGGAAGATGAACAGAACAGACCCCAGCCAACCTTTACATGAAGTTTCACCTATAAATAATAGAGCCACAGCAGGGAGCCAAAGAAGCAAAACCAAGTTCTTGCAAATGCCAAAGTTTTTCTCTGGAATGGTCAGCATTAACGTGCCTTTCTGTCCGCCCCGCACCTATCTTTGGTCCCTTCTTAACAATGGGCCCGAGAGGTGGTGAAATATTCTTGATAGAATCAGAAAACCTCTCACGAAGCAGAGAAAATCTTTTGGTCATGCAGAGAAAAATCTGCTCACCTGATCTCTCTTCATATGCCAAGGCTCCAATCCCTATTTTCATATACCCTGCGTCACTCCAAGCACCCTGATCAGGACTTCATGAGTAATCTCCTGTAGTTGTTGATCGATGCCCGCAACAAAACCTGTAGCTTCATCACTAGATTATTCGCTTTGAAAGGAATAACCTAGGTGTTGGATGGCTCAGATATGTAACCAGGCATGGGATATCAGGCGTCATATCCTTGTCAATGAACATTGATGGCAGATTGGTAGCCGAGACATGGTCACAACACTCCATAGCTCTTACAAATACTCACAGCACTTCAGGGGTCAAGAGTTCCAATATTGATGTGCAATGCTCGCCTTTGAACATTGTTCTCTTGAGAGGTCGAAACTTCACTATTCAGGGATTCCCGATTTGGTTTGAGCTATGGGAAATTCGCATGAGCCAAGAATATAGACTCGTGTTGTGAATTTCAGGAAAGGTTGAAGGGTCTTTTGATAATCACACCATACATCGAATAACATGCATTTGGGTTCACGTAGTTACCACTACTGATGCAGCTTTTCCCGAATTACTTCAAAAATAAAACATAGGGAAGCTTATGATCAAAATCGGAGCACAACTTTGTGGTCAATAGCACACACTTCAACTTCTAGGTCCATAGTTCAATCCCCTGCCCGTGTCTTTTTCCAACTTAAGTTTATTCCCATGGCCCCTTCATTTGCCTTAAGTTTAAAACAAAAGTGCTAAACACTCAACTATGAGGGCGTGGCCTAGTGGCAGAGGCGCCTCTTGTATTTTAGGTCCAGGGTTCGAAACTTGTAGGCGGCCACTTTGCGATATATTCCCTGTAAATCAGCCCCAAGCCCCTTGAAATATTGGTTAAAGTTTAGCCATGAGCATCATATCCCCAACTAAACGCTTGGCCTAGTGGGTGGGGCGCTGGTAGACTACCTCACAGCCCTGGGTTCGAGCCCCATTGTGCACATTTTAATTCCATATTAAAACCCAGTGAATCCAAAAGACCAATCTGCCCCTACCCTTTTCTAAAAATTCCCATTATGTCCTCACATGGGAAAGTACCCATTACCTTTTTGTGGAATTATGAATACTACCACTTGTGGAACTTACACTTCTAACGTCCCCTGCTTGTAAATTACAATACTACCCTGTCATAAAAGTTCATAAAAAATTCAAAGAATTCCTAAAAATTCTAAAATTCTAAAATTTCTAATAATCACCAAATCATCCTAAATTTCCATAATTGTAAAGTTACACCAAAATTCTATTTGAAACCCCAGTTACCCCAAAACTCAAAAATGAAATTCTTCTATCAAATTCAAGTTTTCTTTTACTCAAGGATCAATATCATTTGCAAATCATTTCTTTTCAAAAACTTTAAAAATATCCTTTTCTAAAAATTTTAGGATTCTAGGTCTCATGCAATGGGCCCTAAATGGGGGACTGGCGGTTCACCTGCTGTCCAACATTTAGTAGTCTGTATAGGCCCCCGTGTTGCCATAGCCGCCTCGGGTCTTGTGCATGAATGGACTGAAGGTTCCTCCAAAAAATAAAAAGGCCTTCCAAAAAACAAAATCTTCAAATATTCTTTTTTTCAAGCCCTTTCGAAGGTCAAGCCTTCAAAACGAACCAGAACTACGTAAGCCTTGAGTTTTCCATTGCACCGAGGAATACGAAAGAGCAGGATCAAGTCCTGTCAGGCTAACCTCCATCAACCTATTTATTTTCAAATTAATTAAGGGATCAAACTATTTTCAAATAATCACACACTCAGTTTAAGGGTATTGTTCCTCGGAACAGGCGAGTGGGAGTGTCTAACATCTTCCCTACTCGTAACCCATTTCCGGGCTCGAGATCTCGTCCTTGAGTCGGGGTTTTTTTCAAATCTTTTCCACCCAAATAAAAATTTGGTGGCGACTCCACATTAATCCAAATAAAATTCAATTATTTGCTATTGCTCTTGGTTTACATACAACTACATTGATCTTAGTAAAATGTGCTTTGGATGCACGTTGTTCCAAGTTTATACCGGATAAAAAAGATTTTGGTTATAGTTTTCCTTGGATGGTCACGTGGTTCCAAGTTAATGCCGGATAAAAAACACATTATTTTGGTTATTTAGTTTTCCTTGTGATGGTCCGGGACGAGGTGGTACTTGTGATATTTCGTTTATCAGTCTTGGGATTTTGGGAAGGTGGTAAGCTAAATAAGAAAGTTTATTGAGTGTCATAGGATAACTTATATAGAGTGGGATGATGGAAGGATAGGGTTAAAAAAATGTTAGTCTTATAAATTTGGCATTGTTGGGAAAATGGAAGTGTCAGTGAAAGACTGAACCACATTAACTGTGGATGAGGCTATTACAATCCAAGTACATAACACAAGAGGTTTGTCAAAGGGTAGCTACTAGGTTGACATCTAAATGGTTGAAAGAGTTATGCTCAATACAACATGGAAGAGGAGGTGAGGAGAAGTGGTGGAATGATTTAATTTTCAAGCGAATAGGTGATGGGAAAAATACATCATTTTGGACTGGTAGGTGGCTAGAAGAAAGGGTTTTAGGAGATATGTTCCCAAGATTATTCATGATAGAAAAGAATAACGGGTCTACAATTTTTAGCATAAAAGAATAGGAATTGGAATTGAAAATGGGAGTGGCGTAGATCGTTGTTTGTGTGGGAAGAAAGGCAAGTACTGGCGTTAAAGAATTGCTTAGCTTAGGCAATATCGAAGGAGAGGGGTAAAAGACGTGTGGGTAGGAAGGGGAGATACAAAAAAGGTGTTCTCAGTAAACTTTATTTATAGTTATTTGGTATCTAAAGAGTTAACACAACATAAGATAAGTTTTTCCATTACTTCTAGATCAGGTTAACACCTTTCAAGGTTGGAATTTTGGCATGACAATGTCTGCAACAAATATTTTCAGTAGCTGCAAAACTTTTGAAATGCCATATCCTACGATAGAAAAAGACCAAATATCACTTATATGACAAGGAGGAGGAAACTATTCAGCACTTATTTTTTACCTGTGAGAGGACTTATGAAATATGGATGACAAGTTAAAAGTGGTGTGGAGTGCAGAGTGCATTAATAAACGAAGGAATGAGTCATTTTCACCAATTTGTTGGCTTTCTAGTAAGGAATAAACAGAAACAACAAAATGGAACATTGTATGGTTTGCGACCATTTGGAGCATTTGAATTGCACGTAATGTAGTGATTTTTAACAAGAAAGACCTTCATTCTAATAAGGTTTTAGAAATGATATAATTGAGATCCTAGTCACAGGTCAGGAAAAAAACCCTCACTTTAGTTATTCCTTTTCAAATTGAATATTGGATCTAAGGGACAGTCTTGACATGGCATAAAGGTTTCTTTCGAACAGAGAGGTGAAAAGATCATGTGAGGTGCCAAAGTATTTCGGGTATAAGTTAATTGTATTCCTTAGTACATAATTACCTATCCATATTATAGATAGGTTGTTCTTGACTTTATAATTTTGAGTAATTTTAGTACTCCTACAATGTTATTATATTTTATCATTTCAAAAACAAAATCAGAGATCATTAAACTTTATATAGTTATTTAGCTATCACAAGTCCCTTGTTGTGCGTTTATTGTGCGTACAAAATTTTATCCATGGGCAAGTGCACCCGTCGATGTAAAAAGGGGTATTTGAAATCCTCAGTATCATTCCCACGTAGACTATTTAAAAATTCCTTAAAAGAAAGATTAAATCCAAACTTTTGAGTTCATCAAAAAAGAGTTTTGTTTGGAAATATTTAAATAAATAGAAAAAAAATAAAGAGTAGAAAAGGCATGAGACTTTGTGATGTCAATTTAATTATGAAAAGGCATGAGACTTTGTGGTGTGAATATGAGCACCACATTAAGAGAAATAGATTACCTAAAATATTCTCTAAAAGGAATGGGAAGTCCTATGACGAGGAATTGGACCAAACGTATGAAACAAGTACTTCAAGATCTTGTCATGAAAGTTCAAGAAAAAGGACCACGTGGATCCAAACCCAACTCCAACATGGATTAATCTATGTGGTCATATTATTGAAGATCTTAAGTGATAAGGTTTATGATTTTTTATAGATTGCATTAGGATTTGATATTTATCTACAAGTTATTTTTTTAAAATTAGTTGCAAGTAAAATTACAATCTAATTAGGATTTATTATTTGTTATCTTTTTACTAGATTGTAAATCAAATTGCAATCTAATTAGGATTTCACATTTGTTATCTTTTTACTAGATTGCAATTGCAATCTAATTAGGATTTCTTATTTGTTATTTTTTTTACTAGATTAGGTTATCTATATAATAGGAGTTAGGGATTTAGTGTAAAGACAGATTTTGATGAATAATAATATTTCTCTTCGAGAGTTTTCATCTCTGTGTGAGTTGATTCCCTTGGTTATTGGGAAAAGAACTACCTTTGATAACGTTGGTTCTTCCGGCAGATTGCGGTAAGGGTCACGTTTTTCTTGATAGCTTTTGTGCTCTCTGGTAGGTCGTGGTTTGTGTCAGCTTCCTTTATCTTATCCTATCTTGGTTCAGTTTATCTTATAGTTCTGTTACTTAGGCAATAGTACAATCATTTATTCCTCAATTAACTTAGAAATCTACAAGAGTAAGTAATTCTTGTAACACTCACAATTTATCATAATGGACTTCTTAGACTATAAATATTCTCTAGGAAGAAATAGAGTAGAAATAAGAACCAAAACTGGAGAAATTAGAGAAACTTTGACACATTATGAAAATGTCCGTGCATTAGGATACCACAAATTAATGTGCAGAAAACCTAAAACAAAAGTTAAAGGACATTATAAAGGATTGGAATCCATAAATGATGGTTATAAAGTCATAAGAAAATAATAGAAATAAAGAGAGGAAGAAAAAGTCATTGAAACACTTTTAAAATACCTAAAACATCCTTAGAAAAATCTGTCTTCCATAAGTGCTAAACTTTTCCTGAAAAAATGATAAATGGTATAAGAATAATTTAGAAATGAACTAATAATTGTTAGAAACATCAGAGAAATAATTTGGGAACCTTCTAGAAAATTCTTAGAAAATTACCGAAATATCCCTAAGAGGCTGGTAGGGCAAGAAAATGCAAAGGAGAAGTTAAGATATGGGACCCATCCCTTGTCACGAAAATGAACATGTGGAAGGTTGAGATGTAACTTAGAAGAACTTAATATTTGAGAAAAACAAAGGTTGAGAGGTAACTTAGAAAGATAAGTGGACTAGAATCCTACAAAAGAATTATCATAAATCTTATGAATAATGCAAAATGGGCAAGCTAATAGAGGAAGTTTACATACTGTCTAAGAAAGTAACGTCAAGCTTAATTAAGAAATTCTTGATTAGAAGATTAGTTTCTATTTAGAAATATTATGCCAACTTGTTATACTTTCTTATGAGTACACGAAGACGAATGTAAAGTGTATGGATAACACTCTTAATTGTTTATAAAGTTATATATTACATGACGTTCATATGTGGATGTTGATGTGAAAATAGTTTGAAATAGAGATTATATGTGCATGGCATATTGGTTGGATTTTTAAGCATGCATGTTATCTGAAAGCTTTTAAAAGAAACCTAAGAAACCATGGGATCATATAGAAAGAATTTATGTGAAAAATTAATAATATTCTTAATGTGCCTTGTGCATATTTAGGAGGCAAAAGGTCTTTCTAAGGTGGAGACAAAAAGGTTTTCCGAAAATTCTTCTATTATGAAACACTAAGTCTTCAATGTTTATTTCTCTTTAGGCCATTTATTCGTATTTATCGTTATGAGCCCAAAATTTCTCAACCACAGAGTTTGTCATTCCTTTGGAAGCTTTCCATCCCAATATGGTGTTTCCACCATCACCTGGCTACCAAGCGCCTCTAGTAGCATCCACCGAAGATTCATCTTTGTTTTAAACGAGAAAGCAACCTACAGACACCATCTCATTACTATAGTACTTCTCATGTCTAGTCATCACATGACAATTTTCCATTCTCTAGGTCATATCCATTTCAGGAATTTCAAGAGATGGCAGATGAAACATTTGTTGCCTTAAATGAAAATCTATAGATGGAGCGTTATAACCCATATCCCTGAAACGTTTGCATGATTGTTTTTCCAGAAGAAGATTGAATGTCATATCAGTAATATATGTTTTATATATAGTTAGATGACTATACATTAATTATGTAGTTTATAGTTTTGTATTATAGTATATACGATATATGTATGTAGTAGTGGTAACTATACATGTAATTAGGTGTATTTAGGTGTATGAAGGCATAAATGTCTTTTCTTAAGTTAACTTATCTAAACTAGGTATGTATAGATATGGACAATATAACTATAAAGTTTGTATAATACCCTAAAAATGAAGTTTGTTTTGATGCTTAAATCGTACACACAATTCCATTATTAGACTATTATTTCATGATGCAGAATCTTTAGTAAATAATTATTAGTGAAACTACAGTAATTTTTTTTTATTTAAAACACTTTGGTATAAAATGTTCCAAAGAAAAGTAAATCCACACATTGGCTTAAGCTATAATCATCAATCCATGAGTATTCACAATTCAGTTTACGTTACTAATTTATTTTGTAAAAATTTTGAAATAAAATATATAATTGAAGAATTTTAGGTAAAATAAAATTTAATGGACAACAAAATTTGTTAAATTTTAAAATAAAGAAACTTAATTAGCTAAAAAAATTAAAGATAAAAAATACATAAATTAAAATAAATAAATCAAAAATATAATTAATTCTAAATAAATAAATAAAAACCTCATAAAAAATGCGTATAATTATGCAAAATGTTTTTCAAACTTTAGCATTTAAACAAACTTAATAATTTTATATAAAATGCAAAATTCATCAATCCAACTGTTAATTTAAAAGTTATTATCAAGTAGATCATGTATATAAAACTTTATATAAAACAAAAATTGATAGATATTTCATCTCATAACTTTATTTTAACGGTTCATATATTATTTAAATATATATAAATATCAATAGTTGAATAACATAAGTACATATTTTCAAATTCTTTAAAATTTGATATACAATATCATAAAGATATTATAACATGATTCAACTATTAATGGTTGGATTGATGAATTTTACATTTAATATAAAGTTATTAAATTAATGTAAATTTTAAAATTTGACATCTAATATCAACGAATCCCAATATATATATACTATGTTAATTTTTATTTGTTTAAATAATAAATTTATAAAATTATTTCTCATAAATATTTTATGTGAGAAGTGTAATTTTTAAAAATATATAAAATTAGATAATATTTATTAAAAAAATATTTTTTTCCTACAAATAAGATTTTAGAAGATTATTAAAGTAAAAAACATAAAACGATATATTATGTTATATGAATATAATATCTTAGTCTTTTGTTTACTTTTATAAACATTATATAACACTCACAGTTTAACATAAAAGATTATCTTTCATTTCTTCTCTACAAATTTTATTTCTAAACATACTTTGGAATCTTATAAAATCATCCATTCACACATATATAAATAATATCAACTGACACTATATGTAAAATTTTACAAAATAATATTATAAAATTTAAATTTTATGAATCTAATTATTAAATTATATATTATTACTTATTATATATATCAAATTTTAAATTTTTATATTTAAATAAAATCAACTAATAATAAGTAAAAAACTTAAAAAAATATAATACTTTAACCACAAAACAAAAATTTTATGTATCTAATTGATAAATTATGTTATATTACCCTCATTATCACGTATACTAGTACCCTTCTAAATATAGACCTACTGTAAAATTTATTCTATAATGCTATCAAAATCAATACTACATAATTTTGAAACAAATGAACAATTTATTTTCTTAATCTAAAGCAGAGTATACTGTAGAGTAAAGCGAAATATTCGCTGTCATAAAATTTGATAATGATATAATTTTTTCTTAGATTGATTATAAACTAAGGAGTAAGTTTTTTAACTGCAGCATTGTCTCATTTTCTCCTTTGTGAGCGATTCAATTTCAAAATTCGCACACAGAGAATGATTACCATGTATAGCCTATCTTGTAAAGTATATTAATTTAGATGAAACTTACTTTTAAGAAAACTTGAAGACTGAAGATGGAAGAAATAGCATTGATAAAACAAAGAATTAAAAGTCCAACTAGATATTACAAAATTGACAAAATATTGTGGAAAGTAAAAAAAAAAACCAGTTTTATTTCAGGAAATCACAAAAGAAAATAGTAGATATTGTATGGAAGCTAAAACAACCTGCAAACCAAGAAAATTTATTATGTAAAAGACATAATTAGGATATGAATCCTCTCAAATCACCCAACTAATGTCTAAGATTAAAGATCAAATTCACAAAAGTGGTTAAACTTCCCTTCTTTTTTTTTTCAAAGTTATTTTTTCTAATTAGTAAACCTAATTTCTTAAAATCTCTAATTAGAGCAAACATTAAATTTAACAATTTACAAGAATAATTGTTAATCTTGATTTTTAGAGCATCACAAACTCTTACTTTAAATCTCTGCTTCATTTTTTTACTATAGTTGTTAAGAGGTTCTAAGTGTAAACGCGGTATATTTCAGTTGTAAATTAACAAGTATTGTACAGTAGTAATTATTCTTTAATTTTTATTATTATGCGTTATTTTTTAATATATTTTTTTATAATGTCATATTTTATATTATATTTTTTATTCTATTCTATCTATTTTTAGATGTACAACCATTTTTTTATTTCTTTAGCATAATTAAGGCTACTTTCCAATGTTTTTGATTAACTTTAGTTTCTTTGCTCCCATTTTGTTATCCGCAAAGCTTCACAAAATCTTTCAATTAGTCATGAAAATATGTTAAACTGGAAAATAAAATACTCAAGATTCACACAATCACGAAAGAAATGGAAAAACAGTTAACAACATCAACAAAATTCCCATCTAATTAAGAATTGTCCAAAAGAAAACGCGGTAAACGTACCTATAAATAAATATTCAACAAATGCGAATTACCAATACACAGAATTTGAAACCCTACACTAATTAAACATTGTTCTCTAAGACTATTTTGATTGCTATCTTTAGCAGCACTCCAACCAATTAAGCATTTATCGCCTATATAATAAAATTTAATAGGTAAATTTTTTTTTTTTAAATTCTAGAATGATTTTGCAAAGAAAGTTGTAAATATCCTAAAATCAACCTATTCATATTTTTAAATATTTATATTTTTCAGTTTCAATATATTTAAAACTTTCTACAAAATTAAAGTAACGCTAAATTAAATCTCATAATTTTAAAATTTTTAATTAAACTTTTATAATTTTAACATTTTGTAAACTAAGTTCTTAACGGTTAACATCGTTAATTATTCACTAAAAATGAATATATATATATATATATATTCTTAAAAGTATTTCTCTCAAAATTTCTATCTTCAACTTTTACTAGATATGACGAATTGACATTAATATGTAAGAGATATTATTTTAATTTTTTAACCTACAAAATTAATATATATATATCATGCCATTAATTTTTCATTTTCTTTCCTTCTTGCTATTAGGAATCAATGTATTTTTGTTGTGTGTGTTTTAAAATATCATATATTACAAAAAGTTAAGACAAAGTAATAATTTCTGATAAAATAAAGAAATAATTTATGATGGAACGAGTCAAAAATAACTTAAATATTACAATATTTTGTATTTCTTACTATATATGTGTTCTCCTGTCTTTGATTTTATTATATATCTTTAGCATAGGTTTTTAATATCATTAATCTACAAATTAAAAAATAAATTAATCTCTCTTAAGTATCAACATCGGTCCAATATCAAATATATTATCTGGTAAAAAAATTTAAGGATTTGAAAAAATATATTTATAGAAAAATTTATAAAAAAATGTAATTTCTAGAATTAATAATTAATAGTAGAAGAAAAGAAGTTAAGTTACCAAATAAAAATTATTATGTTATCTATATTTAATAGAAATTTAATAGTAATATTTATTAAAAACTTAATTATAAAATTTTAAAACTATAAAAAATTAACCAAACTTTTAAAATTATTAAAATTCTAATAAAATTATAAAAATTTAGAGATTAATTTAACTTCAGATAATTGTATTCAAATTTATTGTAACCAATAATATCCACTTTTTGGAGTGATGCACTCAAAGTTGCCCTCCATCTTTTAAATAAAAACGAAAATATTCCTTACCTAATTATTTTAAAGTGGTAATACAAAATGTAGTTTATTCTAATAAAATCCCAAGCATATATCACTGCACTTTTTTAATAAAAAATTACATATTTTGATAAAATAAATAATTTAAATTATTTTTATATGTTATAATCATATTTAATGGTATAAAGTTAATTTTATAAAAAATAATTTTATACCAGAGTCAATATCATGAATCTTGGAGCGTTGCCAAAACATAGAGTCAATATCAAGCATTACTGGATGCGTTTCACAATAAGCAAACAACATACATATTCTCTGTTTCTTTTTATTTATTTTCCTAAAAAATATAATTAATATTATTAATTTTTTTAAAAAATTATTTAATTTACTAATTTACATTCTTGGTATAAATTTAATTTTACTTTTATTTATTTATTCTAATTAATAAATATATATATACAAAATAATTAATACTCTTAAAAATTAAAGTAAACATATAAATAAAAATAAACCTTTTATTCTCATTTCAGATTACACTGAAAAACACAGAGGGAGTATGAAAAATAAATTTTATATATTTGAATGGTAAAAATATTAAAAATATTACAAATTTTTATTTAAATATTTTTTATATAAAATAAAATAAAAATTAAAATATCACTAATTTAAATAGAACTTGTAAAATTTCCTATTATTCTAATTTTTTATTACTATTCATAACTATTTTTATATTTCATTATTTTTTAATGATCATTCATGTTTTATATTTCCCACTCTTTCGAGACTTAAGTGAAGAACAGAGGGAGTATGATATACCCGCTGTGTCTCCTTTTCAATTTCTTCCATCTTAATCCTTATATAATGGATAGATTATATAATGAATAAATTAACCTTATATTTAGTTAGAGTAATTTAAAATTATTAAATTTTATATATTTAGATGGTAATTTTTTTAAAAAAATATTATAAATTTTTATTTAAATAACTTTTATATAAAATAAAAAAAAATTAGTATAACTTATTTAAATACTATTTGTAAAAGTTTTCATTATGTTAACTTTTTTATTACTATTCATAACTATTTTTATATTTCATTATTTTTTAATGATATTCATGTTTTATTTAGATGATAATTTTTAAAAAAAATATTACAAATTTTTCTTTAAATAATTTATATAAACTAGAAATAATTTTAAATAATATTTATTTAAATAGAATTTGTATAATTTTCTATTATACTAATTTTTATTACTATTTATAATTATTTTATATTTCATTACATTTTAATGATCATTCATGTTTTTATTTAAAAATTACTAAAATTTTAAAAATCATGTCCAAACATAAAGTAGAAAAAGTCAGTGTAATTTTTTTATTTTAAAAAAAATTATGTGATCAATATATCTCGTTTTGTAATTTCTAATACAATCCAAATTTATTTAAGAGAAAGATATTTTTAATTATTCAACGAACTCATAAATTAACATAAGGTAAAGACAAAACATAATCAATTTATTTCCCAAGTGGTCACAACCCACAATTAATCTAACAATTTCGTGTTATCATTTTTTTTCACCTAATTGGAAGACAATCATCTGAATTCAAATGGGGTCAGCGCCCAATTTTCCTCATTATTAAGATGCTTTATTAATTAAAAGCGTAGATTATTGGAATATGATGAATACCGTCGTGGCCCAATTTGCCAAGTGGCATTCTCATAGTGGAAGAATTTCTATTTTTGGGTGACTACTGAGAAAGATTTGTGTATAAAGATTCCAGCCAATTCTGTACTAAAGTCCCAAATCTCAGTGTGTTACGTTGATTTAAATCTTATGATTTTTTTTTTAAGAGATGAATAATTAAATTTTTTTTATTAAATTTTATTTTTTTTAATATTCTATCTTGTTCGAATTATCTTTCTAAATTCTTATAATCAATTTTTTAAAATTAAAATCTAGAAAAAATATTTCTTTATCCTTTATTTAATTAATTAATTTATTAATATACTAACAAGTGTAGATTAAATTATTTATATTTTAACTTACTTAATTATATCCATTTGTTTAGATTATTTTTTAACTAAAATTACTTAATGATTGTAATTTAATAAATTTTTAATTTTTTAATATTTTTTTTAAGTGTCTGACCGAATGATCATTATAACTTTTTTAAAAATATTTAATTTATTTTTTTATTTCTAAATGTTATTTTTTTTAATATCTTTATTTAGGATGGTAAAATAATTACTTCTAATAATTTTTTTTAACATTTTCTTGCCTAAGTTAAGGAAATGACATGTTTATTTCCAAATTTACTTAATTTTTTTTTTATATTTTTATGTATATATTTTTTATGTTATAATTTTGTTGAGGTGGCTAATTTTTATGACTATGTGATTTTTAAACTTTACTTCCTCATGAATGAGAGCATTTAATAGTCATGATTTGTTAGAGATCTGATCTTGTCTTTGATAAATGGTATTTTGTTTTTAGTGTAAAGGTTGAATCTTTCTTAAGATTTCTAAATCCTTGAGTCTTTTATCTTATTTTATGATCATAAAGATCCAATATTTATAGTTAAAATTTAATTTTTATATTTTTTATTTAATATTTTGAGATTATTACCATAATAGTTCAATTTTAGAATTTCGAATTATCAAGGTTCAAAATCTTGATTTTTATGAAATAAAGAAAGAACTTGTACTTCTTAAAAAATAAAATCACACATGATAGATTTATGCTTGAATAAAACAAGGTTTACAAAATTTTCTCCAAGCTCTAAAACAACTTTCACTTGAACACCAGATTTAAAATAAAACATCTCAAATTATCCCAAAACTTCTAAAATTAATTTTTAAGAAGTTTTAACATATTAAAATATTACATAAATACAAATAAATACTTTAATCCATTAAAACTTCTTTTTAGCCTATTAAAATTATTTGAAACTTAAACAAAATACTTATTTTAAAATCTAAGGGAAATTTTAGACAAAATAATGATTAAGAGAGTTTGATCTTGAGTTTAGAGAAAAGATTCTCAAAGATCAAGAAAAACAAGTAAGAGTACCTAACATAAAGACTTATAAAATTTAGAAAGAATCATCTTACCTGTTGGGACACTAATAGGGAGATCTTTTGAGGATTTGACGAAGGAGGAAACCTCTTTGAGATGTGTTTGTGAGTAGATCCAAGAGAGGGATTGAGTTTTCTTTGAGTGTTTTTGTGTTTAAGCTTCAAAATTAGAAGCTTAAACCTTAGTGATTTGCATTCAATGGAAGGTAAGAGATAGAACTTGGAGTTAGTTTTTTGTGCTAAGTGTTTTGGATATGTTTGTGAAGCAAAATAATTGATACCAAGCTTGTTATCCACTTTGGCCAAAAGGGTAACATTGGGAATTCATTTTTAATTTTACTTATATTATTAAACTTATTTAATATGCATCCTTATGTAAGAGCTAATCATGGTTCATGTAACTTAACCATGATTACATCTTCTCTTTTATATTTATGATTTTTGTCTTTTAGTACTATAATGAAGTGATTTCTCATCATCTTATCTTTGGAGATTTGTGTCTATTAATGAAAAAAATTTTCATTCATCAATTTACTTACCATGTGTTTGGATGGAGAATTTTAACATTTTAAAAAATTTGAAATACTTGGAAATTTATATGCTTTCAATTTAAATACTTTTATTTTAAAAATATTTTATTTGGATAAAGGAATTTCAATTTATTATATTTAAAATTATTTATTTGGATGGTAGAATTTAAATTTATTAAATTTTAAATTTTTATTTAAATTAAGTAATTTAATTTTTATTATATAAAAATTTTTAAGTTTAAATATTCATAAATTTATCTTAATTTTTTTCTTTTTTTTTGTTCATAACAGAATTTAGATATACAAGTATTTTTATTATACAACATATTTAATCAGAATAATAACCTAACAAATGTACATAATTAAAATGATAAAAATATACAACTATATTATTTGATATTAAAAATATTATGTCTAAATATGAGAGATAGGGGGGAAAATATGAGAGAACAAAAAAAAAAGAATAGTAACAAATAAAATAGCATACATATAAAATAATGAGAGAAAGACAATGAAGGAATTTCAAATTCCATCTATTTTGGAGGAATTTGAAATTCTCTTATTTTAGTTAGTTAAAATACCCTCTAAAACTTCTTCAATTTGAAATTTCTTGCAAAACAATAAGCAAACAAGATATTTTAATTGCTAGAATTTTAATTTTTTTAATTACTTTCCCTCCTTAAAATACTTCATCCAAACATAATGTTAGAGAAATATGCTGGTAAATAAACATGGAATGGACACTCTTGATGGTAGTTTTTGCCCTACCTTGGTTATCTTGCATGACTAAGAGCATTTTGGTTAGAGGTTCTCTAGTGATATCTCTAAACATCCTTGTTAAAGCTTATACCCTTTGTCTAGTTTTTTTCGATTTATCCTAGTTGCTCACTTGATCTAGTGGAAGTTTGATAATTACCAAGAAATCTAAATTCTTTATGAGATCTCTAAGTTTTTACCTTGACGTTTTATTCATTTATTTGTTGTTAATTTTATCCCAATGACATTATTGTAATTTTTTAGGAATTTTCAATTTCTTAGAGATATCTAAACGCTTACCTTAAAATTTCTATCCTTTATTTATTGTTAGTTTTATCCTACGGGTATTTTTCCTAGAAATCCTAATTTTGATCTCTAGATTAATGAATTTTAACTTGTGTTTCTATTTAGAAATATTAATTTCTAATTCATAAAATTAAGAAGAAAAATTTTGGGATGTTATTATAAATTTTATTTTAAACATTTATTGAAAGTGAAAGTCTCGTCGTAATAATTAATGTAGCAAAAAATATACATTAAAACATCGTTATTTATGCTAATTTTGAAAACTCATATTTATTTACTTAAGGTAATATACATTTAAATACATATTTTCATTATTATCAGATCTTGACAAATCTAAGGCTCTTAAAAAGTCCTTTATAACATAACAAGGACATTAGTACCCTACATATATTACATTCATCCCACACAAAATTTACACTAACATAGCTAAAATTTTTATTTAATGCTCACATATTAGCTTCTTATGACTCCAGTCGCAAATTATTATCAAAAGGGTGATTGTCTTCAACTAGGCATCTTTGATCACTCGTTGAGGGCATGTCATAGGGCAAACTCTCCTATTTTATTTAATGCTCACAGATTAGTGTCTTGTGACTCTAGTTGCAAGTTGTCATCAAAAGGGTGATTGTCTCCTACTAGGCATCTTCGATCACTCCTTGAGGGCATGTCGTAGGGAAAATTCTGCTGAGAGGACCATACATATGATAGACTATGGTAGTACGATTGAGTGAAAGGATCGCTTTTATTATTGGATGAAGATGTATCCACGTTTAGCAATGTTTGGGGAGCGTGAAATCCAGGTGACGGATGAGACACTATGTTTATGTGAAATGCCTCCAACGAAATTGAGAACTCGATGGGGGAGAATTCAAGACTAAGTACGTGTGCGGTAAAAAGATGCTGAAAAGAAAGTACACTCACACATTAAGTTCGACAATAATAATCAAATTGTGGGCACTAAAGTGCTAGTGAACATTATGCAAGTTTAGGTACAGTATTGCTATGGTGAACAACATTTTCAGAGTGTAGAAGAAAACTAAAGAGTAGGCCTTGAGAAATCGTAATTTCTTAGTAAATATCTACCCTAGAGTTAGTAACATCATTTTTATTTTAATCACTTCAAATTATTTATGAAAAATTGATAAGCATAAGATTTTAATTATTTCTTTATAAAATAACACTTATTTGAAGTAGATTCTTTTTAATAATATTAGAAATTAAATTTCATACAAGCATACAATTCATTAATTTATTAAATCATCTTTTCATCACATAGAACTTATTCATTCTTTTGGATCACCTTTTCATCATATCATAAATATTATCTAATTCTTACTTATTTTATTCCTTAATCATAATGATTCTCGTTCTCAAGTCATTCTCTCATTGATAGTTTTACTTAAGACATATTATTAACAATTAGTCAAAATAATATCTTTCATTTATCTACTACTATACCTTATATTCTAGGATGTAAGCTCATTTTGGATGGTTGTCACCATCATGAATCCTTAAAGTCCTATGACTTCACCATAGAAGGACCTTGCACCTTTTAAGTGTGCATAAGTCTCAAACTTGGTGCAGTAAAAGTAGTATTAAGTTTTCACACAGGGTTTTCTTTAATGATTTCTTGATTTATTAGGTTTCATGGGTTTTCTTTAGTAATCTCTTGATTTATTAGGTTTCATTTTAAATCTTCATAACAAAATACATGCTCAATATCAAGCCAATATGGTATGCACATATAGCATCCAAATCATCTAATTTTCACATAATTCATCAACTCATGGAACCATATATTCATACATAAATTATTTCATTGTTCAAGAGCACATAACACACTTGCACATAATTAGACATACTCAAGCATCATCATGATAAATGAGACATTAATAATTATCCAAAAATTTACTTTCTTAGTATAAATCTTTACTTGAACATGGTCCTTAAATTTTGGACAGCATGCATAATTTTTCTAAAATGATCCAACTTGACCTTATTCTTTATGTTTTATGATAAGTTTTTCAAAGAAAACCTACACCTCATCCTTTCTATGTTTCTCCTGACTTTTTCTTTTCTCAATAGTTTGTTGATATTTTTGTCATCAATATATTTATGATGGCTGAATAACCTTCTTCCTTCTTTAAGTAGGCTTTTATTTTTCCTAAATCACTTAACCACTTTCTTTATTAAGTTCCATTGCTAAAGAATAGGAATAATTAAATCTTCTTAATCATTGATGCTTAATTTGTATAATCTTATCCTTCTATGACTAAATATTCTCTATTATTCTTTTAAATTTTGTTGTTTAATTTTTTGGAAATCTTTATGATCAATCTCTTAAATTTAATACCTTTTTGAAGAGATTTTTTAATTCTTATCTTTTCCCTAATTTACTAATCTACTTATTAATCTTTTAATTTAAAATTATATTCATTTATTTGATATCACTCTTATAACTTAGATTACATAGTTATTTTTTGAATAAATTTTTAAAATCAAGATTGAATGATTATTTTTTCTTCAACATATCAATCTAATCCACATTTGTATATGATTAAGTTGATTTGTCTTTTTAGTGAAATGGAGATCCATATTATTTGGTTTAGGTTATAAATATGGCAATTGTACCATCAAACTTAAATGCATGGAAAATTTATAAAGATAATAAATTAAAATAAACAATCCAAACAAAAAATTAAAAAAAAAAAATTATTTAGAGTGGATGATTAAAAATAAATAAATAAATAGTGATTTTAATACAAAGTTAACCTAAAAAGTAACTATTAATATACCATCAAATAGTGACCCACCTCCTTAACTAATTGTATGGACACCTCTTGTAGTTGTTCTTTTTCTCCAAAGCGGTTGTCATCTCCCGCTTCAATTTTGATTACCATATCTCTCTCCAATTTTAAACCCTAATCAAAGAAATTATATTCTCCATTTTCAATGAAGACTAGTAAACCACAACTATACGAACTAAGACGTTTCGGTGATTCAATACTCTGAAAGTAAAAGAATAATTTAATCTTTGTTGTATCACTTAACGTTATAATCAAATGTCATTTCATTGAGAAGGAGGAATTTAAAGGCAAAAGGAGAAGAGTTACTCTATACAAATTAACTTAAATCAAGAGAATGTGAGTAAGATTTATCCTAAAATTAATTTTTTATATGATATAATTATTAAATTCGTGTATGTGGTTCTAAATGAATTTGTGCATTTGTATGATAGCTGAAAGTCTATCAAATTGCTTCGGCTATGTTTGTTTCCAGATTTATTTGTCAAGGCGTACATTCCAAAGCACCACAATATGAAAGAAATTGTTACTTCTTCCAGAAACATTATTCGTTGGTGAGTGACCCAACGAAAAACAAAATCATTTCTTTTCTCACTTTGCAAAAATTTAAAAATTTACTTAATTTAATTAGCATTATTAATCTTATCAACAATTTATGTTTTCCAAAAATTATTGAGATCTAATTTTTTTAATCTCTTTTCGTCTGATTAATAACTTTTAGGCCAGTGACCATTTCTTTTCTCCGTAAGAGAGAAAATGCAAGAAATTAATGTATGGTATTTATTGTATATTAATAAATAAAGTATCAAGTAAATAAAAATAATTTTATAAAAAGATAATACATCAAATAAGTTAAATAAAGTATTATAATAAACATATTAATTAAAACAACTAACAGCATATATTATTATACTAGCATATAATAATAAATTATGATATAATTAAAAATATTAATTTTTAGAATTATTTTAAAAAATAATGATCTAAATTTTTATAAATATTTTTAACTATTTATGTGATAAATTTTTATTGAAAAATTATTTATTATATTAAAATATAATGAGATAACAAAATTTTCTTTCTCACCATAAATTTACTAATTTTAAATATTTAAAATTAATTCTAAAAGATATAGTTAAAATACAAAAATATTTAAGTTAGTAATATGTTAAAATAAAATTTATAGAAATATAAAATTTTCTGTTGAACAAAAAAAATTCAGAAGTTGTAGACACTTGATACTTTATTCATAGGCGCTTAGTTAGCTGTCACAATGCCCCTAATAAATTGAGTAGTTGTTTGTTATTTGATGATGCATTGTATCCTCTTAAATCAATACAATAATGATATCAGCCGTGCTTTAAAAGGTTTAAAGTAGTACGCAAGTGCATTATATATATATACACACACACCACGTGTATAAATTTGAAGTGTAGCTATAAATGGGCTTAATATTGAACTGCAAGCAATCATCACGTGGTAAAGTTTAATTTAAAAAAATTAAGTTGTATTAGTTTCTTTATTTTTGTTAATAATTATAAAACATTCAACGGAAACCTTATGATTCTCATAAGTTTTATTCAACTGATTTTTATATAGTTTATCAAAATAGGTTATTTTTAATTTAGTTTAATAAATTTTATGATTAAATTTATAATATAAAATTTTTATTTCAAAATAATTTATCGAATTAAAATTTAATTAAGCTTTTATTAAACATATCTTAATTTTAAAATATTTGATAAAATTAATTGTGAAATTTGTTAATAAATTATAATAAAAAAATAAATACATAATTAATTAAAAATATTAATTTTAATTAAACTAATTTAATAATGCCTATATATTTATCATATTTTTCTTAGGTTCTTGCAGTTTAAAATATTTTTATTATATTCTTATAATTTAAAAATTTTATAATCAGTTAAATGAGTCTCTTATTTTCTATAGTTTCATTAAAATAATAATTAAATTTTCATAATTTATAATATTTTAATTAAATTTTTATAGTTTTAATTTTTTTAATTAAATTTACAAAAATTAACAGCATTTAATTTGGATTAAATTTATGGATAATATAATATTTTTTATTTAATAATATATTATTTTTCGGAACCAATCTTTATCAATTTATAATATTTTTATAATTTATTTTTACAACATGTAACAAAATCTTCAAAAACAATATTTTTATAATTTTTTATCAATAAAGATTAAATATTTTATTTTAAAAGTAAATAAACATAGAATATTTAAATCAATAGTTTAATATTAAAATAATAATTAAAAATAATATTTTAGAATAATGTAAAAAATAATTTATCTAGAACTTCAGAATATATTAATAATGTTATCATGAAAAAATTAAAGAGTATTATATTTATAAATATAAATATTTAAATAAAATTTAATTATAGAAATATATTAAAATAAAAGAATATTTTATTTTAAAAATTAAACATTATTTTAAATAACATTTTATAAATGTTAGTAATTACCAGACAATATTAATAGTTACTTAAAAAATTACTTTGCCGAAGAGTCAAAATATGTTGATAAAAGCTTTAATTAGTTAAAAATTTTAGGTTTTAACTACTTAAAATATTACAAGCACAATCTATGTTTAACTAAATTATAATATAAAAAAACATTGAAACTAAAATTAATTAAAATATATCTTATAATATATATCTCAACATAAATAATATTAATAAAATTAAAATAATTTTATTTATTTTTATTAATAAAGTTAAAAACTTTATATAATTATTAAAAATTATGAAATATGGAATAAAATTAATATGATGTGAAACATCATCAACCTATCTATAAAGAATAATGTTCAGTGGATTCTTCTTAGGATATAAAACATTTTGAAAGAAAAAAATATAGAAAAATAATAAATGTGATATATATGATTAGAAGATATACATAAAATGATACATACGAAATATTAAATATATAATAATATTATTAGACTATATATAAATCAGTATTAATATGTAAAATATCAAATAATTAAAATTAATTTTAAACTAATAAAACTAGTTTAATTATAAAAAAATTAAATTAAATAATTTTACATGAAAATTTTAAATTCTAATCTTATTATTTTATATTTATAAAAAAAGTTAAAATTAATTTTAAATATAGTTAAATTTATTATTCTCTCTCTTTCAGTTCATCTCTCTAATGACTCATGGCAATTAAAGTCGGCAAAGCAGTGGCAGTTGAAGTTATTATAAATGTATGATAAATTTGGTGGTCAGTTGCTATTTGAACATCAACCGACCTTATCTCCAAACCATTCTTTCTAGAACTTATTTTTAATTTTTTAATATTAATAAATAAAATCTTACATATAAATAAATATATTTAATATTTCAAATATAATGATTAAGACTAAATTATTAAAGAAAAGTTGCAAGAGATTTTAAAATTATTCTTTTCTAGCATTATAATTTTATATATGTGGATGGATGTTTGGTTCTTAAAATAAATGTTTTATAAAAATTACATAAATAATTTTTATTTTATATGTGAATAATTATATAACTTATTAAAATAATTATATGTATATCAACAATTTCAAATATAATTAGGAGATAATTAAATTTGTTAAATATATTATGAAAAAGGAAGTATTTATCGTTGATGGATCCATCGGTCTCAATTCCTTAATTAAATAGACTATTAGAGATACTTTTAGTGCTTAATTATAAAAAATGAAATGATCAATGTTCCAATATAGTGTTTGGTACTTTGGTTGAATAAAAAATGGATAAAAAAAGAAGAAAATATAGATTTTTTTATATTTTAATTTAAAATTTTGAAGAGAAGAGGAGATGGTTAGAATATATGCTCGTTCAATTTGAACTCCCTTTAAAAATTGAAAGAATTTTAAGGAAAAACAAATTTTTTTTTCAATTCAATAAATTATTTTTAATTTAATAATTTTATCGGAACGTAATAATACATTTTTCCAGTAATTTTTAATGTTTACCCAACGTAAAGTAAATATTTTTTATTTATTAATTTCTCAATTAGTGTCTTAAATGTACTTATTAGTAGAACCATATAAAAGGAAATTTGCAAACAAGTACGGCACCGTTAAGAAATCAGTTTTTATTAAAAATTATAATAAGATGTATTAGATATCGGATTTGTCTTCTCTAAAAAGCGAGAGCATTTTAGAAGAAAAAGTATATTAATAACTATTAATTTTCTAATCAACGATTGAAATTATAATAAATTTTAAATTCATTACATGTGCATATATTATATTTTTATTACAATTTTAATTATTGATTTTCAACTAAACAATTAATGATATATTTTTTCATTTTAAAAAGCATAATTCTTAGAAACCATGCAACCTTTTACTTAAAACATTTTCCTTTAATTTTTTAACTAATATTATTAAGGTACTTATTAGCATTTGGCCATTTGCCTAAGAAAACATATGATTATTATATATGATGAGCTTCATTTATTTTTTACCCATTTCCTACCTAATTTCTGTATTCTGCAGTGATTATTTGTCAGCTATATAAATGCTGTGTGAGGCCACTTGGGGATGTTCATTCTATCTCAAACCTTGCTTTGAGTTTCTCTAATTCTGTGTGTATCTCACAAAGCACATTTTGGTTCCAGCATTGGTCTCCAATATGGAGTTTTCTCTCATATCCATCTTTACTTTACTCAACGTGAGTTTCATTTTCCAAACTAAAATGAAGCACGTGCTTAATATTTTTTCCCACTAACTTTCTTGAAGTTGTGGTTCCTTTTTATTTTGTAAACCACTTAAGTTTTTGATATGGTTTAATACTTAATTGGAGCATATTCAATAATGATTATATATGATACTTTAAGCTAATGAAGGTTGTGTTGTGTATTTAATTTACAGCTTGCAGTGTTGGCAACCCATGCAACCTTACCCCCTCAAGTTTATTGGAACTCCAAGCTTCCCTCTACTCCAATGCCAAAAGCTATTGCAGATCTCCTTCACCCTGGTTAGTGCATAATATAGTTGTCAAGTTCAAACCTGTTCTTGAAAATACTTTGAGAAAAACATTTGACATGTTCTGTGTCAAAGTCTCAAATATGAGTGCAAAGGATTGCTTTTTTTGGTTTAGACTTAATCTAACTCTGTACTAACATTATGATGCATTGTACTTATATAATCAGTATATTATATTGTTAGTAAACAATAACTATTAATGAAAAAATCATGAAACAAATTTAACAAATTTGTTGTACTTATATTTGATCAAACGAACAATAATATTAATACACATACAATATTTTTCATCTCATTTTTTTTTATCTTTTTATCACATGAGGTGGTCTATCATATTTAACTAATCTCTTATTTTTCTATCTTTAGTTAAGTGTATATTCCTATTAATTGTATGTTCTTTGTTAAAATCAGTGAAACAGATATTTTAATCAACAATTATCGCCACTGCAAACTAGCTTCCAAAATGCAGGGTACACTTCAAAAGATGTTAATATATTCAAAGTTGCTACTCTTGTAGGATAATTATATTTAATCCCTAGTAATCATGTGTTAAAATCCGGGTCTAGGGCTACGTTTTTCAAGATATCAAAGTCATACAAGATCTTTAATCTCACTATATTATTTGAAGATTAAAGGTGAGACTTATATAAGAAGGAGCATATAGGATATCCTCATTATTGTAACTCAAAATTCTCATGAGTCATAAAAGAATGCAACTAGATAGAAACTAGAGTTCAATCAAACTTGGCCTTGGATTGTAACACTAATTAACGATCAGAATTTGCAGATTTTGTAGAAGATAAAAGCACCTCTGTGGCTGTAGGAAAGGGTGGTGTAAATGTTGATGCAGGGAAAACAAAGCCAGGAGGGACCTCAGTGAATGTAGGAAAAGGAGGAGTGAATGTGAATGCAGGGAAAGGAAAGCCAAAAGGCACATCAGTGAACGTTGGAAAAGGAGGAGTGAATGTGCATACAGGGAAAAAAGGGAAGCCAGTACATGTTGGAGTGGGTCCTCATTCACCATTTGATTATGTTTATGCTGCCAGTGAGACCCAATTGCATGATGACCCCAATGTAGCACTCTTCTTCTTGGAAAAGGACTTGCATAATGGGAAAAAATTGAACTTGCACTTCACAAAGACCTCAAATTCAGCCACATTCTTGCCTCGCTCATCTGCTGATTCCATACCCTTTTCATCAAACAAGGTGAATGACATATTGAACAGGTTCTCTATCAAGCAAGGGTCAAATGAGGCTCAGATTGTGAAGAACACAATCAATGAGTGTGAAGGGCCTAGCATTAAAGGAGAGGAAAAGCAATGTGTGACTTCACTTGAGTCAATGGTTGATTTCAGCACTTCCAAGCTTGGTAACAATGTTGATGCTGTTTCTACAGAAGTGAAAAAGGAAAGTGAGTTACAACAATATACAATAGCACAAGGGGTGAAGAAGTTGGGTGAGGACAAGGCTGTTGTATGCCACAAACAGAGTTACCCATATGCAGTGTTTTATTGTCACAAATCAGATACCACTAGAGCTTATTTTGTACCATTGGAGGGTGCTGATGGAAGCAGAGTGAAAGGTGTTGCAGTATGCCACACAGACACATCACAATGGAACCCCAAGCATTTGGCTTTCCAAGTGCTTAAAGTTCAACCAGGAACAGTTCCTGTCTGCCACTTCCTCCCTGAGGATCATGTTGTCTTTGTTCCCAAATAAATATGTCCCATACATTAATAAATACTAGCATATGCTTGATCACAACTTGATATTCTTCATTATCTATAGTTTGATCTAGCTAGCCACAATACTATATGTTTTGTAACATTGTCATTTGTCAGAAGGTTGCATATGCCCATGATGCTTTTTGTTTATATGGTCACCAGGTTGCATAGTACCCATGATGCATTTAGCTCCATGTATGTTCTAAAAGTAATAATATATTGAGGCTTTCCCTAATTCTCTTTAATTTGATTATTGCTGCTTCATTTGAAAATCAGGTTTTTGTTATTAAAACTTGTAAATTTGACATAATTTTAATATAGAGATTAAAATTAAATAACTTTTTTATGATGATTTAAACGGAAAACTGTAGTATTTTAAGAAGATAACAACTTATTTAAACCAAATTTAATTCATACATACCGGTGCTATACAAAAATTTTATATTATTATGTGATTATTTTTTTTATCAAATACAAATTGTCAAATGAATAAAGTTGAATTATACTTTAGATTTTTTAACTTATGTTTTATTTAAATTGGTCTCTTAATTTTATGAACGTTAGACCTTGGAATTTTACCTTAACATCACTAACTTTTTGTTGACGTTGCAGTCAACTATATATTTTAGGTGACAAAAGGAAGATATCAAATTGGAATATTTTAAAAAATTAAGAAATTAAAATAATATTTTATGAAAATTTAATTATGTAAATAAGTTAAGTACATAACATTTTATAGGATACTTTCTAAAAAAAATATATACTACAACAAGTTAACAAAAATATGTTGAAAAATTAAAGGATAAAAGAACTAGTTTTATATGTGTAGCCTTTTTCTTTCGATTTTCTATTTTTGTTACATCATCATTTTTGTTATATCATTTTTTTAATTATAAAATTTTAAAAAATAATATAAAATAAAAAATATTAGATAATTTTTAAATAAATCTATAAAAATGTTAATATAATTTATTTTTAATATAATTCTAGGTAAATTAATTTTTTTATCATTTACTTTTAACACAATTTCATTAATTTGTTGCACTATTTTTTTAAAATATCAAATAAGCATGTTATATACTGGAATTTGTTTACAATAATTAAATTTCACAAGATGTAACCACCTTAAATAGTTAACTATAATCATCTTTCAGATCTCAATATAATTTATCTTTAATATAACTATAGATAAATTAATTTTTTATCCTTTTATTTATTAACACAATTTTATTTATATCTTATACTATTTTTTCAAAAAATATTGCATAAACATGTTATATACTTAAATTTGTTTACAATAATTATATTGTACAAGATATTGACCACCTAAAATAGTTACCTATCACACCCATAAAAGTAAACAGTATTATTATAAAATGGATAGAAAATTTATCATTACAAATAATTTACTAAATCAAGGAATTGATTTAAAGTAAAAAAAATAAAAAATAAGTTAAAAATTTTAAAATATGATTTAACCGATAAATAAATGATTTTGTAATATATATATATATATATATATATATATATATATATATATATATATATATATATATATATATATATATATATATATATATAATGACGATCTTCATGTTTTTTACATTGATAACGTAGATAAGCTAAAATTTTATGTTTTGTTTAATTTTAATGTACCATGAAAATTTATAATGTCATAACATCTGATCATGTCTTAATATATCATTTTATGATTTTATTAATAGTTTATACATGAATTTAAATTCATTAAATACTGACAGTAACATTGGATAGTGCAAAACCTATTTACATAGACCAAAAACGTCATAACTAATTTTTTATCCTTTTTTTTTTGTAAGGTGTTATTAAAGTCCTACCTAATTGGGAAGCATTTAAATAATATTATGACATCCTACCTAATGGAAAATAACTAAAGATTACAGTTTCAAATCATTATCTTATACGATCTTTAATGATAAACGCACTCTCTTTCTCATTATACTGAATAAAAAGATATAAAAATTTGCATCTTTTAAGTTAAGAAATATTTCTTTTGGAACAAACTATTCTCTCTGAAAAATTAAAGGGTAGTTACATTACTATTTAAATCATCAATTTAATTCCTTTAGTTCTTTTATTAACATCATAGTCCCTGAAAAGGACGAAGTCATTTTTATCCTGCAAAACTACTGGCTCATTTTAAATATTGGCTTAGTTATATGTTGAATCCTTTTAATTTGACATGTATGTGACTATGATCATTCAATTTTTTTTAATAATTTTAACTCTTTTACTTTTAAAATTTAATAATATTGATCCCTCATTAATTAGTCTAATTCAAATTAAAATTCTCAAATTATTATCTTTCATCCAAAGTTTGCAAAGAATTTGTAATGTATTAATTAGAACATGAAACGATGATAAAATTTTAGAAGTAAAAACTTTGATTGAAATTTGATCAAATTTAAAAAAATTTATAAGATGTGAGATTATAAGATTTGAAGAGATTCTGGTTTAATATTTTGTTTGGCAAATTTAGAATAAAAGATAATTTAAACGATTTAATTTGTAGAGTTTTTGAGTAAAAAATAAAAATTCTTAAATTTTAAGTACAAATGGATAAAGAACCAAATTTATTAAATTTTAAAAATTAAAAAAACAAAATTATACATAAATTATATTAGAAAATTTTAAATTACACCTAATTTTTTAAAGGAACAAAGTGATTTACTCGTTACTTCTATAAGGAACAATAATGACACATATTCAACACTTTTCAGAAAAACAATGTTAAGCAACCAACCCGCGATAAAGAAGTTCTTAGGTATGCAAAAGATTGCAATATGAGTATTAAAAGCCTCTATTTTTTATTTTTGTTACAAATAATAGTGGTTGAAGCATTTCGGTTTTCTTAAAATATTTAATTGTTTGCACTTCCCCATTTTCTTGCAGAACCACATTATCCATCCAACACCACCAATGAGATACCATCTAACCATAACCATGTTATTCCTCCATTACCAAACCTCTATTTGCCATAAACCACCATAAAAAGTACACTTTTGTACATAGATCCATAACTACTAACTATCCAAGGCTAAGATGCAGCCACCAATGCTTGAACCTACACCATAAATTAACATCTCCAAATCTAGCCATATACTACACTATCACTGCTTGCATGTCAAACTCACCACAAATAATCACTTTTTTTCCGCCACACCCAAAATATGCCGAACCCATATAGTTGTTGCACCTTGTTCATCTTAAACCATTTCACCATGCCATTTCATATGAAAATAGATATTTGTGGCTAAGACCTACTTAGCTATCCATGTGAATGGAAACTATGACTATTAATTAGATTTAGGATGATTGATTTCGATTCACATAAATGGAAGCTTAATTATTTTGCTTTGAAATTTTGTTGTTTTCACTTGGGGCACGAAAAAGTAGTGCAGTTACAAGCAGGGAATATTTTTTGTTATTTATAGTAAATTACTCTAACAGTTTAACTTTCTATTTCTAAAATCTATATAAAATTTTTTATTTGTAAAATTTATATAAAATTCTTCTTATTTTATAAATATGATATATTTAAACCTAAAATTTTTATGTAATATTTTTTATTAAGTTAAGAATTATATTAATGTTAAAGTTAATATTATTATTGTTAATGTTGAAATTAGTACCATTTTAATATCATAATTATGAAAATTTTATTTATTATTTTATGTTGAATATGTTATTCTAAAATTATAATATTAAATACTATTATTAAATTTCTAATACAAATGTTTATATTTATTTTTATTCTCTACAATTTTAAAATATAATAGATAATTAATGATAATATTTTATTTATTTACTTAAATAATTAGAAAGTGTTTAACTCCTAATTTTTTTAGCTAATCTAAAATATTTAATTGGTACTAAGTGATTAAATATTCGTTTTCATAATTTTAAAATTTTTATAAATTTTACTATCCCTCTTATTCTATTATCTTTTTTGTTGTAATATTTTAAATATATAAATATATATAAATATATTATTATTATTACTTTATTTTCTATTTTTTCTTTCACATTTTCTTTTCTTTTCTCTTTCCTTTTTTCTCTCACGTCCCTCATCCCATCCATCACTTTCTTCTTTCATATTTGTTAGTTCTCCTCTCTACTAGATCATTACTGTTTTCTTGTTGTAATTCACATGCAGTCATAACTTTTCAACCATTTCAATTCTCTTTTTACTTCTACAATTTTAGATTTTTGAAACAGACTTCAATTTTTTTCCTCCTTTTAAATGCAAATCTATGAAACTCTCACCACTACCCATCACCTAGAAATCCTTTTCCCTTGCATGCGAGGATACCTATGAGAGCTCTTCAAAAGCATGCCTAAGATTTTGTTTTGACGTCATTTTTTTATTCAATTTAATTCTTATTGGTAATTGGTTTGACTTTCATTCGAAACTTATTTTTTTGTATGTTTAATATCTTGTATGTTGTTTGTACTCTAGGAAAGCAAAAGATCAAAATTTCGAAGAGTTAGAAAATTGACCTTCCTTTTGTTTTGAATTTTGAAATCATCAAAGTAAAGAAAAATTTACTTCATGATAATAGAGTGATTAAGGCTTAGGAAAATGAATTCTTCCTTAAGAATATTTTGGAGGAAGATTTTAATTTATTTTTGACCAGAATATATGGTGTGATTTTTTAGTTTTATATGTTATAAATATGATAAATTTATTTAGTTGTATTTTTTGAATTGTTGTTGGAGTTTTGAGTTAAAATTTTGTGTTTACTTTATCTTATATATGTATACTTTTAATAAAAATTTTAATAGTTTAATTCATTTTTTGTTAATCAAATGATCACAAACTTAAGAGAGTGGATGAATTAGGTTAATAGATTTTTCTTCAAAAATTCATCAACAAATTAAAATAGTATCCCCAAAAATATAAGCCACCAAGCAACCTTGAATATGATATATAAGTTACACAAAATTTAGAATATCAATGTAATCTTGGTAATTAATTCAAGAGTAGAAGAGTTAAGTCATTATGATTGATCAAGAATAAGAGATTATGCAATTCATAGAAGGTCAAGTGCATAAATGTAAAAGTATAGGGAAGATGAAGATCATACAAGAATTTATCTCAATTCTCTGTCAACCACCTAAAGCTACATCCAGTTTTTAAGAACCACTTGAAAATTTTTTCACTATTTATAGAGATATAATATCTTTTTACAAACAACTACTTCAAGATTCCTCACTTGAAGTCTCAAAAATCATACAAGATTACCCACTTTGCACAAACACAAACATAAACACATTCAAGAAAGAACTTTTCTCTCAACAATCAACAATCAAGATTAAGAAGACTCAAATGAAGAACAAATCAAAATCATCCTTGAATCTTAATACAAAGAAAATCCTAAAACAATGATAAAACTTTATATTTTGATCAAAGACTCTTACAAACAAATCTGAAAATTCTTTCTTTTTTCGTTTTCTTTCCTTCTTTTATAGAAAACTGGTTAAAAACAAGTATTTATATATAAACTTGGATAGTAGTTTCAAATGAGTTAGTTTTAAACCATTGTAATTGAAATTTTTTTTAAAAATTTTATAATTTTAGTTTGGTAATTGATTACTAAAGTATTCTATTACTCATGTAATTCGATTAATTCTATTGATAATCAATTATTGTAATTTTAGAATACATTGACAATTACACCTGTTTTTAATCGATTATTTCACTTTCAAAATACTTTAGTAATTGATTACATTAGTTAATAATCGATTAAACCAGTATTTTGCAAGTTTTCATAACTTTAGAAGATTTTGGTAATTTATTAATACATGTGTTAATTAATTATATGAGATGGCTAACTCAGTACAAAATTTGGTTAACTATATATAACATTTAGTTAATTTATTATTGACACGTGGTTAACTTAATACAAATATTTGGTTTAACTCTTATGAAGATTTGGTCACTTTATATATATTACAAAAATAAAATCTTTATAATTCAAAATATTTAGATTTTATGTAATTTTTCTAAAATATATTTTATCTTAAAATCTTTTATTTAAGAATATTGTTAAATTTTTCTTTCAAAAATTAATTTAAAAAACTTGATCAAAATATAAAAATTATCAATAAATACATATAATTTTAAAGATTAATTATATTATTACTTGATAGAAATTTTTATTAAAATTTATTTTTTGACAAATATAAAATATTTCTTTTCACATTTTTTTTATTTATGATGATTTTTAAAAGTTTCTACGTCACGTGTAAAGTTGTTGCTTTTCATTATTTCTATTGTTGAAATTCGATGGGTTTGTTCCACATGATTTAATTAATGAAATGTGAGAGATTGAGCTCAAATTGTATGTTCATATTCCCATATGTATGTGTATGTTTTCCACAAATTCTTGTATCCTAATTATTTTTTATGATTTATGGTAATTTTCAAGTTGCTACGTCACGTGAAAAATTATTGCTTTTCATTATTTCTGTAGCTGAAGTTTGATGCTTCAGTTATACATGATTTAGTTAGTTAAATTATGTAATTTTGATTTAAAATTTTGTGTTCACCTTCTCTTACACGTTTATTGGCTTCCTATAAAATTTTGTGATTTAAGTAATTTTTTGTGACTTATGGTGATTTTTAAAAGATAAGATTTGACCATATTAATAAAAGCTCAAATTTTGATTCATTTAAAAGCTTTTGGAAAATTGAAGAAAAAATACATTTTAAAAGTATATATATTTTTATTTCATACCAAAAAGTTTCACATAGTTTTACCGTCATTTTAATGAAAAATAAAATTGTATAAATAGAGTATAAAATCAATAAAAATTGAAATTTTGCTAAGATACCTTTTTAGACATATCTTAAAACGAATTTCATTGATAAACTACTTAAGTTAGTCTCTAAATTCCGTATTATGATTCCTTTGTAACTAAACTTACGGACGTCAAGTCTATCCTGTAATTTAATTAACAACGTATAAAAGTTGACTTGTCAAAGTACCAAAGTTAGTTCCTTAGTTTCCTAATTAAATTTTTTTATATGATTTGATAAGTTAACTTGTCAAATATATCTTGTAATTGAATCTAACTAATATTTTTATGGAACAATAATTCATCATTTAAGAGAAATAAGAATTTATATTTTAAATTATCAATCATATGTTTATGATACTCATATTTTCTTTACCTTGTTTTAAATCTTTTGAAAAATTATATCCTCCTAATTATTTAGATGAGTTACTACTTTATTAAGCAAAAACACATGATTGGTGATTAAAAAAATTTGGATCCTTCCAATTGAATATTACAGGTTGTATTCTAAATTAAAGGATTAAAATGGATAAATGTGTACATATAATATTTATGTAAAATTGATTATTTTTATTTGTGTCATATTTAAAGTTGTTAAACTTGTGTCTATATTGTTTATGTGTATTGTTAATTTTTTTATGTAAATTTACAAATTTTAATAAATTTATGTTTATGTGATTTATATAAATTAGATGAATTTATGTTTATGAGAAATTTTTGTAAATTTGTATGTATGAAATTAATGAATTTATGCTTTTCTAACCGATATGAATTTGATGGAATTATTTTTATAAAACAAGTGTTAAGAAGTGGATATTTTATAAATATAAATTTATAATTAATGATAGATATATAAATAATATTTAATATAACTTTTCGTAAAACATGATGTACTCATATATTTTATATTTGATATGTTAGATGTTATGATATTAATAACATTTAATGTGATTATTCTTAAAATTTGGTGTAACCTTAGCATTTTATATCATTATATTTTTCACTTTTAATATTTTAGATACAACAATAATTAATGACAATATTTAATATGATTTTTTTTAATATTTTATATGACTATATTTATTTAGCTTGATGTATTAAACATAATATTAACTAAATTTAATACGATTTTCCATTATGTTAAATTTGAGATATTACAACCTTAATTTTATAACATTTAAAAAGAATAAACATTGTAAAATGAAGTAACTTAATTAATTATAATATTTTCAAATAAAAATTTTATAAAAAATTTAAATTTTATTTTTTAAAACTTATACAAAATAAATTTTATATTATTAATATATTTGTTTTTTTCTATTTTTTAAAAAATATATTTTCATCTTTTTTTTTCTATTTTTTTATCCTCCAAACAAATCATAAAAGCTTTTATATATAATTGTGTTTTCAGTTTAAAAAATTATGGATGGCTATATTGTTGGCATACTGGCGTCAAATGTTGGTGATATATAAGGTGCACAATCTACCATATGCTTTTCTTTTGATAATTGCACAACTTTGTGTGGCTATCGATAATTAAACTTACAGTTAGTGTTTTTACTTATTGTCGAATTTAACGGTCAGAAATATCAACCAAGGAGTGGTCATCGGTAAAATTCATTGATATGAACAAGATTTGTTGTAATATTAGGTTTACAAGTATATTAATTAATTAGCATATTGTTTGTACATTACAGGAGTATTTTTAAATTTAAATAAATTTATTAGTAGGAAAACTAAACTAAATAACCAAATACGTGGATTTGTTTGCAGAGGTTTGATGCAATTTAATTAAAAGTTTCATATTTAAATATTATCTATATAAATGTGTTAAAATTTAGAGAAATTTTTTTTATGTCCGTAATAATTCTACCCAATCTAAGGAGAATTATTTCAAATGAAGGATATACGTAGTTTAAATTAAAAGAGATAATAATAAATATTTTTATTTTAATAATAAATATTTTATTATATGAAATAGTAATAAATTAAAGAGATCATTTTTTAAAATTAAAGAAATAAAATATTAAAATTATCACATAAAATTTGTCTTAATATAATATATTAAAATTTAAAATTTAAATATAAATTAAGATCAATTAAGATTAAAATGATTTGGAAGTTTAGCTTATCTATAAAAAATATATTTAAATTTAATACAGTAACTAAAATTTGAAATTGAAATAAAACTAGTAAAATTATAATTATATTGAAAAATAGTATAAAATAGAAATTATAAAAATAAAATTAAAATTTTAATTATATAACTTGGTAAAAAAATATTATCATTTAAAATAATAACTCAAATTTATTACGAAAAATAAATATTTTTATATTTTTTCATAAAAAATAACACATTTTTGAATAACAATTTATAAATAAAATCAATTTTAATATATATATATATATATATATATATTTACTATTTATAATTAACTCTATTAAAATGAATTGAATTTAATTTTAATAGAAACAACCTAAATTAAAAAAAAAAAAAAGAAGTGTTGGAATAAAGGAATGAATTATAGCAGTTACTTGTAACGAACAAGTGGCGAACAGAAAATAGGTTTGCATTGGGTGGTTGGTTGGTTGTTGCCACATTTACGACTGACATTGAGGCATCCAGTGTTGAAGTTAATGGCTGCAGCCTTTATTCCAACACTGCACCTTTCTCATCAATTTTCCCATTCTTCATTCTACATCCATGCTGAAATCCGTGACCAGAAAAATATTTTTTTCTTTTTTTTTTTACGCTTAAAATTATGAAAATAAAAATAAAAATGATGATTTTGATATTTTAATTTTAAAATTATTATATTTTATTTAATATTATTTATAAAATACATATTAATTATTAAAAATAATGTTAAAATAGAAAACATTTAGTATTTATTAATCATAAAATAATAATAATAATAATAAGAAATAAACAAAATAAAAAATATTAAAATAAAAAAAAGGAGGAGATTGATGATTTGAGCCATATGATCAACCAAACTAGACATTACCTAATTTTGAACACTTCCACTTTTTCTCTATGTTCCATGCAATATCCCATGTCACATAAGAGCAAGTCGTTGAGGCAGGGGTAGTTGAATAGCAGTTCCTCATAATTAATTGGTGGTCAAATGCTATTATAGCAATCTACTTTAGGAACCATTTATTATATTGCAAGCCACTTTGCTTTTCATTCCTCAACTCACCCAATTGATTCAATCATTATTCCCAATTTAAATTTAAATTAACTAATACGTACCTAAGAAACATAGGAGAGAAATTTAACCTTAAGCTGTACTAATCAGTGTTTCAAAGATATTGATTAAAAAATAAATAAATATATATCAATTAATAATATTTGTTATTAATTTTTAATTTATTAACTAATACCCTGAACATATTTATGAGCATTTAATATGAATAACTCGTGATCCACTTCTGGATGTGTTCAGTTAATGTTTAGCGTACATCCCTTTAAGTTGTTAAAATGAATTTTAGCTAGCTAGGTAGTCATTAAATGATATTTATTGGGCTTAAGCTTAGAAAGAATTTAGTGTCTAATGTTCTTGCATTAGAATTGTGAGGAGAAAAAGAATTAATGAATTTATTTATAATAAATTAAATGTTAAGCGTGAACTCAAAAAATTTCATTTCAGCAAATTGAATCCCTACGTTTTTGCCATATATGCAATTTGATTTAATTGTTAAAGTTAAAATGAAAATTCACAAATCTCTCATTTTCTCCTTTTCAGTTATGACTATTAGATCTTTCCTAACTTCAATTTTTCAATCTTCACGAACTTATATTAGTTTTTGAAATGAATCAACATAATTGTTGTATAAAGCAAGTGTTTTGCTGGGAAATAATTAGGAGGATAGGATGTGAAGTAGATGATTAGGAACTTTTTTTTTTTTTTTTTCTTTCATAGTAGTCTTATCTTTAAAATATACTATAATCAAAATTTATTAATATTTTACAAGAAAAATATTCTTTTAAAATTTAATTAAAATTAAATATACACTTATTTAATGCATGACATCTAATCAACATAAAACAAATATATTTATTTGATCCAATTCTTTAACATATATACAGTAAATTTATATATTTATATCCTAAAATTTGTTTTGATAATTGATTATCATAAAAAATTATGGTTAATTTTATAAAAATGTTTAACTTAATTATATATATGTGATTCATAAATCGATTTGAAAATTAATTATTAATATGTGATAATCGATTATGCGAGAATGATAATCGATTAATAATTACTTGTATAATTGAGTTCATCACCCATGTTTATATTGTTAATTATAACATTTTTTTCTAATTGATTATTGAATTTTGATAATCAATTAGTAAATAAAAATTTATGCATAGATAGATGAATTTATTGTAGTTATGTTTGAAAATATTTTTATATTTCTATATTTTATTCATTTTGTTGCTAATAACAACAACACATATATTAAATTTAATGATAATATTAAATGTATGTATATGTATGTTTGTTATCAAAATCGTGTAACATGAAATGAACACAAATTTGTTTGAAGAAGTATTATCATCACATATTGTTAGTATTAAATTAAACATATACGACTTTCTGAATGTTAGGTCAAACAACCGTTGAGTTTTGTAAGTATTAAATATATGAACGTGTAGTTAAATTAGGTTTGTTAATCGTTTGTAGATTGAGAATATTAAGCCATCATTACATGAATTTAGGCTGTGAAGTCTAAAGGATTGACTTTGATACTTGTTGCCAGTACTAAGCAAGTCATTTAAAAACAGGTAGTTATTAACTATTTTTGTTAGCGATAACATGCATGGGAGTTGCAACACATCAGAGAATGCAAAAGTGGTTATCCTAATATATTTCTTCTTGTAGTTTTGTTATGATAATATAAATAAAGGAAATAATAATCGCTCATGACTAAACACTTATCAATGCAATTTATATTTTTAGTTATTTATTATTTTTGTTTATTTTAATTTAAAATTATTTTGTTTATCTTATTTTATTTATCACTTTTCAACTAAGAATAGCAATAAAATAACTTCAAAACATCCTACAATTCCAAAAATCTTATAGAACTCAACTTGGAATCAACATTTAAGGACAAAGTGTCTTCCTCAAGAAATCATTTAAAAGCAAATCATTGAATTGGTCATTAAGCTTTTTACCATGCTTCTCTTACACATTTTCAAAATCAATATAAGTTTGGGCATGCTTGGTGGAACTTTAGCAATTCATGATGAAGTTTCCTTCATCCTCTCTAGATTGTTATTGGTCTATGTAACTACGATAACAAGAAAAGAAAATATTAATAAAATGGACTTGACATCAGCTACAAAGAAGATTAAGGTAGTAAAAATCATTTGGTCGAATACATCCATTTTAAATTAGTACAAGTGGATAAAATAACTTCCAATGTCATAGGCACCATTGGATGCCTCTTATGAATGCAATTCAGGGCACCAAACCTGCATTTCATATGTCCACTAATAATTACAAGATTCTAAACCCTATTGGGATAGGCTATGAGCTTTGTTCAAGAGAATCATTTAGGTGAGTTCAACAATAACCTAGGAAAAATCAAATTAATAGTCACTAGTAACCCTTTAGGGGTGTAATTTGTGATTTATATACGCATCAATCAAGTAACCGATAACAACATCTATTTGTTTAATCCATAATTTGTGACACCTTCATTTATACCAATCCAACTTATATATTTTATAAGATAACCTTACAAAAAGGTTCAATTAAATCTATATAAGAAATCTACATTCTCTAAAAATACTTTAGAAAAGGAAGGTTTGCCTCATATAACTACAAATTCTTTAGAATAGAAATTCAAAAATAATTTTTTAAAAATAAATTAAAGTATATACATATAAAAAATTACAATATTTTAAAATTTTAGCCAACATGGCCAGTTTCCATTAATAGGTAAAAACATTAATTTTTAATAAAAATTAATAGTCATACTTCATCAATAAGTTTACACATAACATACGACATAACACATCTGTGAAAATTAAGAAATCAAATAAAATTATATGAAATATTAGCTTGCTTTTACTGTAAACAAAAAAAAAATCTTAATCTATAGCTATAATTGATACTTAATCAAGAGAAAAATGTCATCTTTAACAAAATTGTCATCTAGACTATATCATTAAAATAGGAAAGGAACAAAAAAAAATAATACTTCAGTTGTTGGTTCCAATTAACCCACAAGATCCTCTTCTTCAAAGTCTATTACCACTATGAAATATAGAACATTTGCTCGCATTCATCTATATTTTCCATCATCGTTATCCAATTACTAGTTAATAATTTGCATAACAAAGATTGACAAAAAATAAAAATAAAAAAAGATAAGCATACATTTTATATAGATATAATGGAGTCCTTAAATAGTAGTTAGGATATTTATAGTTTTATTCATATAGATAAATACCTTTTATCTAACAAAGGGCATAAATTAAGAATAAGAATTCTTAAACATTATAAATAACAATAAAATCAAACATATATATTGTTAGATATATGATTTGTAAGTACAATTTATTTAATAATTAAATTTTATTTTGTAACGGTAGGAGATAATGGTATTATTTCATTGTTTTATTATATAATCGTTGATGATTTATTATGCCTTTATTCCCATGATCATTGAGAAATTATTAGAACATTATTGGATTATGATTTCTTATCGTTCTGGTTTTAACTTTTGTTCATTATGAATTTAATTTCTAATCATTGTGATATTAATATTTGACCGTTGGTTGGATTAGTATTTTCTATAAATATCACTTGGTCCTTACAATTGGGAGACATAATAGAAACTCTTATCCTCTAAATCTTTTCTTCTAACACTGTTGTACGAGACTCAGGCACGTCTAGGTTCTAAGTGCACGGTTCTTTATGTACCCATGTGTTATCCTTGGAGAGCACAACCAGGCATTGGTTGCACTAGAGGTTTGCTGAATTTTTGCTTTCAAGACAATGGTCCTTCCATGGCGTAGCGTACTCCTTTATTTTCAATAATTTAAAATAAAAAATAAAAAATACATCTTTCTTTGTAAATTTATCTTTCTATTTTTTCAATAATTTAAAAGATAATATTTTTTTCCTAAGCATTTTGTCATCATAGAAGAAAATATGGAAAATATTTTAATATCCTCTAATTAAATATCTTGTAAGAATGATTCAATTATCGATATTTCTTGTGCAGAAAAAAATATTTTTTTTAACTTTGTTATATGATAATATATGGCATTAAAATTAAGATAATTTAAATAAGAAGAAAAGTTGAAATTTACAACTTAGTTTATTTAAAATTATTCATTACGTGACTTTTTCCTTAAATTTAAATTACATTTATTTAGAAAAAATTATCATAAATATAATAATGAGAAAACATAAAAAGTTAAACTATAATTTTCTTACATTTTAGAGAACAAATAGAAAGATTGGATGAAATTAAAGATAATTTAATTTATGTAAAAAAAGAAATAAATTGGTGCATATGATATATATATATATATATATATATATATATATATATATATATATATATATATATATATATATATTCCTTTATCTCTCATAAAAAATATTTATTCTAATTTGATCGTTACAATTTATTATATTTTTCTAGAGAAATTATAATTAATTGATAGAATGTATTAATTGATAGTTTTAAAATTGTATAAAAAAATAATTTTTATGAAAAGTATGTTATAATAAAAATAATCTTAAAAAATTTATAAGTATTGAACCATTTATTGGTATTTGTGATATTTTTCTTTTAGTATTAAAATATATAATATATATATATATATATATATATATATATATATATATATATATATATATATATATATAATTGAACTTATTATGAAATTCATAATTCTTTCATTTGATAGTATTTGTGTTGAGAACTAATTTGTTATGATTAATTAGAACAATATAAATTATTAAAATTATTTTGTTTAGAGTGATATTCTTGTTAATAGTTTTAACATAATTCTTGGAGGATGTGAAAAATAAAATATATTATTAAAATTGAAAACAATTGAATTATAATGAGAAATATATGAAAAGAAGGTATAATTTTAAAAAATAAATATAAAATTGTAAATTTAGTTGAATATCATGTATAACATATATAGATTTAAGTTTAATAAATTTGAAAAAGATGTTATCTTCATTTATGCTTGGATCTATAGGATTTCATCATAAATTAAGTATATATATTTTTATAACTTGAGAACATATGTGATATTATTATATCAATTTAAGAATTAAGAAATTTTTTTTATATTTTTTTTTGAATAAGATGAGATTTTTATAAATAATTAGGATATGGGAAAAAATTATATCCTTTTTATAGTTATAGTACGAACTTTATCATTTTAGATTAACATGTAACATAAAATTAATATCATAATTTATACTAATTTATTAGATAATAGAAAGAGGGGATATCACATATTTAATTAAGGAAACATGCATCACATTTTATAAAAAAAAGTATTTGATGCATGCTATTATTTAGTTTATATATAAATAAACTTTTTGTGTTGAGATTTAAATTTTTATTTTAAGCATATTATTCAATAGATGTGTTGATTGTATAAATATTTTTTTATATATTATTTTAATATTTTAATTGAAAACATGATTATGTGAATTGTGAGCACTATGAAATGCTTAAAGTTTATTATTTCTATATGGCATGCGAATTGTGATAGATAAATAACTTATCTAGCTTGATCATTAATTTAAATATGATTAAATTATTTAATTAATAAAATGATGAAATTTCTTTGTAGAAGAGAATGTTAATTTTTGAAACGAGTTTGAATGGATGAATATAATAAAAAAAATTATGTCTCAAATTTAAAATGAAAGATTTAGGAGAAGTTGATGAGAGTTTTAAAAAAGCATAAGGAAAATTGAAAATAAATTTTCTTTGAATCAATTGTATTTTATTGAGAAATTGTCAAAGAAATTCAATAGTTATGGTGCATGATAAAATTCCATATGACATCAGTATATACCTGTAAAATTAATATTAATAATAAGAGTGTGTTTCAATCTAAATATTCAATTTTTTTGATACTTTTAATTAACTATACTAGATTCGATAATGCATTTGTTGTGAGAAGACTAAAGACTAGGGAATTATACTTATATCCTATTAGGGGAGCATTGTAATTGCATAATCTTTAGAAATACATGAAGGATTTAGGATTGAAGTTTTCATTTTTATAAATTTCCTTTAATGTTAGACAAATTTTGAGATGATAATTGAATTTTAAACAATGATGAAGTAAGCTATGCTAGTGGATATATTTTTATTTTAGATGGAGACGTTGTATGCAAAACTGACCTGTATAACATATATTATTGTGGAATGAGTTTATTCTATTTAAAAACAGCCTAGCAAAAGGAATGTCTAAGGAATCTTGTTAGTAGACATACTTCTGCGAAAAATATCTACATTATCATTTCATTGTGATTCACAACCAGCAATTGTAGTTGCTGACAATTATGTTTAAAACAAAAAGAAAATGCACATATGTATTAGATATGTTGTTGTTAGGTAATTGATTAAAATGGTGTAATTTTTCTTGAATATGTAAAAAGTAAAAAATATATAAAAAATGAAAAAGGAAACTTTCTAATCCTTTTACTAAAGGATTAAAATGGTTTTGAATTTATCAAGGGGATGAGTCTTAAGCCTTGAATGTGTGAAAAGTGCGGTAGATACTCAATTGTTAATCAAACTAATTCATATAATTATTCATATGTATTACATTTTCATCCCTATGATATGAAGTAATGCTCCTACAAACAAGATATATAGCCCTTTGTGGTGGTATTTTTAAAATAAATTTGATGTACTTGTAAGTTCTTTAAAAAAAATACATTACCCTTGGTGGTGGTACTTTTAAGATATACTTGATGTATCCATAGGACTAACAAAGGTACATAACCCTTAGTGGTGGTACTTTTGTAATGCACTTGATGTATTTATAATATAGTGTTTTTTAAATACACATTTGAAGTAACAATTCTTTGAAACACACTTAGTAAACTTAAAAATAAATTATAATATAAGTTTATCACAATTATAATATGTAAAAGTGCTCTTTGAGAGACACTTAATGCTTTAAGAGACACATTTGACATTGTTACCTACGTGGATAAACACGTGAGTGAGAAGGCAAAAGTTGTCCTCTATGAAAGATTAGATAATCTTTGTAATACTCACATAAGTCGTAAGGTAATATGAGAATGAATTTAAAATTATCGTGAAATATATATATTTTAAAGTTATAGTGTGTAGTAAGGGTCCAACCTTTTTCAAAAAGTTTAAGAGTAATTCACTTTTTGAACAAAAATTGTTACCTCTCTTCACTACAAGTCAATTTGATCCTTTGAACATTACACTTAAGTAAACAATTAAATTTCTATGTTCAGAATTTTCTCACTTGTTAAGTCATTAGTAGGGAATTGTTGGATAAATTACTTGCAAGTGAAATTTATTTAACAATTAAATTTTATTTTGTAACAGTAGGAGACAATGGTATTATTTCTTATTCCATTGTTTTATTATATAGTCGTTGATGATTTATTGAAGCTTTATTATTATGACCTTGAGAAATTATTGGAGTTTTATTTCACCATTATTTATTATTGTTATGTTTTTAACTTTTGTTCATTGTGAATTTAATGTCTAACTATTGTGATTTAATATTTGACTATTGATTGGATTAGAATTTCCTACAAATACCACCTGATCCTTGCAATTGAAAGATATAATAGAAACTCTAATCTTCTAAATGTTTCCTTTTAGGCATTATTGTACGAGACTTCAGCACATGTAGGTTCTGAGTACATGATTTCTTATGTGTCACTATGTTAACCTTGGGGAACAAAGCCAACCAAAACTAGTCCATCAAGTTGCCTTCCATTAAAGGAACAAAGTACTAAATAGATTTAGTTCCAAGAGCTTCACTACATATTAGGCATACCTATTGTAGTAGCCCTAATGAAACCAAGGAGATTCAAAAGCAAGTAGGAAAGCTTCTACAAAAGAGTTAGGTCAAGGAGAGTTTGATCCCATGTGTTGTTCCTATACTCTTAGTCCCCAAGAAATATAATAGTTATTAGGTATAGACACTCTATACCTAGGTTTGATGATCTTTTATAAGATCTACATGGATCCCGTATGTTCTTTAAGATAGATCTTAAGAATGGTTACCATCAAATTAAGGTTAGGGAAGAGAATGAGTGGAAAACAGCATTCAAAACCAAGTTTGAAATATATGAATGGTTAGTTATGCTCTTTGGATTAACAAATTCTCCTACCTTCATGAGGTTGATGAACTTAATAAGGAAGTGTATAATAGTGTATTTTGATGACATACTTTTCAATTTTAAAACCCATCAAGAGCACTTAGAACATGTGAAAAAGGTTCCAATGGTCCTTAAAAAGGAGAACTTGTATGCTAGAAAAGTACTCTTTAGGCTTTACTATAAGCAAGAAAGGAGTCAGGTTATATAAAGCTAAAATCAAGGCTATTTAAGAGTGGCCAACTCCCCAAAATGTTGGTGAGGTTAAAAGTTTCCATGATTTGACAAGTTTTTATAGGATATTTGTTAATGATTTTAGCATCCTAACTTTCCCCTTAATGACCTAGTAAAAAAATGTTAAGTTTGTTTGGGAGAGAAACAAGAAAAGGCCTTTGAAGCTTTGAAGAAGCGACTAATAGAGGTCCTAATACTATCCTTATCAAATTTTGACAAATCTTTTGAGCTAGAATGTAATGTTTCTAATATGAGAATAGTTGAAGTCTTATTGTAAGAGGGGCACCCTATTTCTTATTTTAATGAGAAACTTAAAGGTTCTGCCTTAAACTATCTCATATATGATAAAAAAGCTCCATACTCTTATCAAGGCCTTGCAAACTTAGCAATATTATTTGATGTCCAAAGAGTTTGTAACTCATAATGATCATAAATCACTAAAATACCTTAAGGTCTAAGGTAAGTTGAAAAAAAGGCATGCCAAGTTGGTGGATTTCTTGGAACAATTCTTTATTTGATCAAACATAAGAAAGGGTAGGTTAATAGGGTACTTGATTCTTTGTCTTGAATACATACCGTATTAACATTTCTTAACACCAAACTCTCAGGATTTGAGTACTTTACGAATTTGTATGACAATGATGTAGAGTTACTCACAAAGACTTTCAAACTAAGGCATGTAAAGGGTACTTTAAGAATGATGGATATCTTTTTAGAAAAAATAAACTATGAGTGCCTAGAAGCTCTATGGGGGATCTTTTCTTAAAAGAATCCCAGAAAAGAGGATTGATGATCCACTTTGGTACTCAAAAACTTTGACAACCCTTAAAAAATATTTCTTTTGGCCTCATATGATTAGGGATGTCTAAAGGTATTATAGGATGTGCATTATATGTAAACAAGCCATGTCAACCTCCAAGTTCTAGGGTCTTTACATTCTTTATAAGTAACAAGTTCAAAGTCCTCTCAATTAATTATTTTAATAATATATGTAATGACTTATATCAATTAATCCATAATGAACTAATTTTGTCCACTTCTATGATGAATCCTAAATTTAATATGCATGATATGATATTCATGTGATAAATTTAAATCAAATCATAAAAGATCATAAAAGATGTACTTCAGTATCCATATATATGATTCTATTCTCTTTTGCTGTTGAAAAAAATCATAAAAGATTATTATAGGTGATTAGGAAAAAAGAAAAGAAAAGGAAGAAAATAGCAAAGTTGAAAAACTAAACTAATTTATTTTAAATCAAAAAATTATAAATTATAAAAATTAAAATTTTTAAAACTACATTTTTTTTTCTAAAATTTGATTTGATTTACGATTATCCTATACAAAATTGAACCAAATATCATGTAATTACACATATATTATAATTTTACCCTTACTTTAGTAACTAATACTTACTTTAGTAACTAATAAGTATGTACTCTTGTCCTAAACATGTATTATTATATTTATTATAAATATTCTTATTCTTATTATAAATTATAATTTTTTTTATATATTTTACTTTTTTTATAGTTTTGTATGTTATACGTTTATTTGATTATTTTTTATGCTTATTTTTTAAAAAATAAAGTAAAATAGTAGAATAATTAAATTAAACCAAATTATCAAATATTGATTTTCATAATATATTCAATGTAAATCAAACTATAAGTATTTTTATAATTAGTTTAAATGATTTTTTTAAATTAAATCAAACCACACTCTAAACATTTTCAGAAAAAGAGAAAAAAAGTTTATTTAAAAATAAGAAAAATAAATTAGAATCATTAGATATAATATAAATAATAAAAATTAAAATATCAATGTTGTATAACATTCTTAAACAATCATAAAACTTTAAGTAACTTTTAATCTTATTTATCTATAATGTATAATTAAAATTTATTTTTTTATTTTTATAAAAATAACCATGTGATAATATAATTTTTTTCTATATATGTCTGGTAGTGATACAGATGTTACAAAAATATAATACATAAAATAAAATATAAAAATAAAAGTTAAAATTCAAAAATTTAATTTTATATTTTTCTTAAAACTTTGATCGATGACCATGTTTATTCATGTTTAATGTAATCCAATATATGGTCATTCATATTCAATGTAATCCGATATTAAAAATTATATGTGTGTACCATCTTCATCTAAAATCTCTATCATTTTATCTTTCTTTACTTTAATGTTGTCATAAAAATCTATGCTTCGGTTTAGAAAACATAAGGATCGATAGAAATTAGTTGTATTCTTTAAGTATAATATCATTTAAATTAAGATTAAATGTATTTTTAATTTTTTAAAAAAATTAATTTCTATGAAATTTAAAAGTTTAAAAAGTAGCTTTTTATTATTTTTGTATGGGGTTATGTATTTAGATACGTAATATTATATTAATTACTTACATAATATAGTTATATATATATATATATATATATATATATATATATATATATATATATTAAATGATAATAAAAATTATTCTTAAAATTTTTAAAGTTTATGAGAATTAAAATCTAAAAAACTTAAAAAAATTGCAATCAATTTTTATATTATTTACAATATTTAAAAATATTTTTAAACTTTAAATTAAAATTAATAACAATCCTAATATTTTTACATGTAAATCATGTCATTCATCTATACCAGCTGACATTTTTTTTTTTTAAAAATAAATATAACAATTTAATAAAAAAAAGTATCAACATATATGTGTGATAATTATTTTTAATTAATAATTAACAGGTATAGGATATTGCAATGATTGATACGTTATTAACATATTGTCCAATTAATCTCTAAAGGGATTTAACAGTATTAATTGCGTCGAGCTAAGGTGATATCAGTGTAATACCTTGTAGTATTTGACGCAATAAATAATTTATTAAGCACACAAAATCATATAAGATGCATTTCCACATACCAAATTTGACTTCTTATATAGTAAAGTAGAGTTGTAAGGAAGATAATGTGATGGGTTACATGCTATGTAATTTAGTATTCCAAATACTAACATTTATAGCGGAGGTTCACACTCTTTGTCATTTGTTCACTTTGTAACTATTTTCTGTCCCTTGGTTTGAACCATATGTTCAACCAAACTGCATTTACCTGATTTTAATCAATTCTCCTTTGCCCTCTCTCTTTTTCTCTGCCCACATAAGAGAAACTAAAGACATTGAGAGATGGGTAGTTGAATGAATTGAAGTTAATAAGAAGATGGTTGATAACTGGTGATCAATCGTTATTCAAGCAATTCACTTTAGAAACCATTCACTATATATATAAAGGGTGCAAGCTACTTTGCTTCTCATTCCTTCTCAACCTCACTTGTTCATTCCTCCAAATTCTAATATTTTCATATCTAAACATTTGGTTTCTGCTTCACAGATCCAACATGGAACATCGTATCCTTCCCACCATTACTTTTCTCATGGTGAGTTTCAACTCCCCCTCATCCACTTCTCTTTCAAATAGTAGTGGTTTATTTATGAGAAAATTAAATATAGTTTTAATCTTTGTAAATATGATTAAATTTAGTTTCAGCTTTTAAAAAATATTTTTAGAAATTAAAATTTTTTAAAACAGTCTCTACTTTTACAAATCATTTAATATGTATCTATATATATCACATTATTTATATTTCAAAATAATCGTTGATATAACATAACTAGATGACACTACACTAAAATAATGGCTTAAAAAGCATATATGATCAGGCTTTCATGGCATTAACATGTGTCAATTGTTTTCTTAATTGTTACTTGAAATATAGTTAGTGATAATCATTCTCTAAATTAAATTAGAGAAGAATTTCATCTAAACCGCACTCTAAATTAATGTTTTTTAATTTTATTTTCATTATATTATGAATGCACATCATTAAAATGAAATTAATCATATTAAAAGAATTAAAAATATATTTAAAATTTTATTTATCTATTGTCTTTGTAAACTACTAAGTCTCTACTTGCATGTGAAAATGTTTGTGTTATAAATGAGAAACTAATGAGATTCTGTCACTGAATGCAGCTTGCATTTGTGGCAGCCAATGGTGCATTACCTCCAAAATTATATTGGAAGTGGATGCTTCCCACAACATCAATGCCAAAAGCCATCACTAATTTGCTACAACCTGGTCAGTACCAAGCCTAAAGGGGGTCTATCTGCAAATTTCATAGTCATTACATATGCATGGAATGTTACTTTCTGTGGCTTAATTTCGAACTCTATTAACAACAATTTGGCATGACAGACAAACTTTTTAAAAAGATTTCAAAATTATAATTCTTTTTACCCAAAACTAACCTCAACAATAACTGATTTTGCTTTTATAGCCAGGAGAAGAACACATAGATAAGAGGGCAATTGGCTAGTCCTGTTGCGTAAGATAAAAGAGAAATATTAACAATACTTTTTTATTGATAAACTATTTATTATTAGATAAAAATTTAGCTGAAAAATAAGATCACCTTGGATGCTATGTTTTTCTTCTGACGGCATTATAACAGCGTAGAATCTTTATGAGCTATATTAAAAATAATTACACATAAAAACTAAATTAAATCTTCTTTCTTATATAGAAAAATAAAAATGATAAAAATTGAATTCTTCCATATTCTTAAATAACATGATATGATCGTATTAGAAATAGGTAAATATAATTTTTATTAAATTTAATTAGTAGTTCTTACAATTTTTTAATAAAAATCGTTTCTTTCACTTCCTATCAAACTATATCATTTTATTTTAACAACATAAGGTATCTAAATTCAAAACAGAATTAAGGAGAGTATAGAAATAGAACCAAAAATACATTTTAATGTATTTCAGTTAACTGTTTATAAGTGAAGGTTGCCAAATTTGCAGATTATAGGGCAGAGAAAGACACCTCTGTAGGTGTAGGAAATGGTGGTGTAAACGTTGGTGTAGATAAGGGGTACAGAGGAGGTGGCACTAATGGCACTGATGTTAATGTTGGTGGTGGAGACGGAGGAGTGAATGTGCATACAGGACAAAAAGGGAAGCCAGTACATGTTGGAGTGGGGCCAAATTCACCATTTGACTATATTTATGCTGCCAGTGAGACCCAATTGCATGATGACCCCAATGTAGCACTCTTCTTCTTGGAAAAGGACTTGCATAATGGGAAAAAATTGAACTTGCACTTCACAAAGACCTCAAATTCCGTCACATTCTTGCCTCGCTCATTTGCTGATTCCATACCCTTTTCATCAAACAAGGTGAATGACATATTGAACAGATTCTCTGTCAAGCAAGGGTCAAATGAGGCTCAGATTGTGAAGAACACAATCAATGAGTGTGAAGGGCCTAGCATTAGAGGAGAGGAAAAGCAATGTGTGACTTCTCTTGAGTCAATGGTTGATTTCAGCACTTCCAAGCTTGGGAACAATGTTGATGCTGTTTCTACAGAAGTGAACAAGGAAAGTGTGTTACAGCAATACATAATAGCACAAGGGGTGAAGAAGTTGGGTGAGGACAAGGCTGTTGTATGCCACAAACAGAGTTACCCATATGCAGTGTTTTATTGTCACAAATCAGATACCACTAGAGCTTACTTTGTACCATTGGAGGGTGCTGATGGAAGTAGAGTGAAAGCAGTTGCAGTGTGCCACACAGACACATCACAGTGGAACCCCAAGCATTTGGCCTTCCTTGTTCTTAAAGTTAAGCCAGGAACTGTTCCTGTCTGCCACTTCCTCCCTGAGGATCATGCTGTGTTTGTTCCCAAGTAGAAACGCATGAATTCTGTTATTGAAATTCATGAATAATTAGGCTGGTTTAATAGCACACAATGAGCTATAAAACTGAATCCCAGTACTTGTATTGTGTTATTCCACCATGTTTGTTTTTACAGTTTTACAGTTTTACGCAAGCTATATTTGCTAGTGATGTATTACATATGTGACATGCTAATATTTGATATAGTGAAGCATTTTCATTCGCGTGAAAATCTGGAGCTGGGTAATTTTTAATTTGCACATCAATGCTTTTCTTTTCAGACAGTTGTTAGAGAAACAGAAATAGTGTGTCGGTCGGAATGTTTATTTTATTATTTAGAAGGGAATTGAATTGAGAATTGTGCCAAAGGCAAGATGCCATTACATTCGGATGATAGTCTAGTGAAAGAGAAAGATCGTGTTTATCCCAAATAATGCAAATAATAAATTTTACATTCAGGAACCCATTGACCCATATTTCATACTAAGAGTCAATTTAGACACAATCTAAATAAAAATATATAACTTATTTATATAATTAGTTATAATAATTATAATATATTATAAATAATAAATTATTAAAATAATATTGTCAGAACTATTCCAAATATTATCACTTATACTTCTTTCAAAACCTTCAACCAGGTATTATATTCTAAAAATAACTACCAGATTTTAAAAAATTAAATAAACTTAACAAAGGTAAAACAATTTTACTTTACAATAGCTTTAAATGATACAATGGGATGACCATGTTCGTCATTTCTTTCCAGCTCAGCCGTACAACCCAATGTTTGAATTGAATATAAACAAAACAAATCTACAAATTTTCTGTATTCCTATCCTATAAAAAAATGGTGCAATGAATGATTGCAGTGTTGCCACTTGCTAGACATTGAAACTCATTTTGCTGGTTTACTCCGTGAGAACTCCAGATATTATACACCGTTAGCCTCATCATAATTCTTTCCTTGGGCACTCTTTCGATAATTCCCCTGCCTTCCCAACTCCCAATCAGTGAATCCACCACCCAACATCATCTAAAACTTTCTTCCGGGGTCATGAACAAAAATCTTTCAGCCTTTGTGCTTCAGGATTCAGTGATGAGAGCGTCATCCTTGAATTTATCAGGTGCAAATGGCTCCAAAGATCCCCATGTTCTTCCAACCTTAAGTTTGACATGCAAAGGAACTGCAGAAACATAAATGTATATAGTGAATGGAGTTTCCCCATACAAGCAGAACCTCAATTCTTTTACCATCCAACATTCCCTAAGGAAATTTGAGAGGTTCAATATTTATAAAAGACATAGAAGAAAATAAATATTTCTAAAACTTAATAAGAGGTCTTGTATTAGGGATTATTAAAAGTTTTTATAGAGACCTTATAAATAAGACCAAAAGGCGCATGACAAAAATATACGGTAGGTGGAATACAAACCAAGAAGTGAAACTGCATTTTCCATGCTTGTCTGTAACAGTAGGGCAGCTTCTTTTACCACAGAAGGATCAACTTCCAGCACTAATTCATCGTGTACCTAATTAACAATCACTAAAATAAGTGAAACAAGCAAACAAAAATAAGAGCATATACATCCTCTAAAAAATTTACCTGTAACAGAATCCGGCAGCGATCCCTAAGCATGTGGAACTTGGTTGCCACTGAAGAGCTGGACTCCAGGCTATCAACTCCAGTATCGATTACAGAGTAAACTCTTATCATTGCAATCTTAATTATGTCAGCAGCAGATCCCTGGGTGACAGAGTGGAAACAACACTAACATGAATGCTGACAAGCTCAGAAAAAAACATCCTCAATCGGAAGAGAAATAAAATTATAATATACCTGACAAATGGAATTCACAGCTTGCCTCTGTGCTTTTGATTTTTCTGTACTGCTGCCAAATTTAATTTTTGACAAAAACCGTTTTCTTCCCCTAAGAGTCTCCACATATCTGGATCATGCGTATACAAATGTAATTCACAATTCCCAAAAATAACACAAGTTTAACAAGAATGCATATATAATCAAAGTGCTAGAATAAATCACCTATATCATTGGTAAGCTTAGTTTCCAACATAATTAGATATAGAAATCATAAACAAGAAACAAAACTTTACAGATTACAAGAGATTAAAATATTTTAAATACCAATAAAAATGTAAATTTGTAGACAGACAACTAATATTTTAAATTTACCAAAAAAAATGTTAGAAAGAGATAAAACAAACTGACAAAATAATCAACACAATTGTCCAAATAAGAGAATACAAAGCTTAAATCATCTTAGTTATTTTATCGCTGCTAAAGGGATATTTGAGTTAGGATATGCAAAAGTGAACACGGTGTCCTCACCCTTTACTCCGACAAGATGCAACACAATCGCGCAGCCAGGAAGCAACACCAGGAAAAGAACTTTTGAAGTTAGCAATTTTTTCAGCAGCTTCATCAGAAGTGCAATCCAGTTGTTCTGCAAGGCTATTGGCACCCATACCATAAAGAATGCCATACACCATTCTTTTGGTCTGATCTCTCTCCTGAGAACCCACGGAAACCTCAGGACACCCAATCCATCTTGCTGCTATCATTGTAAAGACATCACCATCAGGCTTACTCAGAAGTTCAATAAGCGAAGAGTCTTTAGAGAAGTGTGCCATCAACCTCAACTCTATCTGAGAATAATCTGCTGTTAACAGTAACCAATTGTCCTGCAGTTGCAAGAAATTATGAGAATAGGCCACAGGTATACCAAATATTTAACACATAAGACCAAAATGTTGTAAAGAAAATTAAACAATAACATAACAGGAAACCAAGGCTATGTTAGACAGTTTAGGATGAAGGAGTGATGGATTATATAAGGAAGGAAATGCCAGGGTGGAAAGAAAGGGAAAGTTGTCTTCCTCATGTTAAAATGTTTTATGCTAAACTTTCTAACCTTGTTAGGGAGTAACGGTGGAAAAGCAAGAGAGCTGACACCATATATAGTTTAAATCTTGGGAGGTAAAAGATGGAAGTTTCCCCAGTTCAAAAGTTCAATGACACAGGAAGGGAAATTCTTTTATTCTTGTTTGGGAGTTGGAATGGAATTTAAAATTCAAATAGGAATATTATATCTTTTAATGTATTCTCTTTTAACTTTATACACCTGTTCAGATAATTAACAGTCTAGTATAAGAGAATTGTTCTATCAGAAATTCAAACACCACATAAATTTTAAGAAAAAAGATATTATCACGAGGAAGTCCACGTTTAAGAGCTAATGTTAACAAAACCATATAATTTAAATGAAGGGAGTACATTTTTATTTTATACCTGTACAAAAAAATGCAAGAAATACAGTGAAGACTGAATTTAGAGAGAACTGAATCTAAACTTAGTAATTCTAGCTCTAAAAATCTGACCAACCATGCATGTATATACTAAGGGCAATCCCAATCCTTTGAGCTCATTTTTGGAGTTGAAATAAGCTCAAGCCTAATTCTCAACAAAGCAAGCTATAACAAAAGCCCAACTAACATTTGACAGTTGGCACAACAAACTAACAGAAACGTAGCGACAAAACTAAAGACTTAGTTACAGGATTACAACTGTATCCTAACATTCCACCCTTAATCTAAGGGTGGGGCCTACCTAGAGTGAGCTAAGCTGAAGTAGTCTGCAACTCTGATTTAGCCGTGAAGTTCTAAAACACAAGTAAATCCAAGAGTATTTGTTAAAATGTCAGCAACCTGGTCTTGCAAAGGAACATGACAGACAGCAACTTCTCTTTTGGCAACTTTTTCACAAACCAAGAAAATGTCCAATGTCCAATTCCATGTCCCTAGTTCTGGCATGAAGAACAAGATTGTGGTCAAGGAAGACAGCTAAGATTATCCCAGCAGGTTTTAGGTGTTACAACTGTTACTCTAAGTTCTTGAAGCAGATACTTATCCCGTATGATTTCAATTGCACTGCCAGCCAAGCTTCTTTCTGTATTCGACCTCAGTGCTAGAATTTGCAACTGATCATTGCTTCTTACACCACCATGAGATAAGATTAGGGCCTAGGAACACACAAGAACCAGAGATTGACCTTCTGTCATTGGGATCAGAGGCCCAATCATCATCACAAAATGCTGTTAGGCTAAGAGGAGATCCTGGAAAAGCTGGTCCAAGTAACAAGCTGATAGGGACTGGAACCCAAGAATGCTGAAAAAAGAATGACTCTTCATTGCCGAACCCCTGAGATTCTCACCCAGCCCTAATGTGAAGAAGAATTTTACAAGTAATCCTCACAGGTTCTGAGTTTTCAAGAGACCCAATGCACACCAATTACAGAATTCTTTTCAAAATTATCCACACCCTATTCTATCTTATTTTCTTCTATTTATAGGCTTAGTTTTTCTAGCTAACTAACTGTCTGTTACAGTCTTAATTCTGTTATTTATTACAGCATTAATTCTGTTAGCATTTATTTCTTCTACTGTACACTTATCTTATTGGGGTCTATCAATATCTTCTCGTATGAGTTGCACCTTGTCCTCAAGGTGAATGGCTTATAGTTGCTAAAAGCCAAGTTCCCACCAGGTTGTAATTGCTTAAGATAGTTCCACCAGGATCCCAATGTTGAACATATAAAATCCAAGCTATTATTAAAGTGTTGAAATTAATTAAAAACCAAGGTCAAATAAAAAGCCCCTAATTCTCGCTTGTTACCAACTCCCCTCAAAAACCTTAACAAGAACAGCTTCTAGTTCTTGTTCAAATGTGTTGCGTGGAATCCACATGACCTACTTGTCACTGCCGATCCAAAAGAAATAGCTCCCTTCAATCCCGCATCAAAATCTGCCCTTCTTTGAAAATTTTGGGTTCATGCACCTCCTAACAACCTTCCACATTCATGACCTCCTTCTTTGAACATTACTTGGTTTCTTCCATCCAACCTTTGCGCTTTAAGCATCAATGCATCAAGGGATATGAAGTTCTTCATCTCCAATTCTACCCTCAATTCTTCCTTTAACCCATTGTGAAAAATTCATTTGAGATAGACCTCATCCGCATCTTTCAAAGGACCCATTAGTGACTCAAATTTTATGCTATAATCTGCAACAAACCCTATTTGTTTTAACTGCATTAAGGGTCCAAACAGATTACCAATAGCTATTGGTTAAAACTTCTCCATCATTATCTTCTTCTAATTCACTCCATGATAGATGTGAGGTCTTGAGTTCCCTCCACTGAAACTAATTGAGAGCTCTTATTTCCATTGTTACAAGAACAACCTTCATCTTTTCTTTAATCATTAGCACTCCTCAATTTGAAATATCTTTCAATTTTATGCATCCACTCACAATGGTCATCCCCATCAAAAAGCAAAATGTCCAGCCTTTGCCACTTGTCATTGCAAACATAATGATGTCTAGCCCCAGAACAAGATTCTTCACCTGTAGAAAAATTCTCTTCACCTTGCTCTTCCTCCTTCCGCCTAGGACCCCTTCCATTCCGTAGGTTCTATATCTCTTATATCAAGATCTCAAACTTATCAGTTTCCTATCCAATTTAAGATCTTCTTGACCATTCCTCCATTCCAAAGCATCCAATCTAGTTCCCATTATTGTACGGAACATTGAAAGCTCCCAGGATTGGAAGTTCTGATACCAGTTGATAGGGACTGGTACCCAAGAATGCTGAAAAAAGAATGATTCTTTCTTGTTGAACCTCTAAGATTCTGACCCAATCCTAATGTGAAATTGAAATGCAGAGTTAGGGAAGAATTTTACAAATAATCCTCACAGGTTGAGTTTTTGAGCCAGTGCATTCCAATTACAGAACTCTTTTCAAAATTATATACATCCTGTCTTATCCTATTACCTTCTATTTATAAACTTAGTTTTTCAAGCTAACTAACTCTCTGTTACGTCTTAATTCTGTTATTTATCTGTTACAACCAGCGTAGTTAAAATCGCGATTCACATCATAGAATCGCACGATTTTCGATTCTGCACCCCTGTCACCGATTTGGATCGCAGTTAGAATCGTCAATTGCTGGGATCGCATAGAATCGCACAGCAGACCCGTAAAATCAGTGGTGCGATTCTGCGATTTTATGAGGTGCACTGGGACCCGTCCCGACCTGATCCGTGACCTGGTTCCTAAAAACCCTAACTATCCAAAAATGTGCAGCATTCTCTCCTCAAACCAGTATCTCATTTCTCTCATCATTCTTTACTCCAAGCTCTGTTTTGTGTTCCGCTATTGCCACCCACTCCCACTGTTGCTGCCGCTACCACCCGCAAGCGCCACTGCTGCCGTTTCTGCCACTTGTTGCCGTCCCTTTTGCCGCCTGTTGTTGCTGCCTCTGCACCCGTTGCACCTGCCATTTTTCTCCTTCTCCCTTTGTTTTTTGCTGCCCCTCTTTTGCATTTGCTTCTGAAAAATGGCTTCTAGTTATAGGCATGCAAGTAATAGTGTTACTGGAAGCGCTATTGGTGATGGTGATGGAAGTACAAGTGGGTCCGTTGTGCCTATTCGTAGGAATGCTGCAGGAAGCAAAACTGATGTGGCTTGGAAGCTTGGGGTTGCTGTAGGTGTGGGTTCAAAACAAATTAAATGTAAATACTGCCCCCAAATTATTACTAGAGGCGCTTACAGGTTCAAGCATCATTTGGCTTGGACAAGGCAAAATGTTTCAAGTTGCATAGCTGTAAGTGATGAAGTGATGAAGTGAGGAAGGAAATGAAGCAGATATTGATTGAATTGGAAGAACATAAAAGAAAAATGGCTGAAAAAACAAAAGGCAATGAGATACTAGTTGGAAATACTGAAAATATTTTCAAGTGAAAACCAAAAAATACTCAACAAGATACCATCAATTCCATATTCAAGAAATATGTTAGAAAGGATGCATGTCAAGCAATTGCACGATTTTTCTACAACAATGTCATAGCTTTCAATGTGGCAAGAAGTGATGAGTTCAAGAAAATGTGTGATGCAATTGCACGACTTAGGCTAGGATTTCAACCACCTTCCTACCATGAAATTAGAGTAAAGTATTTAAAGGAAGAAGTTAAGATGACAAAAGAGGCTTTGAAAGAACATAGAGAGGAATGGAAGCAACCAGGGTGTACCATAATGATTGATGGATGGACTGACAAAAGGCGGAGGACAATACTAAACTTTTTGGTGAATAGTCCAAAGGGAACCGTTTTTTTTAAGTCAATTGATGCATCTCACATGCAAAACTGCTGACAAGATCTTTGAGATGATAGATGATGTAGTTGAAGAGGTGGGTGAAGAAAATGTTGTCCAAGTTGTGATGGACAATGCAGCAAATTACAAAGCTGTTGGTCAAATGTTGATGAACAAGAGAAAAAAGTTGTATTGGACGTCTTGTGCAACACACTGCATTGATTTAATGTTGGAAGACTTTGAGAAAAAAGTAGTTGTGCATCATGAGACTATTCCAAAATGTAAAAAAATTACATCATTTATCTATTCAAGAACTTCTGAATTTTCTTATTGCAAAAAGGAGACAAAAGGAAAAGAGTTGGTGAGACCAAGCATTACTCGATTTGCCACATCTTACTTAACTTTAAGGTGTTTGAATGATAATAAAGGAACTTTAATAAGAATGTTCACAAGTGAAGAATGGAAGCCCAATTGTTTTGCAAAGACAACAGATGGAAAATATGTTGAGGATGTGGTCTTGGATAAAGAGTTTTGGAAGAATGTCATAATTTGTTTGAAGGGTGCAATTCCTTTAATCAAAGTGCTTCGTATGGTTGATTCAAATAACCCACCTGCCATGGGGTTTATTTATGAGGAGATGGATCAAGCTAAAGAAAATATACACAAGGCTTTCAAAGGAGTTAAGAAAAGGTAACTGTCATTCACTTCACCTTATTATGTCAATAAAATCAACTTTAGTTTTTTATCTAATTCAATTAATTTTATTTTTTAGTTATGTACCTTTATGGAAGATCATTGATGAAAGATGGGATAGACAACCTCATAGGCTTTTGCATGCTGCAAGCTATTTTCTTAATCCTCAACTACACTATAGTCCTAAATTTACATGTGACTATGAAGTTAAAGATGGATTTTTTCATTGTCTACAAAGAATGGTACCCATCGAAGAAGAGCAAGCTAAGATTGATGTTTAAATGGATCATTTCAAGAGACGTATGGGACATTTTGGCTCCAAGGGGGCCATAATGACACTAAATATGAGAGATCCAACTCAATGGTGGGATCAATTTGGAGAGACATCCAGAGCTTAAAAAATTTGCCATGCATATATTAAGCTTGACATGTAGTTCCTCTGGATGTGAGCATAACTTGAGTATATTTGAGATGGTAAGATACTAAGATTTGAAACACATGTCATGCTATATCAATTTCAACTTCCAAGTCTAACAATTGCCTAATACTATTACTCTATTTTTATTCTATTAGGTTCATACAAAGAGAAGAAATCACTTGAAGCAAGAAAGAATGAATGAACTCGTTTTTGTCATGGCTAATTCAAAATTGGCTAAACCAAAAGCAATTAGAAAATCATCAATGGAGATAAATTTTTATGATATTTCGTCTTATGATGAGTGGATTATGGATAATAAGAATGAAATTGAGGAAATTGAAGATGATGATGACTTGGTGGAGTTGGATCAACACCAAGTTGGAGAGGATGTTGGTGGTGGTTGTGGTTCCTCTCAAGATGTGGTGGAAATGGCTAATTTAGATGAAGATGAAGAGCTAATGGATCAAGAGGATGATTTATTTAACTATCATGATATTCTAGGAAATTAAGAATCTATATTATTTTGTATTTAAGTTGTTATTTGAGACAAATGGTGACTTTAAGGATATTATCTCTATGAATGTATGTTTAATTAAGTGTTTGTATGATTTAAATATTTATATATTATTTTACATGCACTTATATAAATTTTATATGCATATATAGAAAATTATATTTTAGGTAGGATCTTACGATCCGAGTTTACGATCCTTTACGATCTTACATCCCCTTTCCGATCTTAGGTAAAATCTCAATTTTGACTACCTTGATTACAACATTAATTCTGTTAGCATTTATTTCTTCTACTGTACACTTGTCTTATTTGGGGACTATGACAGAGCATGAGAGATACTGTTGCATAGATATCATAAAATTCTTTTCACTGCTTTCCAATGTTCTTGCAAGGGCTAAGAGAAATTGACACACCCTATTAACAGAGAAACTGTTCTCAGGTCTAGTTACAATAGCATATTGTGGTGCTCCAAAAATACATCTATACAAGGTTGGATCTTCAAAGTAATTTGAACCAAGTTTACTTAACTTGCTACTATTAACCATACATGCTGCTAAACCTTTTGAACCCAACATTTTTTGGCTTTAGTAAGGCAATTAGTACCATATTTAGGCTCAGTCAACGGTAACAAGCCATCTTTAAGATGTTTGACTTCAATTCCAAGAAAGTAGTCCCAGGAACCTTATTTAAGGGCATAGGGAGAACGCAATTTATGCATTAGCTATTGAATCATAGTTGGAGTTACCGGTGATAATTATCTTACCCCAAGTAGACTAGAATATAGATTCAATAAGGCAAGGAGTGAAGAATAAAGAGAAGGATCGCTTTTGCTGCTTGTGAAATCAAGACTAATGAGATCAGAGCCAAGATTCTCAAACCAAGCTCGAGGGGTTTGTTTGAGACCATACAACATCTTATGCAACTTACAAACTAATGTCTCAGCACCTGATTCAAAACCAGAAGGCTGTTGCATATAGACTCTTCCTCAAGATTGCCATTGAGGAAGGGATTACTAACATACAGCTGCTGGATAGTCCATTTATATGCGAGTGCTACAGTCAAAAACAGTGCGAATTATAATAGGTTTGACCACTAGAGAGAAAGGTGTAGTCGGTCGTCGATGAAACCCTTTCGCAACCAACCTAGCTTTATATTTGTTGATGCTACCATTTGGATTTTCCTTGACCTGAAAGGCCCACCTACAGTGACCTTTCTATCATGCAGAAGAGGAACAAGATCCCATGTGGAGTTATGTTGTAGAGCATCAAATTCTGACTGTATGGTGGATTTCCAATTTGGATCAGCTAGTGCTACTGCCACAGAAATAGAAGATGGTTTTCAAGATAAGTGACAAGTGATGTAGGATGCAATCAAGGTTGTACAATACCACATTTAGAACAGGTCTTCATGGGATGAGTGTTACCAGGTCTGATTATGGTTGCAGGTGGGGGTATTGCTGAGGGAGAGGAAGCCGAGGTGGAGCTCCAACCAGTGTCTTCTTTGGAGGTTGAGGTGGAGTTAGTGACAGATGAGGAGCAGAATTAATAACAGAAGGCAGAATAATCAGAGAGAGAACTCTATCATGAGAAGCAGCAGTTGAACTATCAGATTCGGAAGGAAATAGATTGAAGTAAGGGGAGCAATGTTCATTAAATAGAACATCTTTAGGCACAGATTTTGCCCTTCATTATTTAGACATTTGTATCCTCCGTGAACAGAGGAGTATCCAAGAAAAATGCATTCTGCAGATCTGTATTCTAACTTATGATTGTTATAAGGTTGAAGAAACAGGTAGTAAGCACACCTGAAAACTATAAGAAATTTATAGTCAGGCATTTGACCAGTAAGCTTCACAAGAGGAACTTCACCTCCAAGAGCTGCAGAGGGAAGTCTATCAATCAAATAGACAGCAGTCTGTACAACATGATCCCAAAAACTAGTAAGTAGCTGACCAGTAGCTAATAGCATAAGGGCTGTTTCAATAACATGGCAATGCTTTCACTCAACAATGCCATTTTGGTGATGACTGTGGGGACAGGAGAGCCTGTGAATGACATCCAATTGAGAGAGCCAAGAGGTGAAAGGCCTAAACTCACCACCCCAATCAGTTTGGATCGACTAGAGGGAAGAGCCAATCTGTAATTCAGCCATGGCTTTGAACTCTTCTTGAATACCAAAAGAGCATCAGACTTCTTTAAGAGATATAATCAAGTGTATTGTGTGTGTACATCAATAATTTTTAAGAAATATTTATAACCATAGGTAGATTCAACCAAAGCAGGTCCCCAAATGTCACTAATAACCAGTTCAAGAGCAGTAGAGTAAGTTGTAGAGGAAGAACAGGGAAGACTATGAGCCTCGCCCAAGCAACATGACGAACAGAAATCACTAGCTATTTTATTAGGAAATGAAGCATTACAGAGAGAGAGGACTTGGTACATAGCCTCATGGTGAGGATGCCCAAGTCTATAAAGTGCTGCAACATGTAAGTAGCAGGTACAGCCACAGTGTATAAAGACTAGGTTTAGTAATATGTGGAGTGGTAAATGTGTTACAGAACAGCCTGAACATGATGAGCCAGCAGTCTGAGCAGATAGGGGAGACAGCCTGATATCCGAAAATTTGTACAGACCATCAGTTCCAAGAGTTCCTTTGAGCAGCACCTCTTATGTTCCCTGAGATTTAACAAAAAAATTAGAGGGATGAAACACAAAAAATACTGAGTTATTGTATGCAAATTGGCTAACACTGATTTTTAGGGATGTGAGGAACCAACAATAAGTTGTCGAGAGTCAGTGAAGTGTTATTATGATGAGGAGACAAAAAGAAACTGACACAATGGAAGATATGGACAAACCTTGTCCATTGCCCATGAGAATCTGATCATTGCCACTAAGAGAAGTGTTGTGCATCACATTCAGGGGATGAGAGGTGACATGATGAGTGGCACCTGAGTCCAGGTACCAGGCTTGCTTGTTCTTATGTGCATCAGCACCATGAGAAGAACATTAGAAGGTGGCGAAAGTGACTGTCCAGATGGAGCTGGATTTTACATAGGACTTAGGAGGCCTTTTAGGAGGAAAGAAAGGCAACTGTAGAGGAAAAGTTCAATAGAAGGAAGGAGCAAACAAATGAGGCATCTCAGCCAGCCATGGAGCAGGTAAAAGTTGAGGAAAAATGACCAAAGACTGCCTTGGGAAATTTTGAGGAAAGCTCTCACCAACCAAGAACCTGTGACAACACACCAAAACATCATGACCAAATTTGTGGCAGATTTTGAACTAAGCAAAATTTTTTCCTTGATTGAAACGACCACCACCACAATGACAAGTTATGGTTGAAGTGAGAAGTCCCAACCAAAAAGCCATAGGTGTCAATGCCTTAGTTGGGAAAAGAAGGTGGTACGGTGGTGGTAGGAGGCTGAGCAGGTGGATTCATCGAAGGACCTTGAGCAACATTAACAGAGGATGATTTTCAGAGCAGTTGGTCTTGTTCCACTCAATTCGTGCTACTAGAGCAAGCAGAGATTCAATCTCCATGACAGAGAGAGGCTCAGATCAACTTGGCACAGTGATGATGAAAGCATTGTAATCATCAGGCAAGCTACCAAGAATCATCTCCACATGGTTGCGATTCAAAACTGGATTACCAATCAAGCACAAGTCAACTAGGGCCTTGATGGGAAGCAAGAATTCAGAAATAGTTCTAGACTCCTTGATTGTGCAAAGCTCCAGGTGAAAATGAGTAGATTTAGCTCAAGTCAGCTCATGGAAGTGATTATGAATCTCTTTCCAGACCTGATAGGAATGGCACAAGCCAACAACACAATCCAGATGAGTAGAAAGAAGCCATGAAAGGAGCAAGGAATCTTACTGATCCCATGCAAGATAGGCAGGATTAACAGCATCATTGTCACAATCCTATTCAGTGAGGTGTGGCAGCGGAATCACTGGATTGACAGCAAAGCTTTGTAAATGGTGGTTACAAAATACAGCATCCACTTGCTGAAGCCATTGCAGAAAATTTTGATCATCAAGCTTGATGGAGTGTATGGAGGGGGCAGGAGCAAAGACAGAAGTCGTTGGCAGAGAAGCTACGGGATTTGCCTTGGAACCCATAGAAGAGGACTTAGGATCAAACTAGAGCTATATGATACCATGTAAGAAAATATAATGAAGACTGAATTTAGAGAAAATTGAACCTAAACTTGTAATTCTAATAATCTAAATACAAAGGATCCAATACTCATGTACTGGTTAGGCTTGGACAGCTGGCACAAGTAACAGAAGCATAACTACTAAACTTAAGACTTAGTTACAAGATTGCAACTGTATCCTAACAAAAGAAAACCCTATCCTTCATCATTTTCAATACACACTATACACACCACATTAGTTTTATTGCATACAATCTAAAAGCTGGAAATTCAGGCTATTCGGCATGATCCTGCCCAATGTAGGTAAAGGGCTTATGTGGACTGGGCTAAAGAAGTCTAGATCTATTCAGGCCTCTAAAATAGTGATCCAAGACCCATCCTATGTGGGTAGCGTGCATATATAGGCCAGCCCATTTTACATATCATTTAATATAATTTTTTTAAACCAAGGTCATTGTCAAAAAAAAAATGTAGCTCATTAAGAATGAAAAAACACACCTATATTTTTTGCTTACATTAGTAGCATTATATACATACATACATACATACATATATATATATGAGGAAGGATCAAATCACTCCAAGAATAACTATAGCATAAAATTACTCCATTCATAACTCTCTTAAACGGTTGAATTTAATTAATCCAACTGTTAAATTAATAAACTTTATTGTGTAGATTATGTCTACAAAATTTTATAAAATTTGAAAAATATTTGATACTTTATTACATATTATCTGTTAAATTAAAATTATATAATGAAATATCAAATATTTTTCAAATTTTATGAAATTCTGTAAACATGATCTACACAATAAAATCTATTAATTTATCAGTTGAATTACTAAAATTCAACCATCTAAAAGAATTATAAGCAGAGTAACTTGATTGCTGATATATATATCTATACACACACACACAAAAACACATGTATGTGGATAGTAAGTATAGGGAAGGGAAAAAATGTGGGTAACCCGAAGCCCCTACGGGCTGGTACAACCTGAACCTGCTTGTGATGTGGGCTTATTTTAGCCAGACTAAAAGAACCCAGATTTATTTGGACCATAAATTTAACAATCCAAACCCTACTTTATTAACATTGGCCCTATTTGGCCAATGTCAATAAGAACCCAATAGAGACTACTATGACAAAAAAAATGTAAAAGAACTGGGCTATTTTATTTTTATGAAACAAACTAGCATACATGTAATTCATTTTATACTTATAAAAGGAGACATAATAAACATTTCTACTTGACTTGTCTACCACATTTCTCTCCCATCTTTTATGGACAAGGAAATAAACCCTTTTCCATCAAAGCTCCAGCTAACCGAAGCTATATAGATACAACCTTGAGTGTCGTTTTGTGATTCATACTCTGAAACTCCACATTAAACAAAAAAAAAAAGAGGACTAACAGCATTGAATTCTCTAGAAATCCTTCCCTTGCCTTTGTTATAAAACTCCCAAAAATAAAGCTTATATTGCTATGCTTGACTGTGGACTACATAACATTTAGGCAATAAAGGTATCCTTCAGATTGATATAAGATTTATAATCATGAAGAGAATCCATTTTACAATGATTGATTTTAGAAAAATCAATCATATGCTTGTGAATATAATCCAAAAGTTCCCTGATTGAAATATTTTTTTCACTATCGTTAGAAGAAATAATTGAGTTGAAATGAAGACAAGAGACTATAAAAAAGGTTCCAAATGTGCACAATAATAAAAAGAACACAAGTACCAAAGAGACAAGGTTTCAAAAAGAAAAGTAAAGAAGAAACAAATAGAAAAGCCAGAAGCCAATCACCTGAATAGGAACAAAGAAATCACGAGCATTAATTCTACAACTACTCTCATCAGCATCGCCTTCATTTTTATCCTCATTCATTTTGAAGTCTACTGTATGTTCAACACACTGCATTGCTCACCAAGATAGTAAATAAAATTAAAAGTCATGAACCAACCATTCAAAAAGATTTAGCTATTTGATGAAGACATGTGTGGTTTTATATTATATTTCTAAATGTCCCCTCATGCAAGTGCCCTTTTGGTTGGTAGTGTGAACAACACACGTGTCCACCTACCTTATGTTGAAATTAAATTTTTTTATTAGAAGAATGAAGATGGCAAGGATCAAACTCTTGACCACTTGGTCATTGAGGCTTTGCAACCCCATGTCATAAATCAATGATCACAAAGGCTTAAATTGTAAGGTGAAGACACATGAATGGTTTTATATTATATTTGTAACATTAAATATAGCAGTAAGCTGAAAGAAAACAAGCTGAAATATAGCAGTCACCTGAAGATTAGGTTCCTCCATTGAAAGCCGACCAGTTGCTGTGGATGTCTGGAGCCAATGCCCATGTAGTGTGTACTTCTGTGTGTTTACAGATAGCCTAGCCAGAGAACAAATTGATCCCAGCGTAGAGTTCAATAGCTTTGCCATTGATCGATGTTCTTTAATGACAGGAACAATGGGATGTTCATGCCTGAAATAATAATCAAATTTCCTAGAACACAATTTGCAAATAAATAATACAGATGGAAATTCCTACATGTTGAACACAACACAAGTAGTAGACCTAAAAATTATAAAACTTTTAAATATTGTACATACTAAAACTTGTGCAATCTGCAGCATAGTAAATATACACTCTCTCATCCAGATTTTGAACAATTTAGCTATTCTGAGATACAATGAATATTAAAAAGGAAATTAAATATGTTTTCCATAGGTGTAATCAATAATGAATCATTCGAGAAATGATGGGGAATGCTCACTGTAATATTACTACAAAAAAATGAATATATTTAGTTGCCATTACCACACAAACAATCATATTACAAGTTGCAAGGCATCAATCTTCTCTAGCATGCCTCTTTTGTTCCCTCTTTTAACATTCCTTATGACCATCAAGAAGTTCAACAAATGTATGCAACAATAAAATCAAAGAGCTACAATTACATTCTCAAATAGTTTTCTTAATGATATGGAAGCACAACCAAAGTATTTATTATATAGTAGAAAATTAGTCATGTGAAAAGAAGACCAATAGAAGCGCCAACAAGAAGAGTTTATCAGATGAGGATAGAGCAACAATTAGAAGTAGAGGAAGACCAAGAAAAGGTCAAAATGAACTACTAAAAAGGACTAAGATCCAAATGGTGTCCCCAAAGATTTGGCTTTTGACATAACACAATGATGGTGTTTGATTCATATAGCCAATCCACCTAATGAGAAAGGACTTTGTTGTGGTTGAGTTGTCATATGGCATGGGAATTTTAGTATTTATATATTATTTATAGATTAAATTAATCTATTAGCCTTGAACTATTTGAAAATTTTCAAATATGTTCCTATAATTTAAAAGTTTGCAAATTGAGCAAAACTTATCAATCATTTTAAATTGGATCCCAGGCTAGGATTCCATTAAAGTTTCTTCAAAATATACACCTATTTAAAAAGTTTAAAATAGTTTAGAAACCATGTCACTAGTTTTAATTATTCAATAGGTCCCTACATGATTTGAGAATTTTCAAATAGGTCCTTGTACTTTGATCAAACCCTAGCCAAGGACCCAAGTAGAAATGGCTCAAAAGTTCAGGGACTTATTACAAACTTTTGAAACATAGGAATTTATTTAAAAATTCTCAAATAGCTCAATGACTAAGATTAATTTACCCTTAATAAGTGTTGGTTGACACAGTCCATGTTGTGACGATATAATGTTTATATCCAATGTGTCTAATAGAGGTAAAATTATAAGAAAACCAATAAACAATATTTGGGAATTGATAACAAAACAAATACACTTCACACTCCCTTTAGAAAAAAATGGTTTCAGTTGGTGCAATTCACCCCAACCTATCATACTGTAGCAATCAAGATTTCTATCACTAAGGCATTAAATTGGTGTAGGTTAATCCTTTCAGGTAACCAATTCAATCAATACTCGGTTTGGTGATCAATGTAAGTAAAATTTAGTGGTTATTAGACTATATAAAAATATCGTATCATATCTTAGGGCCTGTTTGTTTTACACCAAAAATCAAATCTTCATACCATGCACGCATTCGAATATAAAATTGGGACTAAAATTAATTTGAGCACACATCCCAATTGCATTCAATGATTCAAAATCAATTCTATGAAAATTACTTCCATCCAACTTTAAAACAAACAGAGACTTAGATTATTCTTTAAGATTAGTTTCCCTAATTTTGTATCTCATGCTTTGTTTTCTATTTAGTTTAAGATTATGATTACTAATAAATAAGGGTTGTTGCTCTAAGTTTTATGAATATATCATCATATTGTAATAGTAATACATCATATCATATCATGTTAATATTAATTTCATAGCATTTTCTCTCTATTCTTTCTATTCTCATTTATACCGAAAACCCATATTTTCAATAGTGTTCAAACTACAGCATATTTAAAGATGTTGAAGATCTTTCCATGATGTAAGTCTATCACATGTGTCTGCAAGAAGAATGGATCATTATCAAGATGTGATCCTAAGATGTTTGCCTATACAATATGACCGTTGGCTGGTGTTGGACTTATCCCAGAATCCATAAACATACAATGCTTATCACTATTAAAAACTTAGTATGTGTTTCACAATTTAGAGCAAAACAAAGCAACAAACAACAAAATTAGGATGAGTCAATCATATGGTCCATCTCAAAGCATAGATCTTATCCTCTTTTTATCCTTTTTATGACTTCACCTTTCTACTTCCTTGTGTCCATAATAATAACTTCTAGTGTTAGAAGAATGGTCCTTATGAAGATGATAGTCTTATTTAAAGTTAATTACACTAGTCTCTCTAAGCTTATCATTAATAATGTCTGCACCGTGACTAGGTTAAAAACTAGAATGAGTGTTCCTATTTTATCCTTTTGTAAGAGAAACAACCCAGTCTAATTTCATCCCAACATATAAACCCCTTTTTTGAAATTATGCTTTTGATAGAACCCAATGGCACCAACTAATCATGTAATCAACCCATCTGTCAAGATCAGGCTAGATTGTGGTACTTATAACACCCCCAAAAAAAAAAAAAAAAACACTTTTGTAGAGTTGAAAAATCAAAGACAGAAGATCTCTGTGCCATAGAAACAATATCTACAGTTTTTTTATTTGGCATAACCGTAGGGGTGGTCACTGGTCAGCATTATTTACTCTTCTATTTATAATCTGAATTCTGAAGTGCCTACTAATGAAACAACAAAGCAATAAAAAATCATAATAAGAATCATTTTTAATATGGATCATGAGGTACAAAAGGGAAAAGGAAACTTGCTTAATACCTCAGGGCATCCAAACAGTGCTTGCCGGTACTTGGATGTTGTTTTCCCTTATTTCGCCCATCAGGTATGGGCAGTTTCAAGTGTTCATACAGCACCTTTGCAATATCTGCTGGCATATGTAATGAAAACGACATCCCAGCCAATTTATAAGCTTCCTTCTCAAGATGCTTTAGCCTTTTTACCAACAATTTACGAGCCTGAATGCACCTCTCCAAATCAACACCAATTCCCCAAAGCTCCATGTCAGCAAGAACGTTCACCTAATAAAGTAGTGTTGAAAGTAGATCAAATACTTTAAGCACATAACCAGTTGAGATCTCACATCAATTCAGTATAAAGGCAAAGCATCCCTTGTAATGACTTCGACAATCCTTTCCCCTTAAACTAGCTTCAGGGGATTAGCTGACCCAATGTGTTCTCATTTCTAATATAACCATTTAAATTAATTGTGAACATAAAATCATAAAGTAAACAAGAAGGTAAAATTGCATAGCTAATAATAATCTTCCTTCTTTTTCTTGATTCCTTTTCCTAGACTGATCAATTTTTCATCCTCCATGTTTAATATTAGACCAGGGTGACAATGTTGAGCACAAATTTAACTTCAAATATAAGAGTACAAGAACAATATAATATAGAGTGATATAAAATGATTTTCTCATATGTTTGCATCATGCCCACAACATCAATCCAAAATTGTTTTGTGCTATATCAAAATGTTTTAAAATTAAGAAACAACACGTTTTCCAAATAAAAGCCCACATCAACCATTTACTACATTTATTTTGGGTTGATTTGATTTTTATTAAAGTTTTCAAGTAATATCAGCATGATAAGTATTTATAATTTAGCAGTAATATATTACTAAGTGATGGGTGTCAACTCCCTTCTATGATCTTTCACCAAATATATAAAGTTTAGAATATAATAAAATATTTAGATTCTTCATTAAAGGTAAACTACATCAACAAAAGAACATTTAGTCTACATATAGAGATACCAATATGCAAAAAAGAAAAACAAATAATCTGTCAGGAACCAACATTCCCAAAAGCTTAAGTTGTTAGGTGAAGACTTAGGCACAATTTTATATCTTTACACTCCCTCATGCAAAAGCTTTTGGGTTTGAATTATAGCTAAAGCACAGGCTAACCTACACTCTGTAGAAACTCAACTTCTATTTGTTACAATATGGGTAGCAAGGATCAAACCCTAGGCCACTTGACACTTGGTCATACAGACTAATACCATGTCAGAACCAGCTCTCTCAAAATATTTAAGTTGTTAGGTGAAGGTTCATAAATGGCTTTATATCAAATATAATCTTTTAAAAAAATTTGCATGTGTTAGAAATCTTGAAAACAAAATCCATGAGAACAGACCCAACTGTGTCAAGTGAATGTTTAAGATGTCACCAACACATTGGATAGGGGGTCCCAAGTGAATCCAATTTTACATTTTTATTTTCTTTTCTTTTGATAAATGTTAATATTAGAATTTATATTTTATTTTTGCACAAACAGACATACATATAAGTACAAGTGGGCATAAAATACACATCAGACATAATACCACTCTTCTTGAGTGTACCAAAGCTTCACAGATTCTTACCAGTGGCATTTCTATTCCCATAAGCACTTCCACAAGTTTCTCAGAAACAAGTAATTTCCAAAGAACAGAACACAATGCTCGTGTTTGAGCAACCCGACGACAGCAACCATTATGAGCAGCTCTTCGCATCTGATTCCTCCATCGACCACTTTGATTGGCTGCTGCTGCATCCTCAGATGATAACCTCTTCTTTACCTCCTATATTAACCATAATTGTTAACACTAGTATTTACACTGTCAAATCATTACAATTAATGCTAAACATGTGGACATGGTTGTACGCTTATGCATGCATTACAACTATTTACATTATTACCTTATCCAGGTTTGGATTAGAGTTCCTCTCTTCATCAGGCCAAAGAATCCAAGCGACAATGCACATATCAATTGCATTTTTAACATGGATAGGGGGCAATAACACATACGAATTGTCTACAACTTCAAGGTCCATCTTTTTTCCAAGTGCGTCCACGGAACCAAATCTCTGAACTGAAAATGCAGGCTTTTTCAGCACCTGAATCTGAATCTTCAAATTCCATGTGAACTTTTTGACATTTCTCTTCCCTATTATTTTACTAATCCTGCTCCATCTATATTGAGCAATTTCCAAATCTTGCTTAGAATTAGAAGATGAAACTTTCTCCTTATAACTACATGCACTCAAGGATAAATACTCATCTTTTTTATTGTCACACAACAGAATATCTCTCGGAAGATTAACATAGTACACAGGAGAGTTTTCCCAACAGATGGCTATGCCATGTACTTCGAAAGGGGCAGCAGAGTGCAATTCCAATCGTTTGATGTAATGGATATCAAAGTAGAACTCTGGAATAGTGTCCCATAGATCCAAAAATGAATCAAGCCCGCCAGGACTACTAACTGCATTAATGGGACCTTTCTGGCTGGAACTACCAGCACTACCACTAGCCAAATTTCCATTCTTATGTTGTTCCTCTGTACAATGAGCATGGCTCCCATCATGAACACCAGATTTATAATTTGGTTTCTGTAACTGAACAGAGAGCGCAGTCACATCTGAATTTTTGGTATTGTCAAAAGGCCCATTGGGCTCATCCACTGTAGGACCTACAATTGGAACAGTAGACAAGCTACATGGCATCCCACTGCTTGATTTTTCTTCTACAGAAGCTAGAGCACCATTATCAGATGATTTTATTAAGTCTTCTCTTTCTTTTTCTAAAGCAAATTTATTAGAATTATCAACAAGATTTGCATCAACAAAACTAGGACTAGTGTCAGCCGTGTCAGTTCCAGAGGTACTTTCAGCTTCTTGCCTGATAGAATCACGACCAGCAGTGGACAATATGGGAGGAGCAAATTGTGGCACATTATATCCAAGTGACTTAAAGGCTGAGAAAGCAGCAACCGTTGCCTCTTCAGCTTTATCAAGAACAATCTTGCGAGCACCATTCTTTATCTTTTTTGCTACACCAAATTGTAAGCTCTTTTGTGCAGAACCTTCCAAAGAAATAAATTCAATTTTCAATGTATGAATATCTACAGCAGCTTCAAAGTCCAAAATTAAAAGATTAATCCAATTAACCTAAGCATTAAAAAGGCCGTTTCACTTCAAAGTATCCTTAAGGAAACAGTGAGACAAAATGTAGCAAGACAAACTTTAATACAGTTATTTTAGTTACATATTTACCACATTTAATTTCTAGGAATAATCAACAATATAATCTCAACCTACACCAAAATATCAAACATATCCCAAAAGAAAAAAATTCAGACTACTTAATCAATAGATCACCTTCTGTGGCCCATGATGAAGATTCAAAAAGCGCTTTTACTATTTCAGGAATGGATGCTTCAGCAATTGCAAGAGGTGTACGTAAACCAGCTTTATAGAGTGCTCTGGCTCGAGAACCCTGCGAATTGAATGACAGAAACAGGGCATAAGATTACTAGTACAAGCCAATAACAATAGACCATAAGTCATGTGAAGGTAAGGAGTATATCAAGCTATCATAGAACTTGAGTTTGCTTACTTTAACATAGGGAATGGTGGTAAGCTCTACAATCTCTGCTCTAACTCCAAATGATACACGGTTTTGAAATTTAGCAACTAAGCCTTCAAGATCATGCCACCCAAGCCTCTCACAAAACACAGCTACCATAGACGCAAACCTACCTGCATTCTCTTGCAAGGCCTGAACCATTCCTCTGGCAACTTTAAATGCTTCACAAACCTCACCCACAGGAGTTTCCTTCATAAAATCACATTTATTCATAAAATGATATAAGCTCTAATGAAATGCCAGGGATTATATGGAAAAGGAAAAGGAGAGATGAAGACAGAACACAAAAAAATAACAATGATTTACTGATGAGACTCTAAATACATACAACTGACCTAGCACCCCTACTTATAAGGTCCACTGAAAGTGCAGCGCAGTGCAGTCATCACTAGCTGAGCCCAATAGTTATGCATTAGGATGTTAAGATCCTTTCTCTCTCAACCTCTTTATATGTGATATGCCTTATTTCTTCTACTATCCCAGCCCACCTAACTAGCTAACTCCCTCACTAACAGAAACCTTACTAACTAACTCCCCCCCCCCCTACCCCTAAAGTTTCACCATGTCCTCAAGGTGAATGGTTTGTAGCTGCTGAGATGAAATTCCATTGATGTTCCAGCTGATTGAGGCATGATGACCATACCAATTCCACCCTGCAGCCCAATAATAGCTTCCATTCCTTCTAGTACAAACACAAACAAGTGAATGCCCCCATGATCATTCAGTACTCTGTTTTCTGTAGTAATTTCAGCCTTGAAGCAGAGTATCAGAGACTCTGTAATTATCCTCAGATCCATGGCTCCCTTGTGAACTGCACTAGTGCACATGGTTGTAGATGATGATTATCAAGACCCTCAACCTTATTTTGCTTCTGTGGTAGGTTGATTGTACTACTCAAACCCAAACTCTAGATTGTTGCTGTCAGTTCAATCCTTGGCTCTTCCCTGTGCCAAACATAGGGCTTCCCTCAATTTTCACCTCCTCTTTGCAACCCAAAGAAAGGCCCATCTCATTGTCATCTTTACCACCATGATTCTTGATCTCAAGAACTTAGGTGGCATTTGGTTTGCGAAAATATTTTCTGTTTTCATTTTCTATTATTTGTTTTCAACATTTAGTACAAGAACCAGTGAAAACATTGTGATATGGTTCTTCCAAGGTTCTTATCAAAAACAGAACATAGTGGGGCCATATACAGGTTAAAAAATTTCAAGAGGCTCACATTTCAAATTGAAGTGTTATGGATTTTGTTAGAGTCCCACATCTTCTAGAGGTATAGTGTTAGAAATTAAGTTTGGATCTAACTCAACCCAAAAGTTGGCTGATGAGTTTAGGATTGTCCTCACCTTATATATACTTGGTTGGTCATATCTCTAGGTAATGTGGGACTCTAACACACTCCCCCATGCACAGGATTGGACATTTGGAGTGTGGACACATGCGAGTGGATCAATTACAGGATTAAACATCTGTGTATGTCCCAATAACGAATCTAGGATAGGCTTTAATATCATGTTAGAAATTAGGTTTGACCAATTTCTAACAGATTTAATGGAAAGGGAAAAGTATAATAGACTTAAAAATCCAAATATTTATGACAGAAAACACTGTCCAAATACCCATTATTTATTAAGACTAATAATCTAGGTCAAGCACAAGTGTAATCCAACTAGTAGGAGTGCAGCTTAATAACATTCATAGTGCGTTAACTACTAAGATGTTAGGAGCAATGATGCAAAGAAAAAGGCTAATTGGGAAAATGAGGGCCAGTTGGCTAATGGGCCAAATCATGGGCCTAGGGTCTGGAAGGTATATACCAGAAGAGACAAAAAAGGGTGAAAATGGAGAGAGGGGGACACTTGCTAGTGGGGCAAATTGGTTATCAGAAATGGGTTAGTTATTATGTTAGTGGGTATTATGTTAGTGGGAGTGGGGGAGAAGAAAACAGGAAGAAAAATAGTTAGTCATTTTCAGCTGTATGCTTGGGCAGGGATTATCTCTGTGGAGTTGTAGACTCTGGGTGGTTAGAGAAAATAGAAGCATAATACTTTCTGTAACCTCTATTTGCGCTGGTATTCAATAATAGTATTTCATCTTTCTTGTGAGCATTTTCTGTGGTTCCTAACATAAGACAACATAAACTAATACATTCTTTTTTCATGAAAGAATAAATTAAACAAGATGAACATAATTACAATGAAATCAGAGGAGAGATCCTTCTTAGCATAAAAGAAAAGCACAAACATCAAATAAAAAGGAAACACCAATGGAGCATAGTTGTCCAATCCCTCAGCATATGTTAGGGAATCTCATTCAAAAAGACAATGGGCTTTATATCAAATAGAAGTAGAAGTATAATTTTATCCAAAGTCACTGGATGTACCAAAGAAACCTCCAAAAATACATGAGTTATGCTCCAATCATATGCACCAAAGTGTAGCATAGATTGCATATTTGCCACTAGAATTCTCCTAATTTCTAACAAAAGACTGTTAATCACCAAAAATTGGGCCATTGAACATCCAACATTCATCAAAAAGGTCAAAAAAAAGTATTCCGTACAGAAAAAATAGAAAATATATGCAACAAAGAATACTCAATTATCCTAACAAAACATACCAAATGGAAAGAAAGGGTAAAAAAACTAACTAGTAGCCAGTATGGATCAAAATAAAAGGTCAACAATAAAACCAACAGAAATGCAAGCAATAGTAAATAAAATTTCTAAATTTATGGTGAATGTTACAAAAAGAGAATTGATATATTGAATTACTTGATTACCAAGATACAGGAGTTTTGGATTTATACATGCATCTATAGTTGTAGCTAACTGAATTCTGTTGCAACTAACTGATAAGATAAAAAACAGAAAAACCAACTAACAGAAAGTTACCTAACAGCATAAAACTACCTAACAGAAAACTAACTATATATTCTAATATTGGCCCCTCAAAATCAGGTGGGTTGAGAAGTTTGGAAAAACTGATCAACAACTCTGAGTTTGGGTTTAAGTAGATGAAATCTTGTAGTTCCCAAGGCTTTGGTGAGAAGGTCAGCAATCTGATCATGAGATGGAATGTGAGAGATTATGAGACTTTTGTTGATGACCTTTTCTCGAACAAAGTACAAGTCCAGCTCCATATGTTTAGTGCGAGAGTGAAGAATAGGGTTGTGAGCCAAAGATACGGTGCTGAGGTTATCACAATAGACTGTAGGTGTGGTTGTAGGAACTTTAAGTTCCTGTAGCAAGGATTGAATCCACAAAATTTCATGACGATGGCTGCTAGGCTGCGATATTACCCTTCGATCTTTGGATCGAGCAACTAGTGTTTGTTTTACGGACCACCAAGATACTAGATTAGGACCAAGATAAATGCATGCTCCAGAAGTAGAGCGTCATCATCGGGATCTGTAGCCAGATCAACATCACAAAAGGCCCGAATAAGTAGTTGATTTTGAGAGGATGCAGTTTGTAGTAAAAGACCATGAGAGATTGTTCCTTGTAAATACACGAGAATCCTTTTAACTAATTTCAATGACGCCAAGAGGTTGAGAGAGAAATTGACATGCTTTATTTACAACGTAGCTTATTTCGGGACCAAACATGGTAGCATATTGTAAAAGGCACCAACGATAGATCGGTGAGGACTTGGGTCGATGCATAATCGATCCATATTTTTGATAATTTGGTGTTGCTAGTCATAGGAGTGGCTATCCTTTAGCGGTGGCCATGTTTGCACGATGGAGAATGTCACGAATGTATTTGGATTGAGATAAGAGAAGAGAGTCATTGTTGAGGTGTTTTACTTCAATACCCAAAAATAATGAAAGGGGCCAAGGTCTTTTAGAGCAAAAAGCTGAGTTAAGTTGAGCAATCAATTTTGAATGTAAGTAGGAGAATTTCCAGTGATTAGAATATCATCAACATACACCAAAATATAGACGGTAGTGCTAGGAGTGGAAAGAATGAATAAGGAGGGATCACAGGGCTTGACTTAAAACCAAAAGCGCAAAAGTGTGGTAGTGAGCCTTTCAAACCAGGCCCTGGGGCTTGTTTAAGGCCATAAAGTGCCTTATTTAGCTTACACACAAGGGATGAATCGGGACTATGAAACCAGGAGGTTGTGCCATGTATACTTCCTCATTTAAGCAACCATTCAGAAAAGCATGATTAATATCAAGTTGTTGTATGCACCGGTGATTTGTTAGTGCAAGTGTGAGAATAATACGAATGGTGACCAAGTTTAACAACCGGTGAGAAAGTTTCGATATAATCAAAACCAAACTTTTGATGAAATCCCTTAACAACTAAGCGAGCTTTGTAGGTATTGATTGTTCCATCTGGATTTTCCTTAACCGAAAGACCCGTTTGCATCCAATGGCGGTGCGATGAGGTGGGAGGGAACAAGAGACCAGGTATTGTTAGAAAGAAGCCAAGTACTCTTTTGCATTGCTGCAAGCAAGAGGATCTGAGAGTGCTTTACTGAACGGTGAGAGGTTCGACATGGGTTAAAAGCATAGTAGGGAAAGTCTTTTGCTGTATAATTCCAGATTTAGACCTAGTTTGCATAGGATGAGTGGAAACTGGTCTGGTGAAGAAGATGGTGAGTGTCGGCGGATGGAAGAGGTAGAGACATTCTCTGTTGTAGCGATAGAAGGGTCAAATGTTGGACTTTCAATAGCTGTATGTGAAGTATCATCAAAAGGTGGAGGGAAAAGTGGGAATAAGTGATGAGGGAACCATGCTGGATGAAGAGGAGGAGGATGTATGTGGAGGAAATAAGGTGTGATAGGAAAACTTCGTTCATTGAAGAGGACATCTTTGGAGATATGATTCGACCCGAGAGGAGAGAGGCAAATGTATCCTTGTGATTTGCTGTGTACCCAAGAAAATGCACTCATGAGAGTGAAAGTTAAGTTTGTGAGGATTATACGGGCGTAGGAAAGGATAACATGCACATCCGAATGTGCGAAGAAAAATGATAATCTGGGAGTTACTGTCTTAAAAAGCTCACTATAAGGCACCTTCCACGCTGAATAGATCTTTGAAGGAAGATAATTGATAAGATGCAATGATAAGAAATGCATAATCCCGAACTTGTAAGGAAGTGATGCATGAGCTAGAAGAGTAAGACCCATTTCGACTATATGTCGATGCTTTCTTTCAATAGTGCCATTTTGGTGGTGTGTGTGTGGACAAATGATTCTATGGATGATACCAAAGTCAGCGAGCATTTTGGTAAAGGGGCGAAACTCTCCTCCAAATCTGTTTGTACAGATTTAATTAGTGTATTAAATGAACTTCAACCATTCTTTTGAATTGTTGAAATACATGTACAAATTGATTTTGACTTTAAGAGATAAATCCAGGTGTAGCGTGTATGTGCATCAATAAAAGTGATATAGTATGAAAAACATTAGTAGATAACATGGGAGCCGGTCCCCATAAATCGCTGAAAATTAATTGCAATGGTTGATTGTAGAAGGACGAAATAGAAGGAGATGAGGGCAAACGATGAGCCTTGCCTAGGCGACATCTTGGAACAAAAATCCAAGTCATCTTTATTAGTAAAGCTACTTTACAATGTTGTAATCTTTTGTCTTAGTACGGTATGGTGTGGGTAGCTTCTTTGTTGTGCTTAAACGATTGTAAGAGGGATGATGGAGAAGTAGATACAAGCGGATCTGATAGGAATGGAAAACATATCGAGATGGAGCAACATTTTCGAAACATTAGTTGAATGGGAGGACTTATGTGGTAGGCCATGTGGTGAAACTTGTCTGACCATCAGCTCCCAAAGACCACTTCAAGCACACCTCATGTGTGTCCGACATTTAACACGACAATATTTGGGATGAAACTCAAAGTAGACATTATTGTCTTTGGCAAATCTACTCACACTAACCAAGTTCTTGGTAATAGAGGAACCAACAACATGTTTTTAAGAGCTAGTCTTTGTGTGTGACCGATAGGTGACTGAAAATAAGATTGACCAATGGAGGTGATAGACAAACCTTGACCATTAGCGGTGAACACCTGATCTGGACCTTGGAATGAGGTCTTCTTGCAGATAGCGGGATAAGAGTGACGTGGTGAGTTGCTCGAGAATCGAGGAACCATTCTTGAGAAGTGGGAGGATGAGGCATGGTTAAAAAGGCATGCGGATGAAGTGAGCTTGGTTGTGGTGGGACTGTTGGAGTAATTCCATAAGGAGTAGATTGTTAGAAGCTGTGTAGAATAGGATGTTATTGCTCCGAGATGTGGGACCCCCATGGAGGTCCATAGTAGGAAGTTGTGTAGGCACGATTGAAGCGATGATAGCAAGCAAGAGCATCGTGCCCAAAGCTTATGGGACCTGGCGGAATTCTGAATAGCGGAGGCGTGTATGACGACCTCGTCCTCGATAAGCGATTTAAACCTCGATAACTACGACCGATCCTCAGAAACTGATTCAAGAAGAATTTGGGTTATCAAAACCCTGAGGTAGAGTTGTGGGCAGAAAATTGATTGTTAGTTGAAGAAGAGGAGGTCGAAGAATTCTGATTGGAAGCATTAGAAAGATTTACGAAACGCATCGGTCAAAGAAGCCTGTCGATTTTTTCTCAAGTCGAGCTTCATGAGCAAGGAGCAATGATTCAAGTTCATTAACACTATCACGACTCAAGTCTAGTATTAATGGAGTAACAAAAACATCATATTCATCGGGTAAGCCATCAAGAATGGCATCGATATGGTCACGTGGAGGTACTGGTTCACCATAGAAATCAAAGAATCAATTAAAGATTTGATCTGAAGAATAATCAGAAATGGTCGAGAACTTTTCTTGATGTTGCGAAGTTCAGAGCAAATGCGAGCTTTTGCTCGTGTATGCGAGCCAAAAATTCATGAATTTCTTCCCAAAGTTGCCAAGAATGAGTGCATCCAACGACACGTGAGGATTGATTGAAAGAGAGGAGAGCAACCAAGAAAAGAAAGTTGATCTTGTTGTTCCAAATGAAGATAGGCTTCATTGATTTGTGCACAATTGCGATCATCTTCAGAGAAAGCGTGGAGGAATCTCTGGATTAACAACATAGCGGTGAAGACGATGAGCTTTGATAACAACTTTCAACCTGCCTGCTTCGAGAAGATAGTTCTTCTCTAAATCTAGCTTCTGAAATAAGTGAGAGAATGTGACCTGCGGTGGCTGGAACCACTTGGTTGTGGTGGAATTTCAGGCAATGTAGCCATGTGTTAGGATCGAATAGAAGCTCTAGATACCATGTTACAAAAAGAGAATTGATATATTGAATTACTTGATTACCAAGATACAGGAGTTTTGGATTTATACATGCAACTAACTGATAAGATAAAAAACAGAAAAACCAACTAACAGAAAGTTACCTAACAGCATAAAACTACCTAACAGAAAACTAACTATATATTCTAATAGTGAAAAAAGAATTTGAGACTCTAGGGTGGGTAACACACTAAATATCTGTGCACTTAAAAAATATGGAAAACAAAAAGGAAGTTTGAGAGTTGAGAAGATTATTAGAATAAATTGTGAAAATAATGTACAAGAAAAATGAGGTGGTGATAAAAAAAGGGAATATGATTTTTAACAAAAGATAATAGGAGAATAAATTTTTTAATAATTTTCTTTTTTCAATGGGTATGAGCTTTCTTAGGAATTTTAACATGAGAAGTGAAAGATGAAAACCTGTGAACAACTTCTCTTTTTTATCTAGAGGGATCCCAATCATAGCAGTATACAAGGCAACATGTAAGGGCAGTGTGCTTTACACGTTGTTCCCTTGTTACTGTGGTTGGAAAGGAAGGCTTGGTATTTTGAGGGAAAACCACAGCTAGATTTTCCTTTGGGATATACTTAATTGTTTCTATGATTTCATTGGTTCTCTTCGCAAGGTTTCTTTCTGAAATTTCCATAGTTAGACATGCAAAGGTATTGGAAAGCTGAGTTAGCACTTTGAGCCTTGAGTTGTGTTTGGTAGCTGTCCTATGACTTCTACCAAGGATATTTTATCCTCCTTCATTTATCTTCTTTCATCTCTGGTAATATTCTTTTATTAATAAAAACAAAACAGTAGTAAAATCTGAGTCCATGCAATAGAGAAAAGCACCTGAACTAGAAGTGACAAAATGAGAGCAACATAGAATCTTCTACAGACACGAAGTGTTTGATCATCAGAGTTAACTGTTGCATTGGAAATCCCAAGTTGATTTCTTCGTTTATTGTGCACTGATCTTGTATCTCTTGGTTTGTTTGAACCACGTATTGGTCCGCCATGTGCCATATGCATTAAGAAGGGTTCTGTCACACCAACTCGATTGCCGACTGACTGCAAGCATATTATTATGATAACTAATAATATTACAAATGTGCTAAAGATCTTTCTGCAGAAAAATTTCCTTCCCTTAATATATCCTGGTTTATGTTCCTAATGTAAATGTATTTCTTTTAGGAACAATTAATGACACATCAGGTATGCAACATAAGATAGGGGTAGTAAACATTTGATGAACTCCAAACAGGTTAAATAGTATCTCTTTCTGAAAAGAAAGAAAGGGAAAATTCTGTTTAGCATAAACCAACCTGATCAAGAGGAGACAATTTCACAAAACGTTCATAGTACAATTCCCAATCTGGCTCAACATCAACATTGATTGGTGTCACCAAGTAAACTAAATGCAAGTCAGATGCAAGTACAAATCCTTCCCGTGCCCTTGAAAGATCAGCTAACACAATCTAAGAAATCAAGAACAGTACTATGTATTAATGCTGATAACAATATGATTATATTACCTCAAATTACCTACCTAATTTCAAACCCTTCTATGGATAATCAAAACTAAACAAACAGGAAAAGCCAGACTGCAATAAACCCAAGAGAATTAGGAGAGAAAAAGAGTAATAGTAGTAAATAAAAGTATAGAGAGAAACATTTACAAGTGATTCTTCAGGACAGAGAGAACTGCCAAAAGATGCACGTCCAAGAGGTGTGGTACTGTAGAGTTTAGTGTCTTCATTCCATTCAAGAAATTTTCTTTGGCACAACCATCGAAGGGATTCTTGTGCAGATTTCACCACATCAAGAAATGGTTTTGTGGAATTCAAAAGAGTACATCTAACATACCGATGAATATCACTAGCAGTTTGAACTATTCCTCCAGCCACTACTTCTAAGATTGCATGAGTCATTCCATTCATATCTTCTGATAAACAGGAATGTAATGGAGGACAGCTTTCATTAAGAAGTCCCATAACTTTTTTTAGTTCTTCTGGTTTGCATATAAGTATCTGTGTCAGTCAAAAAAAAACACTCAACTCAGACCCAAATAATTAAAATAACCCAGCAGTAATGCCCACACATATGCCCAAATAAATTATGATAACAATGTAAAAAAGGCAAAATGAGAGAGGGGAAAAATATGTTAAACATAAAATGGTATAATGCAAAAAGAAAAATAGTAATATATATGCTTATGCTTTGAAAAAAACCCACAATCAATCAGCAAAGTGCGACCTGGAGAAACCACAGACATTACTATATAATAAATAGTTGAAAGCATAACAAAAAAAAAAAGCCATACACTTTCTCCTTTTGTATCAATTCCAGTTCGACCAGCACGACCAGCCATCTGTTTGTACCTTGTCCCGTCTATAAAATCACAACCAATTCTAGGTTGGCGGAAAATTACCCTTCTAGCTGGAAGATTTACCCCAGCTGCCAAGGTCGACGTGGCAGTTAAGACACGTAAAAGGCCTTTACGATAACAGGTTTCAACAATCTCTCGTTCCTCAACCTATGAAATAGCACAAAATGACTTAGGCCTTGAAGGCAGGTTAAATAAACATATCATTTTCACTATCTATATAAACTAGAACTATTATATGAACTTCTACTACAAAAAAAAGTTTGTAATAACAGTGTTAGCAGAAGCCGTGACACCAGGAAGAAAGAATGGAAGGTTACCGTGAGGCCAGCATGGTGAAATGCAACACCACAAGGTAGAGTTTCCTCCAATGTGGGGTCCAACCCAGCAGGGCACTTTCTCAAGGAGTTAATAGCAGAAGTAATATCAGCAAACTCACAATCTTTATCACTAACATTGACAGTAAAGCTTTTAAGGAACTTTGCCACGTGCCTTGCAGTTGATTCACAACCCTTCCGGCTAGAGCAAAATATTAATACTGATTGTCCCTCTTGAACAACCTAAAAAGAATATCAGTTATTCATAATTATTCAGCTTTCAGAATGACAAGGTGTATATGTTGTAGATAAGACTCTGGATCACCTACCTCATTACATAGTTCAACAACATGGTCTGGATCTTTACCACCAACATTAGCTGCTTTTGAGATTGTTCTAGAAAGTTCCATACTCTTGTTATAAATGGAATTACCGACCTTTATATATTCTTCTAGAGGAACTGGACGAAACTCTGTCTGGTATAATGCTGCCTTCATGCAAATTTAGAACAAACGATTTAGAAGATAATCATCGGAAAAGAAAGTAAATAAATTGTAACAATACAAATATGGCAGCAATGAATAGTGATCAAATCAAAAACTGAGAAATAAAAACCATGAGATAATTCAAAAGAGAACACCAGACTGCGAAAGAAGTAAATGCATTTACAATATAAACAAAATATCAGACTTTAAAAATAAAAGAAGTAAATGCATTTAAGATATAACAAAAGATCAGACTTTAAAATTACTCTCACATATCAAAACAATAAACCAGACTTTCAAAGGAAGTAAATGAATCAAAGATCTATAAAACATAAAATTTATGCTATGTAAATGTCAATATTCACTTCTCCACTGTCATTAAGTAGTCTGACACAAACCATTCAAACTGATATTCTTATACAGCTTTGTAAATTATCTTCCAATATACAACAATCTTTATTACTTGTTTAAAATTATTAGGCATTCCAATCAACAGATTATTAATCATCTTTTATTTGTTCAGACACATCTACACATGCAAATACACTATATCATCTAGATAATATACAGCATTTCAACTATGTATCAGCCAACCATTTCTCTATCTACATTTTTGTGAATACTTTCCTTGTAATTATAGAAACCATATAACACTGTAGAATAATATAATCTACATTCATATCCACTTATCAACAATAATCAAACTAGATATGTTTATGTGACTGTGTATAGGGGAGAGATCCAGTCAAGCCAACCTCAACATTTCCAACCACTGGCCCACAGCTCATAGGTCTTTGTTCCTCCATTGGTCTCTAATCACACAACAAAGCTCAATCTCTGATTACACTGCATAGCTTGCAACTGTCTGGTCTTTTTTTTTTTGTGGAAGTTTATATTTAGTTCTTTCTTCTTCTGATAGAAACTGGTTCAGAAATAGCTCTCTTTATTGAAAAACAATGGCCTCCCAGCCTTCACCCAGTCTAGGCAGACCAAGAAACACCAAGAATATAAGAAATGACTGAGTATCCGAGAGACCCAGCAACTCCCCTCAATTTCCCCCCAAATACAAGCGATACCCATCATTTCTCCCTCTTTCCTTATTTATAGCATCTTCCCTTTCACTTTCTAACAAACTCCTTTAACTAACTAACTACACACTAATTATACCTTCAAGACTCGAACTATGAGGTTCCTATCAATACTCCCCCTGCAGTTTCACCTTGTCCTCAAGGTCAATGGCTGGGTAGAATCCACTGTGGTCCCATTGTTTGAAGCACAAGGATGATTGCCATTAATACCAAGCCTGTCCTCCTTGACCAGAAACACAATGAACCAACAGATCCAGCAATACAGTAATAATAACATCACCCAAAGGCCCAATAATGATTGCAACTAATACCAAGTCTGCCCTCCTTGACCACAAACACAATGAACCAACAGACCCACCAACACAATAATAATAATATCACCCAAAGGCCCTTTGCTTTTTATCTTCTTTGTTGTCCAGACCTTCATCTTCTTTTATGCTTTCTTGCACCCAACATTCTTGTTCCTCATCCTAAATCCACACCTCTATCTTGCACCATCTCTCCCCTACATCTCCAACACTACCACTTACCTCCATTTCAACCCCACAGCTGCTGTTCCTAATTTTGGGTTGGTCTTTGAATTTTGCTATTTGTCTTCCTCCTCCATGTGCAATTCTGAACGTTGGAGCAAGGTATCCAACATCTTTTCCAGCTATTGAAAGTGCTGGTCTTGCACCTCCAACCGCTTTTTCCAGAAATTCAAACATCTGGCTTTGTATCTACAAATCCTCTTCTCTTTGGGGCTGCCACGACCTCCACAAGGCTTCGAGTTTCCCCTCTATTCTTATGTTTGCCATCAATCCCAAGCTACACACAGCTCTTGGATGGAGCTTTGATACCAGTTGATAGAAACTAGTTCAGAAATAGCTTTCTTTATTGAAAAAGAATGGCTTACCAATCTTGACCCAGTCTAGGCAGACCAAGAAACACCGAGAATACAAGAAATGACTGACTATTTGGGAGATGTAGCAACTTTCCTCAATTTCCCACCAAATACAAGTGTACCCTTCATTCCTCTCTCTTTCCCTATTTATAGCTTCCTCCCCTGCACTTTCTAACAAACTCCTCTCATCTTCCTTCACACTTTACAGGTCTATGTTCTTTTTTTTTTCTCTATAGTTCTTCCTTCACACATCATTAGTCTGTTTTCCTTTCTTCATTTTTCATAATTCACATTCTCCTAATTTTTATCTAATATGTTCTCTTTTTCTATGAATTTCACCATCATCTTTCATTTTGACTTCATCCATATGTTTTTATTGTTCCTAGACAAGGTAGTCAAAATCGAGATTTTAACTAGGATCAGGAGGGGTGTTTAAGATCATAAAACATGGGGTAAATATAGATCATAAGATCCTACAAATAACATATTTTCCTATATATGTATATAAAATTCATATATATGCATGTAAAATAACATAAATAAGCATTTAAAACACAACACAATGGTAAAGAGAGATGAGAGACAGAGATGCAGAGAGATACGCAAGCGAGAAAACATGCAGAAGCAAGTCAAAGTTGCCAGAGACAAAGGTAGATGCAGACACAATCTCAAGTTGATGAGCAAAAACAGGTCGCAGGTAGAAGATGATAATCCACGTTGCAATCACAGGTGAAAATGAATGTGGGGCCATCAAGAACATGAAAAATTAGGGGAAGTGAGAAACTAAGAACGGGGGTTGTTGCCTGTCGCAACTGAAAAACTAGGGGAAAATGTATTAGGGTTTCATAGAAATCAGGTCAAGGCATGGGTCAAACATGGGTTCTCATGTGGATGAGACAAATCAGGTCAAAAACTCAACTTAGTGAGATCACATGATCCCACCAATTTTATGGCCTTCACAAACGATATTAGCCAATCCCACAATTCTCAATTCTGCATGAGCTCAAATTCCAGGGGGCATAAAAGATCTTAAATCATTCAATTCTACAATTTGGATTGCAATTTTAACTACCATGCTCCTATGTTGATGGTGATGGCAAGTGTAAACTATGACTCATTGTTTATTATTTACTATGAATTTCTACAGTTTTTGGTAATTTTTTGTTTTGAGTATTTGTATGTAGTGTAAATTCTTTAGTTTGTACTTTAATATTTGAAGTAGCAACTATCTATTATCCTACTATACTGTGCGACCCTGATATATCACTTTCCTGAATCTTCTTTTTCTATGTCATCTATAATCCTCAATAAATCCCTTAAGTCACTAAAATTGGTTTTTTAGCAACCAACAGGTGGTTGTTTGAGGTGATACATGGATGACACCCCTAAAGTAAAGTCTTAGATTCAAGCCTTATGTATGGCAAAAACAAAACCACTAAAAGAGCCAGCCCCACAGCTCTGTGGATATTCTCACCTATTTTGAACAGGATTGCCTCTTGTGGAGGATTCCTGTGATTCTCAACCAATAAAATTGGTTTTTTTTTTTAGTAAAAAATCATAAATTACAAGATGGATGATTCAATTAGGATTTGCAAAAGTTGATTTTTCTCCATTTCTAGTTAATGTTCAATTGCATTTATAGCTTTTTTTCTCAAATGAAGGGTACAATTCAGAGTCATAAACACATATTATGCCGCTAACATAGCACGCATTAGGAGGATTTAGGTCTTTTTTAAGGATAAATACCAACATTATGTATAAGTTATTCAGATCAAGTTTTGACAAATTGAAGCAATTTTAGTACCTAAAGTCACAACAAAACTGAACAGTTTGCCAAGAGAAAGAGGAAGCTCAATAATTGTTGTATGTGCTTAAGTGATGATGCTGTAATTATACTTACTTGAAGCCAGTCAGCAACAGCTGCAACATTTGGCATTGTTGCACTCATTCCAACAATCTGCAGACCTTGTGCAGGATCAGCCTTATCACTGCTTCCACCAGAACTTTCTCCATCACTTGATTTTGAAATACCTTCCCCAGCTGCATAACGAAGCTTTGTCAACATAAGTTCTAGAAGATAACCTCTACTTGGATCACCAACCTGTTAATAGATGTAGACAGTAATAAACCATGAGAACCATTCAATTGTACCATTTGGTATACAGCTTTCATAATAGTCCAACAAAAATATACACTAGAGCAAGCAGTGTGTAACAGACTTCATGACAAATAACAATAAAAATAATAATTGATGATACCATATGCAATTCATCAATCACGATAATTCCCATTTCTGACAGACGGCCCTCTTCCAATAATCTATTAATTAGCGAGTTTGCCTTCTCTATTGTGCAGACAGCTACAGAAGTATCTTTAGGAAGTGTCCCACCACCTTGGTTTCCATAATAACTACGGACATGTTTACCAAGTGGCTCAAGAAGACGTTCAAGGTGTTCTGCCTACATGAATCAAAATGAAAATTAAAAAAAAAAAAAAACAAACACAAATTCAAAATTTTTAAAATATTTCAAAGATGAATCCCTCAAACAACATCAACAAGAACACAGCCTAAGATGTAATTTTAAATTTTAACAAATAAAGGGACAAAAAAGAGCACCTTTTCTGCACAAATTGATACATACGGAAGAACAAGTAGTGCCATCTTTCCAGTTGTTATCACCCTCCGCAACATTAAAATCTCAGCAACAAAACTCTTACCCGCACTGTGGCAACATGACAAACACTCAACACATGCCTTTCTCAAATAAAAGACAGAGATAGCACAAGGACAGAGAGAAAGAACAGAGTGAAATAAAATGACAAAGGAAAACAAAAACGAGGCAGGAGAATCACATCAAGAAGTGTAAAAAAATGGACAAGATGCGGCGGACTTCCAAAGAAACAGCATAAAGAACTCAGTAATATAAGAGACACAAAAATATAAAATCATTTGAAATATGAAATGAGAGGTTTGGTACAAGAAATGAAATGTGAAATGAAACAGTGAAGTTGTACACCAATTCATTAATGGTCATTTCATTACCAAAACTGAGACTGTAATTTTCTCTCTAAATGAAATCCTTACTGTGGAAAATGAAATTTATCATGCATAGATCCACCTTGTGTGAGAACAGACAACCCAAGAACCATCCCTTTCCCAAATCTATATCCCACCTCACATAATTCATTAACCTTAATATAAATGAATAGGAAAAAATAACATAAGGCTTACAGTAATTGCCATTACACCAGAGAATACCTTGTAGAAGCACAATATACAAGATTTCTTCTCTGTAAGACACCATTCACCCGAAGACAGTCAACCTAAAAAGATGGGGGAAAAAACAGAGTAAACTTACATATGCCAGAAACTATAACATTTCCAAAATAAAACATTTTAAAGAACTTAGTCAGCTATCAGTAATGTTATACTCCACAGCTAAGGGGCCATAAGAAGAATTCCAGATCAAAAAGGCTATAATCAAATTGAGGCCCAACTCAACCACAACTTTTGAAAAAAAAATAGAAATTAAGATAAATTATTAGAAAAAAAGTAGCACCCAGGATTAACAAAAGGAATTAAGTCAGTTATATGGACAGAACATAGTAAATCACCATAGCAATTTAAAGACTAAGAAGCCTCTTCACATAAAATGTAACTGTTCTGTACCTGCCAATTGTAGAGCTTTGAGATTCCTTTCTTTCTATATATGCTGCATATTTCAGGTGGAAGCCAGCTACTTAGGTCTAAACGATCATTAAGCGAGACACTACTTGAAGGAGTACTAGGTTCGTCAGATGCATGTGCACAAATCCCTGTCCTGACCTCGTGGTGGGGTGAATTAGATGTCATACTAACCTTATCCTGGCGCATTCTTTTGCCTATTGCATCTACTAAAGTCTTCTCTTGTATTCCATTCATCTTCTCTTCCAAGTTATTGTCCTCAAACAAAAAATCAATATGTTTAACAGGAAGGCTGGATGCTTCTTTCATAGAATCCTTTGTATGCTTCCCAACAAACCCTGAAGGTGTACCCATTTCCCTATTCCAGACTCTGGTTTTACTTTGATCCAATATTTTTCTAGGCTTGCCATCATAGTTTTGAAAGTTGCATGAGCTATTCATCCCAAGTTCATCTTCCACCACATTAATTTGTTCCACAACCTTAGAAGAATCGTTAGCCATGGGAATACACAAACCATCAGCAAGTTGAATAGCTTCATTCCAAAATGCTTCTCCAGGCGAAAACATTGAGCTACCATGACTTGACTTTGGAGTCCCCTTAACACATGCTTTAACAATCAAAGATCCTGGCGTATAGCATTCAGTCATGTTTATTGAAGATTTAGGCGTATTACTACATTTTCTAAAGCATGCCTCAAGGACAACAGTATCACCACCACCACCAGAAACCTGCCACACAGAAGTCAAACCATCAAAATAACAAAATATATAACATAAATTGAAATAAGAATCTAGCTATATAATCCAAACTTGTATGAATCCAGGTTTAACCTTTGTAGAAGAGCCAAGATCATTCTCCAAAGTATTACCAACACCTCCAGACTTGATCTCTTCAGGGATTCTTCCACTCGACGACACATTTTCCCCACCAAAACAAGGCTCACCAGCAGCCTCATGGCGCTTCTGCTGTAAACTATTTTCCTCTACCAAATTCAGGGAACTATCTCTTCTGTGGTCATCCACTTTCATCTCCGACGGCGAATCCGTGCATGGGTGTAATTCACTGCAACATAGAATAAACTAACAGTTGAATAAACAAAATAGAGTAAAGCACCGATTGCACATCCCATTGATATTCACAAAGAGACACAACTTTTCAAACACAGAGTAAAGTACCCGCAATACAAAGACAAAAAATCTGCTGCAAACCGTTTCAGCTCCGGGTTCGCCACACCCTGTCCGAACTCACTGCACTTGTCTTCCTTGACATGATCCTCAGCCACCCTGCCACTCGCATTGGGAAACTCATTCACGAGTCTCAGTTTGATAAGTTCGTTATCAACAGAATTATCAATTTGTGATGTCAAATTTCTCTTAACCAAATCAGGCCTAGTCGAATGACCATCCTGGGACATGACCAAGTAACTGTTCAAAGTACCTTTGGCACTCGGAGACACATCAACCCCATGCCTTGCACCCTTTTCGGATCTCCCAGCTTTCGAAACAGGTGAAACAGCTTTCCTCTTCTTTGAAGCATAGAACTGCGTGCATAAATCCAAAAATGAACGCAAGTGGGAGAAGAAAATCACAATTCATAAACCTCTATTAAGCAGCGACATTCAAAAACTACTATTTTTTTTTTGTTTCGAATTTATGCTGTGATGCAAAGAAAGTGCGATGGTAATGTGAGAGCGAGGAAACGGCGTCGTATAGGGTTGGGGAAATGGTGATGGAAATAGCGAAGAACCTGATTGATGCGGTTGCGAGGGGAACCAGAAGCCATGGTGGAGGAAGGTGGAGAGGGTGGATGGGCGTGTAGGGCGTTGTTCTTCACGGAGCCCTACTAGCCGTGAGAAACTGAGAATCATGCATAGGACGTCACAGAAGGCTTCGAATCATTCATGCGAAGCGCCAAGTTGAAAACAGTGAGACGACGAGGCGGTTTATGCTATAGGACCTACAAATTGAAATTGAAATTTTCGGGGATCGGCTTTGTTTGGTTGCTGGATAATACCTATTTTTATTTCTTTTAAAAAAAATTGTTGTATATTTTAAAATCGATGTTATTGGATGATAAGAATAATGAAATGAGAAAAATTAAATTCAAATATGATATAATAAAAAATATATATAAAATATAAAATATATTAAGTAGAAAATATTGTTAGAATATATATTTGTGTGTGAAAATAAATAATAAATAAATATATTGTATATAGATTAAGATTTTAAAAACTAAACCGATGTTAATTTACTGATTTAAGATTTAATGGTTAAATTGTAATAAAATTAATATTAATTAAATATTTAAACAAATATTTATAATATACAATTTATTAAAAAATATATTTATAATAATATAATATATTAATATCATAATTTTATATGAATAAAAATTATATATTATTTCAAGTTTTTAATTTAAATTATATACATAAGTTTATATAAAATATTATTTTATTTTTATTTTTTAAAATAATATTTATTTATAGACGAAATTTGTTTTGCTGATTCATATTTTGTATGTTTTACTGCTTCATTATATTTTTTTTAATAATTTTGTGATTCAAATGAGTGAAAAGATAATAGATTTTTAATTTAATTATTTAATTTAATCCAATTTTCATAACATTTATGTGAATAAAGAATAAGAGAAAATGATATTATCAAGTATTAAATTTAACAAAATGATATTTTTATTATAAGTAAATTTTATCAATTGAATTATTAAATTTAATTTTTATAGAATAAATTAAGTTTATAAAATTTTATATAACTAAAATTAAATTAATATTTATCATTTTATTTGATTTTAATGTGTGATATTATTTAAAATATAAATAAATAATTATATTTAATTTTATACTTATAAATATTTAAATTATTAAATTTTAGATGTCATTAGAATTTTTATCCCTTGTATTTATAGAATTTGTTTGTTTCTTAAGTTGAATAGAATTTATTTTAATACAATTTTTAAACTGTTAAATGCAGTTTAAATATGCATAAAAATTGATCTTTAAATAAGTAATTTTAGGGGAATGTGTTCTTTGTTGGATAGTGCGAGAATTATTTTCTAATAATAAAAATAAATAAACACTTACTCTAAGTGTTATATCAGTTTTCATAATTTCAGTGTGTGTTTGGAAATGATTAATTTGGATGATCATTTGAAAAAATAAATTATGGAAAACGCTAAATAATCATTCTTGTTTGATTAATGTAAAAAAAAATTGTTTGGTTAAGTAAGAAAATCAACTCATTATCCTTAAAAAAAATTAACAAAGAAAATAATTTATTTGAGATAATATTTCGATTTATGATTGAAAGATAACAACTTATTTTTTATTTAATTTTTAATTTTTTTTATTTGACTTTTAATAATTTATTATTTTAAATAGAAATCAAGTATTTCAAATAACTTTATACATATTTTTTGTAATTTTACTATAAAAATAATTCTTGCTAAGCAATTTAAACAAGGTGAATTTTTTAAAATTATTTTTACTTAATATATTTAAATACAAAATTTATTTTGTATAATCAATAATAATTTATACTCACACTCTTTTAGGTTTAACGAATTTTTACCAAATATTCTTTCTATTTTTAATTATTTTAATATTCTATACATATATATATATATATATATATATATAATTTTATAAAAATTAGAAATAATACATATAAGCTCCATGTAATTGAAAAAATATAAAATATTATTCTTTATATAAATTAAAAATAAACTGTGTAAAGTAAAAAAAAAAGAAATATTAAATAAAATTTTATTCAACAATAAATTATAAGTATTATTTGGCCAATAAATTGTAATATAACTATTTATACTAATAATCAATCATTGAAACAATTTAATTTTTTCTATTAATCCAAACATATACTTAATTGCTTAAATTTATTCTATATAATCTATCAATTATTATAATTAACTTCTTTATCTTAAAATTTTATTTAATAATCAACAAAAATATGATGTAACATCCTAAATCTATTTACTTATAAAATTATTTTTAATAATTTATTTATTTATTTATAAAATTATAAATATTTTTAAGTTACAAACTATTAGAATAATTCAATAACGATGGAAATATCATATATATATATATATATATATATATATATATATATATATATATAATATCATGCTCAAATTTTTATAATACATATTTATTAGAATTTAAAAATGTTTAAAATTTTTTCATCCTAAAAATATTAATAATGATATAAACTTTAAATATATGCATAACTTGCATATAGCTCTTTGTTTCCTTAGACCACAGGTTCTATTAAGTTTTAAAAGACTAATTTCCTTAGATTACAGATTCTATTAAGTTTTAAAAGACTAGACAAATGTTTAAAATGGTGTATTAAAGAATGACATTTGAAACTCATCTCAAAAACCTGTTTTCCAAAATTTTCAAGTGAATCTATAGAAAAACATTTTAGACATCAACCCTATGAAATGTATAAAGCTTAACACAGCTACCATCTAAAGTATGTAAGCTTCGGTTACAATGACTTTTTTAAAAGTAAGCAACCTAAGTAAATATTAATATGGATAATTAAGTAGCTTTCCTTTGCAGAGAAACGAGTTTATGTAAAAAGGAACTTTTAAAGTTCCTAAAAACGTGCTTAAAAACATTAATAGCCTATGCTACATAGTACACAATGTTCAAACCATTATAGTGGTCAAAGTACTAAAGTTTTTCAAAAAAAAATTTGTATGCATTAAAACGGAGGTTATATATTTAATGAAAGACAACAAATGTCGTAAAATTTTACCTATCTTTCAATAATTTTTTTTGTCTTACTTATATAAATAGAAATTATTAAAAAACAGTATAATTCCAATTTCTCTCTATATTTATTTTTTATCACACAAAAGCATTAAAAAGTTTGGATAAAAATATTGTATGCTTTATTCTTTCGTTTATTTTATACATAGATTGAATTATTCGTTTAGTTATTAAAAAGGCTTCACAGTGTATCTCTATTCTACCTTTATGATAGTTTTTTTTATCCTTCTTTGACTTGAGTTTGATGAGACTTACTTAAAAAAAATACTAAGATTTTAAACATGCAATGTTTATACAAAACTACTTGGACATTTTCTTAAATAATTTTTATATTTTTTATTTACTAAAAGACTATTTCAAAATTTTAAAATACTAAATTGATTTCATCAAATAATTTGACAAATATAAATTTTTAATATCATTATCCTAAAATATAATAATGACGATGTAAATATCACAAAACTAACGAAAAGACATCGATACTATCTTTTCATATTACTTACTTAATTTAAATAATATAAATTATATAATTAAATGTATGATAGTGTATATATATATATATTAAATTTTTATATTTATATTATATAATAATATTTTATAAAATAAAATATTTTTTAATTTAACTATTAATTTAAAAAAAATTATCATATAATTTTATTTTAACATATAATATATTATTTAAATATATACAAATATCAATGGTTAAATAACATTTTTATAAATATTTAACTTATTTAAAATGTATAATTATAAAAATACTATAATTAAAATAAGATAGATCTTAAATTTGATATTTAGTATTAATAAATTTTTCTCACATTTTATAAAAAAAGTATTATAAATTTTAAATTTTAAAATTATATATTAAATTTAATATATTTTTATTAATATTTTAAAACTATTTTAGTTTATAAGTAAAACTTGACTTGAATATAGTATTAAGTGATGTAAAGCAAAATTTACTCCAATAATATATATATATATATATATATATATATATATATATATATATATATATATATATCATAAACCAAAAATTATTAATATAGCATTACGCATTATATTAATCAAAATATGATTTTATTTATATATTTGTAAAATATTGTTAAAAGAAAAAAGATCTATTTAATTCAACAATAATTTATGTTAGAATTATTTTATTATAATTTTTTTTAAAGAAAGATTAACAAATTTAATCATTAAATTTAAAAAGTTACTATATAAATTAAATTTATAATTTTTAAAAAAATAGTTAATATTTTATCAAATAATATTATTTTAACATATAATATATTATTTAAAATTTAAATTATATGCCACTGAATTTCAAATATTTTCAAAGATACACAATTATTATATTAATATTATATTATTCAATAGTAATTTCTTAAATTCTCATCCTATGAAGAAATATTAAGTGTAGACATTAAAATTATTTTAGAATTCATTAAAATTTTGTTATATGTTAATTTTTTAGAGTAGACATTTTTTTTTAATGATACTTTATTTTTTAGATTTAAATTTAATATACTAAATTCAATTTATAACAATAAATAAATATAAATTAACATACAATTTATTATAAAGTTTATATATTGTTTTCTGTACTAAATAAAAATCAACATAAAATTTATTATAAAGTTTATATATTATGTTCTATGCTAAATAAACTAAGTCATGCTGTTTTTTTTTTTATCTAATATTACAAGTTTAAAGAAAGTTAATTTACAAATTTTACATTTTTTATTATAAAATATAGTTAATAAAAATTTGAATGTTATGATATTACAAGTTTATATTTCATTTGAGTGAGAAAAAAAAAATATTATAATTAAGTTCAAGATAGTGAATTTTTTACATCTTTTATCATTTGATTTAACAATATACATCTTTTAAATTTATGTCTATCTTCTCGTTTATTTATGTTTAAGGTTTTATGTAAATATTTTTTTAGAGTACACATTTTTTTATTTATATTTACATGTTTTATGTAAAAAATATAATTACATATTTTTAAAATTATAAAGTTTACCATACAATTACTTGTTATAAAATTTTATATATATATATATAAATTTAGACTATTATTTTTAAGTATAAAAATTATAAATTATTTATTTTAAATAAATATTTTAATTTTAAATTTCACACAATAAATTTTAAATTTATATGTATAACATTGTTTATCATCAAGTATTTTTAAAATTATAAAAATTTACAATACGATTATTTATTATCTTAATCTCTATGCATATATGAATTTAGATATTAAATATAAAAAATTTTAAAAATATACTTTATTAAATAGCTTATCAAAATATATAATTGGTTGAATTTTGTTATCATAAATCGAATGTCTCAAGTTTTTTTTTTTAATTTTTTTCATTAAAATCATTAAAATATTATTTCTAAATTTTAATTAAAATTACTAGAATCATCTTTTAAAATCTAATTTTAAATAAAATTTTATCAAAATATTTATAAGTTATTTTACAACAAAATTTATCTTTTCAAACAATCAAACAAATAGAACTATACCTCAAGTTTTTTATTGTACGAGAAAATAGTAGAAGTAGAATAAAAATTTATTAAATTATTTTTTTATATATTTTATTTTATTTCTTTCACCTCTATAAATATATTATTAAACTATATAATATTTATTTTTAAAAAAGATTAAATTATTTTTTATAAAAATTATTTTAAAATTGAATATTGTTCTTTAAAATAAGCAAATAAAGTTCTAATACCTTTTTTAGTTGTAACTAATTTGTAAACCTGAATTTTTTATCCTCTTTCTAGGTTAGTAATTTTAAGAAGAAAAATTAATTTTTAAAAGAATTTAAAATTCTAAAATTTAAAATAACTTGTTTGGACAATTTTTCACAATGCATTTAAAATTTAAAATTTGTTTGAAAGGATTTTAATAAGGTGTCGCAACCGTAATTCCGACAAGACGACGAACCCGTTAAACTTTGAAAATGATTTGATTTGGATTATGTGGAGCTGCCACCAAATTTTTATTTAAAGGAAAATATTTGGAAAAAACCCTGACTCAAGGAAGAGATTTAGGTTCGGGAGTCGGTTATGAGTGGGGAAGGTGTTAGGCACCCGCTCGCCCGTTTCGAAGAACGGTACCCTTAAACTGAGTGTGTTATTTTTGAAAATTGTTTGATCCCTTAATTAATGTGAAAATAAATAGATTGATGGAGGTTAGCCTGACAGGACTCGATCCTGCTCCTGTGTATTCCCCGATGCAATGGGAAACTCAAGGCTTACGTAGTTCTGGTTGTAAGAGACTTGATCTTTTGAAGAAGTAGAGGGGTGATGTCAGGATAGGATTGATTTTTGAATAGACTAAAATTGCGTACTTGCATAACTCAAACCGTCGTAAGCCATGAGTGGGTTTGCACGAATTATAACGCGGAACAGCAGAGGAGGCTTCCTGTTCGTATTAGAATCCGTTGTACGAATTTTAGAGATTTTAAAATAGATATTTGAAACAGACGTTTTCTAACAGAGTTAGTAAATAGTGATTTTCTAAAATTTATGCTTGCAAAATCCAAATCACCGTCAGCCGCATTTGGAATCCACACGAATTGAAATACGGAACAGTAGAGAAGGTTGTCTGTTCGCATTAGAACCCATTGCACGAATCTTAGAGATTTGAAAAAGATATTTTGGAATAGACATTTTTTAGTGAAGTTAGTAAACAGTAATTTTCTAAAATTGCGTGCTTGCAAAACCCAAATCGCCATAAGCCGCATTTGAATCCACACGAATTAAAACACAGAACAGCAGAGAAGATTGCCTGTTCGTGTTAAAATCCGCTTGCACACATTTTACAAAATTAAAACAGATGTTTTTACAGAGTTAGTGAAGACAATGTTTCAAAAAATGATTGGATTTAATTTAATAGTTAGAGAACCAAAACTGGGCTTGATCCAAATTAAAAGAAAATGAAAGAAAGGAATTGAGTTTAAGCGAAAAGAGGGGTTTGGGTTGGACCCATGTAAAAATTGAATTTGATTTCAAGAAAAGGAAAAAAGATTGGACTTGACCCAAAGAACTGATTAAAGAAAAGAATTAGGTTTGACCCGAATTAAGTAAAATCCAACTTTAAAGAGATGATTTAGAATTAAAGAAAAGAAGTGGGCTTGACTCAAGTGAAGGAAAATTGGATCAAGATTAAAAGGATTGGGCTTGACCCCAAAATTAAAGAAAATGATAAAAAAAAATAATTGGGTTTGACCCAAATTAAAGAAAGTTAGATTTTTGTTTTAAGGTTAAAATAATTGGGCTTGAATTGGACTTGATTTAACATAAACTTGACTTGATTTGAAGTTAAGGAAAAGAATTGCGAACATGCTTCAGTAATCAAGCGATAGAAATTTCATTTCAAATGCAAATTAGACAAATAATATCATTCCAGAAACTAGAGAGAAAGAAAAAGAGAAAAAAAAATCATCAAAATCAGAGATCATTTGACCAATTGAAAACGAAAATGAAAAACTCAGATGAAGATCAACCTCAAGAACACAAGAGTTTTTCGCACCAAAATTTGCATTCAAATCTCTGAATTTTTAAAAACTATTTTTTGGTAGATCTAAAAAATTAAAACCGATAAATTGAAATATATGGATCATAGGAATCAAACAAAACAAGTTTGACATAAATCCAACCATAAATGAGCAAGTTATGCACAAATCAAACAAGCTAGGTTAATTTGTGCACCAAGATGTAGATGCTTCGGTAATCAGGCGATTAAAATTTCATTTCAGATCCAAATTAGACAAATAATATCATTCCAGAAGCTAGAGAGAAATAATAAGAAAACGAAACAAAAATCACAGAAATTGAAGATCATTTGACCGATTAAAAACAAAAACGAAAAACTGAGATGAAGATCAACCTCAAGAACACACAAGATTTTGGCGCCAAAATTTGAATTCAAATCTCAGAATTTTTCAAAAATATTTTTTTGGTAGATCTGAAAATGAAAACTGATAAATTGAAAGATATGGATTATAGGAATCAAACAAAATAAGTTTGACATAAATCCAATCAGAAATGAGCAAGTTATGCACAAATCAAACAAGCTAGGTTCATTTGCGCACCAGGACGAACATCCTTCGGTAATCAGGCGATATAAATTTCATTTCAGATTCAAATTAGACAAATAATATCATTACAGAAACTAGAGAGAAAGAATAAGAGAACGCAACAAAAATCATCAAAATCGGAGATCATTTGACCGATCAAAAATGAAAATGAAAACCAGAGACGAAAATGAGCTCAAAAATCCGAGAAGAAGGAAGAAACTTAAGCAGAATAAAAGTAGGATCTAACCTCAATTGGAAGGTGATGAAGAACTGGTTTGAAGGCAGAGGTAGAGAATCTCCTAGGTCCTCCCTTCAAAAATTTTGAAAAATCTTCTTCCCCCTAAGACTCCAAGTGCTCCCCCTCTCTGCGTTGGTCCCCGATTTCTTCCCAAAAAATCTTAAGAAGGAAAAAAAAAGACCCCTTCTTTTCCTGTTTGTAGGTATATATAGACACCTCTCCTTCTTGGTAAGGGTCAAGCTCTTTCAAAGAGGCAAATGTCAGCCCCCTCTCTCTTGGCAAGGGCCAAGTTCTTTCAAATGGCCAAAAGTCAGCCCCCTCTCTCTTGGCAAGGGCCAAGTTCTTTCAAAGGGGCAAAAGCCAAGTTCTTTCAAAGGGGCAAAAGCCACCCCTTTCCAGAAGCCAAAAGTCAACCCCTTGATTTTAAAATTTTTGTTCCCTATTTTTGATTTTTCAGCTTTTATGTACCCTTTGTTATTTGATTTTTCATTTCTTTTCATTTTCATTTTTTATTTACCCTTTTTATTTTTATTTTTTATTATTTTTATTTTTCATTTTTTATTCTATTTTCTAACTTTCTTTCTTCTCTCTTTTTTTTATCATTTAATTTAGTATTGATTTCCTGATTAATTTTAACAATTGAGGGCCTCGAACATAATTAAGTGTTTACATAAGGTAAAAAGGAAGAATTTAAAATTCCACTTATGAGATGTTAGGTTATTTTACGTTTTCCATTTCCGCATCATGTTTTTAAGCTTCCGGTTCTTGTTAAACTTACTTGCCATTGAGCTTTTTACCTATCGACTTTCTCCATCCTTAAGTGTTCTCTTCCCTTGGTTTGTTTCTTGTATTTTTTCAAGTTTGTCTTCATTCTTTCTCAATCTTCTTACATCTCTTAGAAACAATTTCAAGATATAATATTCTTAATTTATTGTTGGATTTATAATCTCTTCTATATCTTTTTTGAATATTTTTCTATATATATATATATATATATATATATATATATATATATATATATATATATATATATATATATATATTAGATTTACTTATAGAAGATTATGGATCATATAAATCATGTCTTTCACCTGTTTGTTAGAATGTTTATGAAGTTTTTCATATCTATTGTGGGTTATAGATAGATTCTGATATGAAATTTTTATTTTATTTTTTTCCTCTTTATAAATTAATATCTCATTATAATTATTATTAAAATTAATACAAAGTTTTTAAATCTTTATTTGAATTCCTAAACTGGTTCTACAATGTTTCAAAAGACCATATTTACACTAATCAATTACTCATGATTCAGGTTATATTTCACAAATAGTCAAACCAAAAGGCTTTAATTTCCTTTTCAATTTCTCATTTTTAATCACTTGATCACTTGTTATATCACTCTATTCAACTTGGATTCATTACTCCCTCTTTGCTTCTTGTTGAGCTCTTTTGTCTCATCTCTATTTAACCTTGCTAACCTTTGTATGTTCAGATTGACTAGTAACAGGTACACCAGTTATATCCTTCACCAAATTGCTTTTTCCATTTTCATTACCACTGTTATAACTTAATGCAGCCAATTCTTTAGCTTGTTTCTCCATCCATAACTTCTTAGGTTGAGAATTTGAGATCTCTAATGAATTCATTTTCCACTTTGGCTAGATTATATCCAGAAACAAAAGTTTAGCTCCAAACCAAAACTTATCATAAATCATATGTGGAAAATTTTGTGCTTTGTTTAAAGTTATACATAAAATGGGGGGAAAGTATAAATTTATGTAGTCCTTCTTCCATGTTGTTATGTTCAGGTCAATGCGATTTAATACATTTGTATATTGTTGTTTCAAATCCTTACCTCCTTTGATCATATGGTCTATAATGTCTGTTATCCATTTATGTCTTTCATATATACACATTTTCTCACTTCCAACTCTCCAATAAGAATAATCTATACTAATCTCCTTGGATGAAGAATGTTTCACCATACATAGTTGGGTTTGTAACCCAATTTTTTCCTGAACATTTGTTCTTGGAAAATATTTTCCTTTCATCATTCTTCCTAAAAGACAAGCTTCTGATGTCACAAGGCTCTATGCTTGTTTGGATAAAACCTTTATACCTGTTTGGATAAAATAGTCTTTGCTTAAATATTTATTTTCAAAAAATATTTTCCTTTCATCATTCTTCCTAAAAGACAAGCTTCTGATGTCACAAGGCTCTATGCTTGTTTGGATAAAACCTTTATACCTGTTTGGATAAAATAGTCTTTGCTTAAATATTTATTCTCAAAAAATATTTTCCTTTCATCACTCTTCCTAAAAGAAGAGCTTTCGATGTCACAAGGCTTTATACTTGTTTGAATAAAGCTTCCATACCTATTTGGATAAAAGATTTGAAACTCATACCTATATTTTGTTTTTGTTTTTCTAATTTATTCTAGTTGAACTAATGACTTTTCCTTTTATCATCATTGCTACTCTAGAAGAACTTTGCCATCAGACCTTTAATTTGATCACACACTGAGTTTGGTAAGAGAAAATAACCCATTATATACGAAAGAATAACTTACAGTGTTATGGATTAATTAGAACTTTCTTATACTTCTTAAGAAAGATTTTCTTTTCTCCTTTTTAGCTTCATCCAACTTCTATCTCAAACAATGAAGAAAACTTAAGTTTTTTCAACAAGGATAGGGAAAACCAATAAGATATATATATATATATATATATATATATATATATATATATATATATATATATATATATATATATATGTGTGTCAAAACGTTTAGCATTATTATATTGATAATACTAAATCAATTACATAGAGAAACAATAAGGTAGAAATTATGATAAAATTCTTGTGCATGTTCAATTTAAATAAAGAGAAGAAAAGAGAAATTTTGAAGATAAAATTTTAAAATGTTAATATATATATATATATATATATATATATATATATATATATATATATATATATATATAACATTATTCTTAATATAATTTGTGTGGATCCCATTTCCATTATGCTTAAATATTTTTATTTCATAATTAAAAATTGAAAACAAATTTATTATAAAATTTATCAATTATTAAATAATGCATTCTAGATAATAAATATAAGAGGATGAAAATGATCTCTGGCCCTTTTGTACATTTGAAAGTGCTTTGGATGTATGAAAATTAAAGAGAAGTTAGGATTCAAAATCCAAAAAAAGACATGTTTTAAATTTTGTTATGGAATCATTTCATAATGGCATCCTTGGTTGAATATCTTGTTAAGCAATTGGCCTAGGTGGCAATTGACCTAGATCAGTCTAAGCACATGACCATGCTTCCACTTTCAACACATGATTATCTAGGTTTTTGTCATCATTATTCTAATAAAATCATATCCTACCAGTTCTTATAATATATATCTTGTAGTTTAAGAGAACAAGAATAAAGACTATTAGTATGTTAGTTTTAAAGTTCATAAGCATTAATATAAGATAAAATACATTTATAAAAATAGTGAGATTTGAAGTTGTTACTCTTATGAAAGTGAATTACCTATGCTATGAAAGAACATGATCAAGAGTTTCTAATTCTAAGATGTTTTGTATGCTATTTTTTTTTATCAATATGATCGATGGTACCTTATGTAAGTTTTTTTTATCAATATATTATGTTAGCGATGTTTTTTTTTTCATATGAAAATTTTTTAATCTTTACATAAGAATTTTATTTTGGCTCCCCAAAACATTGTTTTATTCAAACTTTGTCAACTTAATTGTTTTTACATTTTTCCATAAGCTCTTATAAATTCATCAAATATACAAGTGTGGTTGTTTTTTCTTGTTGTGCTTGATTTTATAAAGTCGTTATCTTGTTAATAATTTAACATTATGTTTTATGTCATGAGTAGTCAAAAATTAAATTTTAGGGTAATTGATACTTCTATTACATCAAGCAAGCATAAAAGAAATGAAGATGATGAGATATAGATTGTGGAACAAATAGTATTTGTTATTGTTAGTATGATGACTATGATTTTGGAAGTATTAGCATGATATCATAACAAAATTTTGTTAGGAACCTGCTTAAGATTTGGAATTAGAAAAGTGCAATTTCCTTAATCGTCCATACAAAGGAAGTGAAAAAGATTGTATTGAACAATTAAGGGTTAGCAAAAAAGTGCAGTTTTTAATCTTTATAGAATTTTGCAAAAGAATTGACAATTAGTAGGAATAAGAAATGTCCCAATAATTGAGGTCGTAGCAATATTTCTACATATCCTTACTCAAAATCTGAATTATAGAGTAGTGCAATTTAATTATTGTAGATCAAAAGAAACAATGAGTAAACAATTCAATAATGTCCTACCAGCTATAATGAAAATGAGCAAGGACTTTATAAAGATTTATGACTATAATCTAGTGGGTGTAACGGTAAACAAATGAAGATGGTTTTGAAGTAAGTTTGTTTAACATATAAGTAATTATGAAAAATTTTATATACTTACAATTTGTTTATCATTTTTTTTTTAGAATTCGATTGGAATGCTACATATATTCGAGTAACAATTGCAGTAGAAGATAGGTCTGGATATCAGAACAAAGAGGTTGATATCTCTACAAATGTATTAGCAGCTTGTGGTGTAGATTTAAGGTTTATTTATGTGTTGCTTGGATGAGAAGGATTAATTGGAGATTCTCAAATACTACGAGATGCTTTATGGCATCAAGATTGTTTATGAATTCGAAATGACAATATTTATAAAATGATAAAATTTTAGTTGAAAAAAAAAAGGTACAATTGTATGACCTTTTTTTTTTCATTTTGAAAAAGAATTGTAGGTAAATACTGTCTCATAGACACAGGATATACAAATGACCGATTTTTAGCACCTTATCGAAGAACTAGATATCATTTAAATGAATGGATTGGAAACATCCCTCAAAATTATAAGGAGTTATTTAATCTTTGTCATGCAAGTTCAATGCATGTAATTGTGAGGGCATTTGGAATATTAAAAAATGAGTATATTAAGAACTCCTTCCTTTTTTATATAAAAACACAAATAAGAATTATTAATGTTTGCTTCATGCTACATAATTTCATAAGGGAGAAGTAACAAAGTGATCCACTTTTAGAGATCCGAGACTTAGAGCTTTTATCTGCTGTTTATGAAGAATTAACTAATCAACCAAGGGAATAAGTTGAAAGAAATATTATTGATGAGGTCAAAACAATTTAAGCAACTAAAGAATGGACAACATTTTGTGATACTTTGACAATGAATATGTTTACTAATTATCAAGTTAGAAAAAATTTTACTTAAAAAGACTTACTTTAGTTGAATATATAGTTATTTATTTTTGAAAATGACTAGACTTTAAACTCTTATTGTGAACATGTTTTATTTTTGTGATAGTGTTGAATAATAATATTCATTACAATTCTTTTTTTTTTTGTTATATTGATTCTGATCTAATTCTTGTTCATTAAATTTTTTATAATCATTTTTTTATTTTAATAATATTATTCCTTTTGGATGATGAAACATTATATTATTTACTGATTAGTATAGATTCACACTTATTATTTTTGTTGAATCTAGTGAAATGAACTCATTCAAAGTTCACAACAAGGGAAGAGAGAAAAGATATTAGTGAAATGGACTCCTCCAAATGTCGGAAGAGAAATTATATCTTGGCTACAATATCAAAGTTGCTATGAGATTTTTTAGCAATATATCACATATCTTTTATCATCTAAAATTTTGAAATGTAACCTATACTGATATTTTTTTATAAATTTAAAAAATTTTCTATTATAAATTGGTATTATTATGTTAAATTTTTTAATTTTTTTCTTAGTTTACTTCGATAATTGTAATTTTGTTGAAATTTTTCTATTAAGATGAATGAAGAATTGCATTATTTATTTTAATTTGGATTTATGTTTATTTAGATGTTTATTTAGACAATACATTAATTTATAATAAAGATATATATATATATATATATTAGTTAATACCATAATACAATTTACAAAAGTGTTTTGATGAATGATAAAAATATTATATAACTTGTAAATAATGAAAGTATTATTCATTTAAATATTTATATTTTACACATTGATATAATTTGTTTAAATTATACATTCTATGTATTTTAAATAATTAAATATTTAAAATTTAGCTAATTTATTTTTAATTCTTTTTTTTAATATTTTAAATTTTATAATATTTAATATTAATAAATAATAAACAAAAATATTAATACATTTAAAATTTATATTTAAATCATCATAATAATTATATTAATAAAATATTTTAAATATTTTATTTATTAATATTATTTCAATTAAGTTAAATTATTTTATCTAGAAAAAAAATTAAATTAACATAAAAGATTCATGCGATCGAGTTCTCCATATACCTATGAAATAATTAATTCAAAATAATTTATTATATGAAACTCCTTCGTACTAATAAAATATCTATCCCATAAGTATATACATAAGCCATATGTCAATAGTGTATAAAAATTATTCTTAAAAATGATTACTTTAACACTTATCAAAATAAAAATAAAAAATATTAAAATAATTAAAATTTATACATAAATCAATATAATTATTAATAATATTGATAAAATATTTTAATATTTTTATTTACTAATATTATTTTCATATTTTTAATAAATATTAAAAATAAAATTTTATATATAATAAAAATTAAATTACTCATGTAAAAAATTTAAATTTTAAGAAATATAAAATTCTCTATCCAAATAAAAAATTTAAAATTCTTCGTCCAAATAAAATATTTTAAAAATAAAATTATTTTAGTTGAAAGTATTTAAATTTTTTAAAATTTTAAAATTTTGAAAATATTAAAAGCATTTATCTAAACATAAAGTCTTTTTGCAACTCAATACTTTGGGGAAGTTGATCGGATGACGTGTTTTTAGTCTTTGATGTGGAATTCTCAATAGATTGAGAATCTGAAAATTGAGCTTGCAGTTGATGTTCTCCTTTTTCATTTGAATTAGTTTTGGCTTGGTTTGATACTGAGACTTGGGGTATTAATTTTTTATTCTTCCTACATGTGCCTAAACCATAACTGCCCTTCCAAACCTGGATCCCCTCATTGTCTTCATAGTATTTTAGCTATATTAGTCCTACCTACTTGAGAATGATTTAGTAACTATTTCACCAGCTCCTAAACTTTGAGACTCAAATTCCTCACAAACCTTGTCAACATCTATTTTAATCCCCTTTTTCCTTTCCTTTCTTTGATTAAGTCGTAATCTCGGTATTGGAGGGACTAATCTACAAAATCTTACAGATCAAAGTGGAGTAACTAGTTTAGGTTGTGATGTTGGGCCAAGGGGATAAACAAGGATTATCCTGTATATATTACTGGCTTCTATTCCTAATGACATGTTTCCACACCTTTCATAACATTCGAACTCATCTTGATAGTGTACCACAAGGTTTTTAGGTAGCCTACAAATTTGTCTCACACTCCATTCCTTACTCTACATACATTATTGCATATTTTGGAATGATTTGCCAAACCAATGCATGTGCTTATATGGATTCAATGATCAAATGGATTAAGACTCTCTCTCAGACCCTAATTTTATTTGAATAAGTGGTCTGCTAATTCACACCTTTTTGCTTGATTCCTCAAACTCCTCCTAATCATCCCCCAAGTCTACATTAACCTAAATGCACCACCAATGGTGCTCCTTGCCAAGGTTTTTATCTGCAAGACACCATCTGTTGTGGCATAATTGCACTAACCAGCATCTATATTGAAAATAAGATCCATTTTCTCACTTCCTTTACCCATATTTCCGTGAGGAGCTTGCTATTGTTACTGAATCGAAAGCATTTATGCTAACCTAACAAGGATCTCATCCTATCTCACTCTCTATTTTGCTAAAGAGTTTGCATCATGCATACCCTAAGGCTCATAGATTTTTTTTCTTAGGTTTGGATTTATGACTTATGAATCATGAATATCCATGTATCAAGCTTGATTCCAATTTTTGAACCATACACTAGGCTACTGATGCTCATATTTCCCTAGCTACATTTCTTTGCTAAGAGAAATCTCATCTTAATAGGTATATAATTAGCTTTTATCGAAGGTGACTAACAGATGTTTGATCATTAACCACCGACTAATTGCTAGGCAAATCAATTTTGCCAAAATTATAGGCAAAGAAATAGAAAGCTTCCTAAGAAATTTCAGCAGCTAAATTTCACAGATGAAAATCAAGTCAGAGGGTTCTCTTTCACAATCTCATGCCAATGATAAAATTGAATCTAAGTTTTACTTAAACTATCTATTATTCAATCAAGCATTTCAAATCATGATTTAGGGGTAGAAATAGAAGCACAAGTGATTAAATGAAGCAAAATGTATAAGAGAAGGAAAACCTGAAAGTAGATGAGGCAAAGCTTTTCTTCGCAAGATGGAGATATAGTAGGTTTATGTGGAACTGAGCTAGCACTTGCGAATATTCTTCTTCTTGGTAAGAGATTGCCTTGGAAATTTCATAAAACTGAAAAGAGAAGCCCGAGAGAAGATGAGAGAAACTGAGAGAAGATGAAGGAAGCTCAGAGTAGTCAAGGGGCAAAAGAAAGTAGAGAGGAGCTGAGAAAAGTCTCAATTTCTGGTTTTTCTCCAAAAAGTGAAAAGTCCCCCTACAATTATTCTCTTTCTCCTATTTATAGATGAGTTAGCTTAACTTTTTTCTAACCAATTTCACCAGAACCCAACTAACTTAAATAGCTAATCTAACTAACTCTTAACTAACTTGTAATCAAATTTTCTTTATTATTAAGTATTGTTTATTTACTAATTGATTTTAAAAATAGAATCTTGGACATAATTGGATGTTCATATTCACCAATTCAGTTTAGCCATTAGTATGAGGATGACAAATATGGATAAGAGGATTTTAGTTCCTAGTTTATCCAAAAGGATACACCAAAAATAGCTAAGGAACTTAGTGTTTCTATGAGACACTATGCTCCTAGGAATGCAATGAAATCTTATTACTTTCCTAAAAAAGAGTTGGGCTATATGGTTGGCGTCATCCACTTTATGGAAGGGTATGAAATGAGTCATCTTACTAAACCTATCCATTACTACAAAAAATAAGGTCCATTCCCCTTTCAATTTTAGGTAAATTCAGGATAACTCATATTAATATTTACTTAAAGGGAGTCAGGAATAGGTAGATGAGTATATAGGTCATGAGATTTTCTAGTGGATTGAACCTATTTGCATATGATACACCTCAAACAATAACTTTGGACATTCTTGTCCATGTGTGGCAAAAAAATGTTTTTTAAGAATGGTCAAGGTCTTTTAGGTGCCAAAATGACCCATTAAACCTTTTTTTATAAGATGTCTTTAGGAAAAGATATCTCATAGAACCTTTAGGGACACATAATTTATTATTCCTAAAAAGAAGATCCCCATGCGTAAAGTACTCTTGACATGCTTTAGTCCTACAGATCTTATAGAGTTTCTCAAACTCTATGTCCTCCGCATATAACTCCTTAAAATGATCAAATCCTAACAGTTTGGTGCTAAGGGAAGTGAAGAGGTTATGTCTTGTAGAGAGGGCATTTGCTATCCTATTACTATCTCCTTTCTTATATTTGATCACGTAAGGAAATTATTCTACAAATTCTATCCATTTAACATACCTTTTATTTAGCTTACCTTGAGCTATAAGATATTTAAGTGGTTCATAATTACTATGGAAGACCAACTCTTTGGACAATAAATAATGTTGCCAAATTTGTAGGATTTTGATGATAGCATAGAACTATTTATCATATGTTGGATAATTAAGGGCACCCTTTTTTAACTCCTCACTAAATTAAACAATGGGGTGGCCATTTTGTAGTAGGATTACACCTATTCCCATATTAGAGTCATCATATTCAAGCTCAAATGATTTCTCAAAGTTGGATAAAACTAAAACATGAGCTTTAATTAGCCTTAATTTCATCTATTAGAGTCATCATATTTTTCTCCCTGAATAATCTTAACATTTTTCTTAACTAATTCATTAAATGAAGATGTTATGATACTAAAATCCTTGACAAACCTCCTACAAAAGTTTGTCAATCCTTGGAAACTCCTAATATCTTCGTCACCATTGTGTGTTTACTATGCGAACAAAGTTTTATCCATGGGCAAGTACAACCCTCAATATCGTTTCCATCGAGACTATTTCAACCATCCTTAAAAAAATTATTGAATCCTAACTTTTGAACTCAGGAAAGATTTTTTTTTTTGGAAATATTTAAAGTAAATATAAAAAGGAAACAAAATAAGAATAGGAAATTTAAAGACAAAAGAACACAGATACAAATTTAATTATGGAAAGACATGGAACTTTGATTTCCCTTATAACTTTACCTAATTTTACACCAACTCCTTTATGAATAATTTAAAGTCAATTGATAACCATCCGTTCTCATTCTATTACTATCCAATAATTATACAATAGCAATATTCTTTCCCTTAAGTTACTACTCTCAATCATCATGCAAGGTATATACTTAAGAGAAGTATAAAGAACATTCGAACCTGTTAAATTAATAACCGATTAGAAATCAAGAATTTGGATTGATCCTCAAAAATCCTTAGATTCAGTTTACCTTATAATTTTGTTACTTAGGCAATGGTACAATCACCTATCCTCCAATTAACTTAGAAGTTAATAAGAGTATCTAATTCTCACTAATTAATTAAGCACAATAAGGAAAACAATTGAATAAAAACACATAATCATTTATAAATAGAAAAAGGGGCTCAATTGGTTACGTTATAAGTTTCATCAAAGCTCTATGATTTGAGGATTAGTTACTCATGGAGAGATAAGATAAAAAATCATACTAATCTAACAAAGTAATCCATAATCCTAATTCTAAAAAAGAATGATAAAACCGGAGTGTCAACAAAGTTGGAAATAGGACGTGATAATTCGTATTATGAAAGAGCTTCTGCCACCAAGATCTTATGGAAGAATACCAAAAGAGAGATAACAATGGAATGAGTGCTGAAGTAATGTCTCTCCAAGGTAGTGATAGGCGTGTGCCCTGGAGAGTGGTGTGACCTTTGAGGTCTAGGGGGCGTGGTGTGTTGTAACAGAGCCTTTTTTTTATAGGTATAGATTAGAGTTTCAATATCGTGAATCAAGCTTGACCAAGTCACTCCCTTAGCCATCGCAACCATTCTAAGTTATCTTGCAGTACCATAGGGTTGACTAGGATGCCTTTTGCATTATTAAGGCTGATGTGGCATTATTGCACTAGATGCCTTAACTTTTTATGCTCCTTTTATCTTTTTTGTTGCCTAAAACTTACCCATTTTCGAATTCTTTACTTGCTAATCATTCTTGCAACATAAGAAAAATTAGGTAGAATTACAATTAAATAATCATCAATTATATCATAATTATAATTAATTTTCTGTAGATAAATCAACAGAATGATGGTTTATCAAGCACTCTCGGGAGTGGGTCAAACTTGGATGGTCTTAAATTTCACTTGATCTAATTTGAATCCTTCATTTCTTATCACAAACCCTAAGAAGACCATATGATCTAAGAAAAAAGATACAACCTATTATAAACCCTAGATAGTCTCTGCTGACTTAGAATAAACAAGGATATTATCAAAATATATTACCATACATTTACCTATCAGATTAACACATGATTCATGAGTCTTATGAAATTTCTAGAAGGATTGGTGAGGCCAATGGCATGACTAGCCATTCATAGAGGACAAGTAAGTACAAAAATTTCAAATCACGAACATTTAAAAACTAAACCAATTAAACCATGAAAAACATCATTATACATCATATCTTCTTCATTATAAACATTAAATTCACACTCAATTAGTATAGTTCTTAAAATTCAAGTTAAAGGAATTTTAGAAGAAAATTTGAAATCTACACATGAATTTGAAGATATAGGAAATTTGATTCAAATTTGACCGGACATTTTACTTCAAATGCATAGATATAACATCAAATAAAAAAACCTAAGCAAGATATAAGAGATTTGGATAAAAAATTTAAAAAATTTCTCACCAAAAATGACACCAAATCTGAACCAAAAATAAGTCAAAATTCAAGAAAATTTCATGCAATTTGAAAACATTTTCATTGATTAAATTGTTATGCAAGCATAGATCAAGAAGAATCACAACAAGTTAAAAAAAAAAAGATAATGGAGTAGAAGAAGGTGAAAATAAAGAAAATGAAGGTTGGAAACTTACCTCCACCTAATTAGCTCTTAATACCACTTAATAAAATCTTGAATGGAGGAGAATTTTGGATCAAGATGGAGGAAGAGATGAAACATTTTGACATGGTTTTTATGGAATAAAATTAAATAGGAAGAAGATCCTATGGATCTTGAGAAGGCGTCACTCCTAAGAAAAGAGATAAACCTACTATTCTGCCACCGTGGAGTTCAAGGATAAGAAGAGAGTTTAGCCTTAAAGTTAAGCTAAGAAAGAGAGAATGTGGGAAAGAAGTTTTAACTCAATTATGAATTTTTTAAATTATGAATCAAAGTGAGGGAAAATTCATAAATGGACCTATATATAGGAAAGGGTGAGGGCAGATCCAAGCCAGTCTAGGCCATACCATGTTGACTCTTAATAGGATAGGATTTAACTCAAAATACAAGTCCTAATTATTCTTTCTATGAATTTTTTAGTTAGTCCTAAATTAGTCAAAGACAATACACACAAAAAGGTGTCATAAGCCCATATAAAATAGGAAGCTCTAAAACCTACTACAAGAAGTTAGAACCCAACCTATGCTATTTATAACGAAATAGGACAAGTATGCATGATGTAGAGGTTGAAGGAGACTTCTCCGGAATGTTAAGTATATCCTTAACCTCTCCTCTAAACTTTCTTTCCCTAACCTTGGTGATAGACCTAATGACCTTTGTTACAATGATCTTTGTATCCTCAATAAGCTCTACATCAATTTAGTAATCTTGGAAAAAAGAGACTATTAAAAAGGATGAAAGGAAGAATAAAATTATGTGATGTATAGTTACATATTCCTTATTTAAGGATTAGTTATATTCCTATTTATCTCAATAAAAATGATAAGAAAATCAAATTTTTTTTAGAAAAAAGACATCAAGATAGGAAACTCATTAACATAATTTTAAATTTTATAAGATAGCTCTTTTTCATCCATATGCAAGCAATAAACATGATCCATATAAAAAATAATATAAAATAACCAGAGATAACTAGAATGTGTTCGTAGTTATAAAATTGAAAAAAATAATTTAATATTTCACTTATATTTATTAAGTAATCTACAAGACAATCTCTATATATAATATAGGATAAATTATATTAACATTTCCTAATATTTATTAAAAAAGTATCCGATACCCTTTATTTTTTTTATCCTGCACAAACCTTCCTTAATTTATCATCCTGTACAAATGTTCCTTAATTTATATAAAACTATAATATTATATACTTTTGTCAATTGTATAAATCTATACACATTTTTTCTAGTTTCTTATGATATTATATAAAAAAAGTGTTAAAAATATATTAAAAACAAAAGGAAGTAGAACATTTTTTTAATATATCTCAAAAAATGTTAATATAATTTATTCTATAATATATTATAGAACTGTTAATAAAAAGA